>CM076577.1:9531513-9871412 GCA_034641835.2 Pinus albicaulis
TGCGCTACACTTCTACAAATTTTGAGTGATCAACTTCAAACTTTGATTATGAGAAAATGGGAAAGTATTTTGAAAATATGGTTGAGGTGTTCGTTAATAACATTCCAAAAAACAAAAAACTCTCTTAGGTTTTCAGACACCGTTATTTTTTAAGAGATATTGATCCATATTTAAGCCCTAGTTTTGCATATTTTTTGCAATTCCTTTGTTACGTTTCCAGAATCAGTTGTTACGCTTCCGGGAAATGTTATTACACTTCTGGGGAGTTTTGTTATGCTTCTGGGAAATGTTGTTACTCTTATGTAATTTGATATTACACCTCCATAAAGGGTCCATAATTAGGTTTTTGGCTTCAAATCTCTTCAAACAAGATTAAGGCTTGTCACCATTACCCTTTGAACCCTTCACAAAATATTTCACTACATCTACCCATCCCATCAACATACTAGGGTTTTCATCATTCTAGTGACAAAAAATATGGAGAGTGAGAAGAATAACTTCATGGGAGGGTGCCACCTCATGTTAGAATGTGCCACCTCATGTTAGAATCTTTCACAATGCATGAACTCGATGTATCACCCTTGGCCAGAAGATATTTTGAGAGGGCTAAATGTTTGAGGTTTTGTGAAAATCTTATGGAAGAAATGGTATCATCTTCAATTGACCAGCCTATTTGCAACAAGCTTCAGCATGGGAAAGGTAACTATTGCAGGTATGGAGATAAGCCTATCAAAAGACCTAATTTCTTCAGCACCAGGCATCCCTTGTCATGGAGAGTAGTGGTTCAAGGGCATGGAGTTAGACATTGAAAACTACAAACAATTTCTCAAGTCTCATGCTAGAGAGGAGCCAGACTACCTTTTTCCTTTCAGAAACCTCAAAAACAACTATGCTCATTTGATGATGTTCATAATGAAGTACTTCACATGTGAAGGAATATTTTCCAAGTTGTATAGCTATCATATCAGGTTATTGATGCATTTCATCTATGTCCAAACACTTGATTTTCCATATTATTTGTATAATAGTTTGATTAAGATGACTAAGAAGGTTCAAAGCATAAAACAAGATCATCACACTATTATTTTTCATCATGGTCTTATCAAGCTCATTGGGTTGCATCACTTGTCCTCCATCAACATGACTTGAGAAAATTTCTTGCAAATATTATCAACAACACTTTACATTAGCCCTCCTATCTTTCCTAGTACATCACCATCACAACCAATGGAGGTTGGTTGTTCTAGCATGCCAACTAAGCTTTCAGATGCTCCTAAGGTTTCTAAGTTTACTCACACCTATGAGAAGGGGAAGAGACAAGTATTTGTGCCCAAGTCTGCAAAGAATGTTCTTAAACTTGACACCATTGTGGAACAAAGTGAGATAGAGGAGCAACCTCTTTTGCATCAGCATAGTGAATCGACGCCATTGGAGGTTGAGATATTAGAGAAGCTGGAGGTTAGATTAGCCGAATAGATCATCAAAGAGGAATATAAGTAAATATCAAAAATGAAGAAGATGTTTTCCATTCCTACCTCTCAAATCACTTTCTTGCAGCAAGAAAGTTTTCAATTGAAAGTGAATTAGCTCCTACAAAGGAAATCCAAGTCAGACTTAGAGGTAGTCAAAGGTAAATGTAAGGAGGTTATTATTTTTGACTAAATGCAAGACATGGAGGCTGAAACGCAAACAAGAAGACCAAAAACAAGAGGCCTCAAAAGGGCTTTGGAGTTAGAAAGACAATCAACTCATCCACCTGAAGAGTTGAAATTTGATGAGTTTATATCCATGGATATTAATGAATATAGAGATATTTGGTTGTCAAGAGTAAATGAGAATTTGGATAAGCTCTTGAAGAGGGCTAAGAGGGACAATAAGTTGCAAAGACACTGGAAAACCATTATCACACCAGGAACACAATTTCTCAAATAAGGCTGAAATAATTGAAGAAAAGGCTAAAAGAGGCACAAATGAAACCTAAAGAGACAGATAGCTTGGATTTGTTGGTTGAAGCTTCTTTGAATATTCATCCCATCAATCATAGGTTCGATAGAACCAATTTTGAGAAGTTTTGATCAATTTTGGTATTTTTTGTGATTTTTCCAAAATTCTGGAAATGCCTCATTGCAGAAGGGTGAAAAAATTTTGTTACTCTTATTTTAGGGGCATTTAAATGATTATTTATTTACATGGATGGATGTATTTGGATGAGTAAACCACATATCAAGAACCCCCATGGCATGAAAAGCTGTAATTTTGGAGAAAAGGCTAAAAAACCACTCATTTTTCATGTTTATGCCACCTTTTTGGACCCTTTGTTACGCTTTTGGAGTAACCTTGGGAGAATGGATTTTTGAATGCCTTCCCGTGGGTCATTTTACAAAATTCATGGTGTTATGGAAAGTAGACATCTAGGGATATTTGACCATTCTTTCAGAAGTGGATTTGAACTCCTTAACATGCCTCCAAAGTTTTGTAATGCTTCTGCAAAGTTTTGTTACCCTTATATCAGAAATGTCACAAATCAGCATTGGATTCCTCATGACACTTTTCAAGTTCAGAAATGGTCACAAATTCGAGTTTTTGATGTCCTATGATTTGGAATTATAGTTATTTATCTGCTTTTGCCTCCTATTGTGAGGTAATATGTAATTAACATAAGGGACAAACACTCCTAGGTCATGGCTAAAATTCAGGGAATGGTTTCTAACTTCCCTGGAAACTAGGAAATGACTCATCTTGTGTATTTATGATCCATTTTGGATGGGATTTAGACCTGATGAGGTGTCATAGCCCATATTTTATATAAGTAGACTCTCTTTAGTCTTTTGTGGGGTTGGATAGTCTCATATTGCAATGGAGCTTTTGTAATCAACAATTTGGAATGAAATCAGAGACAAATTTGCAAGAATTTTATTGAGATACTTGTGGTATACATTGAAGAATATGTTATTCTTATGTATGTTTATCATTTCACGCTTAATACCATGTATTATTCCTTCATATGTGTTTTTATTGTAAGTTTATGAGCAGAAATCATGTTTATTCATGCTCTGTTTTAGACAAGGTTTACATTGCTATGTTTATTTGCTTATAAAATGAATGAATTCACCTCAGTGCTCATTAAAACTCTCTTTTAATTCTTCCTATACTCAATGACCTATTAAAAATTCTTCAAAATACCTATCTAGCCTCACATATTCTCTACAAATTCACCTTTGAGTTCAGACCTAAAAACCTTATACACAGTCTACTCACTAAATTTTTTATCCAACACTAAAAACATCAAAAATTTTCTATTTACTGAGCTTACATACCTAGCCTAAGATCATTAGATACTCATTCATTCCTTTGACTTCAAAAGTGACAATGAGAGGGCCCTCTCTGGTCCTGGTAGGGTTAACTACCTGACCTAAATTTTGGTCTGTGGTTACCTATCTCCAATCTTATTTTCAACCTTGGGAAGTTGGGGAGAGTGATAACAGGTACCACAACCATAAGATTTCATCCAATCTGCTACGAAATTTTGGAACCATATTCATCAATTTCTCCATTGGTGCAGTGATCTGCGCATACCCCTTAATGAATTTTCTATAGTATCTTGTATTTCCCAATGTAGTGCACAATTGTCTTACTATCTTAGGGGGATCCAAATTTATAATTGCAAACATCTTCGCAAGATACACCATGAGTCCTTGCTTGCAAACAACATGTCCCAACAATATACCAAATGGCACACAAAGTGTGCACTTCTTCAAATTCAAAGAGATATGATGTTGTCTTCAAGTGTCTAAGCTCTCAACATGTTTGTTCAATAGTCCAAATACTATCCAGTCATCAAAGAATACCTCCAATAACTTGTGAGTGTACTCCCTAAAATCTATGACCACCACTTTACAAAATATAATAGGGGAATTCTTCAATTCAAAAGGCATCATTGTATATTGATATGAGCCCCATTCTGTACCAATGGTGGTCCTGTGTCGATCTTTAGGTGCAATTCTATTATAATGATATCTTGAAAATCCATCTGTAAATGAATAGGCTTCCTGAACTCCTACATTATCCAATAATTCATATGTGAAAGGGGTGGGAAAAGGATAGTGTACGGATGCATCATTCCACTTAGGTCTACACATATCCTGATCTCTCATTTTTTTTTCTTTTCCTGCACCACCATAGGACTTACCCATCCCGACTCTTCAACAAGTTCAATAATCCCTGCTATTGTCATCTTATCTAGTTCTAGATTCACATCCTAATTGTACTACAGGTTCAACCTATAAGTTATTTGCTTGAATCTCTTCACATCAGGTTTAAGTGGAATCTTCATGACTCCCAAATCTCCTAATATTCCCTTCATGTTTGAAAATTTAGTAGGAAATAATTATTGATATTCATGCAGTAATTCTGTGACTTTGTTGACCATCTCTTCGTCCTAGTAATCTCCTACTATTACAAAATTGGTATCCTCTTCTGATCCAATGTTCACCTTATTTATCTTCAATGGCTATGCGATATCTAACATCTATATCATTGGTCCATGCACTTCATGGTTCCCTTCTGATTCTACTATGTCGATGTTTCGGGAGTATTCTTCTTTTGGAGTAATATTGCAACATTCTAGTTCATACTCTATTTGCATGGCCCACTTAGATTGATTCCATGTTAGTGTAGTTACTTTGCCAAATATTTTCTCTTTTACTACTTGAAGGGTAAAATCTATGCCTAGACATTCACCCTCAATGCTGAATTTTAAAATTAAAAAATCAACCAAGTCCGCCCAGTTCATAGTACCATGTCACAGTTCTGTTTCTAGGTATCATTTCTTAGGAATTGTATCCAATGTGTGAATAAGTCCATGTACCCATTCCTGCTGTGGAATCTCCTTCCATTTTTTAATGCATATTTGGATATGCTCTCTTGGGTAAGTTTTGCCATCATATTTCTTCTACATTTTTGTTTCCACTTCTCCAAACCTTATCGACATTAATATTCGACATACCTTCCAATATTCTATATTCTTCTTGTGTGTGCCCCACCATCTAGTAGGGGTATATCGTAGGGAAGTATCCAAAGCTAACAATATTTTATCTTCTGGTACCCACTCTTCATAATCATTAAGACAAGTTTCTACCTTACCCAAACCATCATAATAAGGTAGGTTACATACCTTAGATGTCATAGAGAGAACTAATTTTGTTATCCTTTCACAATGCTTTGTCAATATTTTAAGCAATCTATTCTACCAATTCTCAAGTTCTTCTTATTAATCTAATGTGCAGGTACTATCATGATCCCAACTCAACATTCCATATGTATTAGGATTAATATAATCTTCTTCCTTGGTTGTTAATTGATAGATGTTATGTATGTCTGCTATGCTATATTCTTCTATGATTGGTTCTGTATATCTTACTCCTTTGGATGGATATGAAGGAATAATCACCCTCATATTGTTTGCTTCAAATATCATTTTCATCTTCTTCAGATCGATTATGGCCATATTTTCAATTTCCATATTAATTCCAAGAAAAGAAGGATAAGGATTGCTATCATAAAAAATTTATATTACTTCAAAATCAGGAGTAGTGAGAACTCTATCAATATGTACTGTGACACCTGACAATCTTCCCATAGGAAATATATTTTTCTTATTTTCCAGTCTTAGCTAAATATTTGACCATTATAGCTTTGACTTACCCATTATTTCCCATGTCTGATTTTTCAATACATTAGAATCTAAGCCCAAATCCAGAATAACCTAATCCATTTCATATTCTCCTATATGCGCACTAAGTCTCATTTATTTTCCAGTTCTCTTCTATCTATGTACATTATTAGCTGCACGCATGTCACTTCATGGTGCTTCTTTTGATGCACAGGAATCTATCCATTCATGAAGTCCTTCAACAACCTTTTGATCTCTTAATAACTTCATACAAGTCTACAGAAAAAATCTCAACATACTCGATCTGTTGAACTCTATGTCAGATCTCGATCCTGCGCCACAATTTGGTTATGTGTCATAACTACTGTCATGTCGCAGTTACTAAGCCCTCGCTATGCCATCGAAGTCGAAGCTCCTGCATCCATAAAAAATCATTTTTCTTCCATAAACACTTTCTTTTCTCTCTGAACATAAAAAAACATGAACTTTCTACAGATTCTTTCTAACTCATGCACCTAGATTTTCAAATTCTTTCTTTGCATCGTCTTTATCACTTCTAGTCATAGATCCACTTCTAGTGACAATATTAACACAAGGTTCATGAATTATTGGTCCTTATTTTAGCTTTCATCATTTGGATATTATTTGTGGTATGTTAGTTACTTTTATATTGCATTTTGGCATTAAGTACAAGACAATATTCAATTACATGATCAAAATAATTGCAATACTCACATGGTATAGTAGGATTATGGAAATTCCTTGCAAAATGACCTTCCTGGCCAAATTTATAGAAAATGATATGTCCTCTTCCTTGACTAGCTCCACCTCCTTTACCTCTTCCTTGATAACCTCCTCGACCACTGCTTTGTCCACTGGCCTCATGTTCACATTCCTCTGCTTGCATTCTATAAGCATCAATGTTGTGCTCCATGATAATGATCATAGCTTCAGAAATTATTCTCATCAGGTCCTGCTAACTTACAAAATTTTCAAAACAGGTTCCTTGGGGTCTGCACATATTTATGCAACAAATAACATTCTTCAAAGAAGTGTTGGCCTCTCATCTTGCATATCTCACACTTTTTTCTTCTTCAGTGCGAAGCTATAGAGGCAGGGTGATCCCAGTACAACTTCAACTTACAACCATTTGCCCTTCCCTGAATCAATTCTCCATTCAACTTCGCTAATTAGACTATGCATCCATAATTAATATGCTTTATAATATATGGGTCCAACCAATGCATCTTGAAATTCCTTGTAAATTTTACAAAATTACTATCAAAAAGGAGGAGAAGGTCTCCTACCTTGAACTACTTTTTCTTGATATGTTTTTCATGCCAAGCCTTTTCTCTTGCTTTCTGCACCTTCTGATGGAATCTTGGTATAAATATGTCTTCTTCCAAAGAAACCAACTATGATATTATTTCCTCCATTTTTTTAGGATGCGACATATCTGCGAAGGTTGCAATTCTCAAGCTATGCACAATATACCCCATAGACATCACAACTTCTTGTCCATATACAAAACTTAAGGGTGTCTAACCTATCAGCTTCTTACGTGTGATCCTATAAGACCATAATAGACCTGGAATTCTGAGATCAGAACCATATTTGTTTACATTGCATACTTTGGTGAGTTCAGTCTAAAAAATCTTGTTAAATGCTTCCACTATTCCATTGGCCTAAGGATGACGATGAGTACTCTTTTTATGATAGAATTAGAACTCCTCAGTCAATTCTTCAATATTATTATTCAAGAAATGTGAGCCTTGGTCACTCATAAATATATTTGGACACCCAAATCTAGATAGTATATATTAAAAAATAAACTTCGTTGCAATGTCTTCACTGCATTTCCTTACTGGTTGTGCTCTAGCCCATATTGTCAGATAATCAGTCACAATTATTATGTACCTCACACCAGTATTCTTCCAAGGTGGACTGATAAGTCTAACAAAATAAATAGCCAATTTGTCAAAATCCTGCAACGTTACTTGTGTAACTAATGGCATATCATATCTTCTATAAGGCTTCCTTGCTATTTGACATACATCACATGCTCTACAATACTCCATTGCAACCTTATGTAGTGTGGGCCACCACAATCCTTCCATCAGGATCTTCTACGAAATATCCTTTCTTGCATAATGTCCACTAGTTGTGCCTCCATGAGCTTCTGCTAGAATCATTAATATTTCATGTTTAGGAACACATTTGGGCAGTAAATCATCTGGTCCCATATTATATAATTGTCCCGCTATCAATGAAAAATCAATTCCCTTAACCACTAATTCTTTCTTCTGCTACATAGTATATTCCAAATGAGCCATCCTTGTTGTATAAGAGTGAATAATGTCTACAAAGTGTCATATTCTACTATAATTGAAAACACTTGCGAATTAAGGAGATTGTCTTCAATGCTAGTTGGATCTTCTCCCGTTTCTATTCTTGATAGATTTACAGGTCCTGCATTTAGCCTTCCTAGTTTAACAACAACTTCAAATTCATACTCCTGAAATAATAATAACCATATGAAAATATTCCCTCCTAGGACATGCTTATTGACCATGTACTTCAATGCAGAATGATCTGTAAACATATTAAAATGTGATCCCACCAAATAATGTATGAATTTTTGTAAAGGATACACCATAACTAGAATTTCTCTTTCTGTGGTAGTGTAGTTCTTCTTAGCTGTAGACAACTTCCTACTTTCAAAAGCTATAGTATTTTCAATTTCTCCTTCACAAGGTCTGCCAATACCACACCTAGAGCTACGCAAGAAGCATCGACCTGGACTTGGAATTCCTTATTCTAGTCAGGGAATGCTATAATAAGTGAAATTACTGTTTTCTCTTTTACTACTTGAAAGGTCAAATCTATGCCCAGACATGCATCCTCAAAGTGGAATGTTAAAATAAAACCATCCACCAAGTCTGCCCAATTCATAGTACCATGTTGCATTGCTATTTCTAGGTACCAATTGTTAGTAACTTGTCTCCAATGTGTGAATAAATCCATGTACCCATTCCTGCTATGGAATCTCCTTCCCTGTTGTAGTGCACAACTGGATATTCTCTCATGGGTCAGTTTCACCATCATATTTATTCTACATTTTTGTTTCTACTTCTTGAAACCTTATCCACATTAATATTCAACATACCTGCCAATATCCTATATTGTTCTTATGTGTGATTCACCATCTAGTAGGGGTAGATATTAGAGATGTATCTAAAGCTAAAAATATTTGATCTTCTGGTACCTATTATTCATAATTATTAAGGAAATTTTCTACATTTCCCAAACCATTATAAAAAGGTAGGTTACATACATCATATGTCATAAAACAAACTACTTTTGTTATTATTACACAATGCTCTGTGGATATTTAATGCAATTTGTTTTACCAATTCTCTAGTTCTTCTTCTAAATCCAATTTGCAGGTACTATCATGATCCCAACTCAACTTTCCATCTACATTAGGATTAATATAGTATTCTTCCTTGGTTTTCAATTTATAGATGTTATCTATCTATTCTGTGTTGTATTCTTCTCTGATTGGCTCTGTATATCTTACTCCTTCCGATGGATCTAAAGGAACAATCACCCTCATATTGTTTCCTGCGAATATAATTTGCCTCTTATTTATATTTATTATGGTCATATTTTCCATTTCCCAATAAATTCCAATAAAAGCAACGTAAGGATTACTATCATCAATTATTTCTATTACTTCAAAATCAACAACAATGCAAACTCCATCAATATCTACTATGACACCTAATAGTATTCCCATAGGAAATATCTTTGGCTAATTTTCCAGTATCAACTGAATATTTGACTATTGTAGCTTCGGCTTACCCATTATTTACCATGTTTGATATGTCATGACATAGACATCATAGCCTGAATCCTGAATAACCTGATCCATTTCTTATTCTTGTATATGCACACTAAGTCTCATTTATTTTCAAGTTCTCTTTCGTTGATGTACATTATTAACTGCACGCATCTCACAATGCGGTGTTTCTTTCGATGCACATGAATATATCAATTCCTGAAGTCTTTCTACAACCTTTTGATCTCTTACCAACTTCATATAAGTCTTCATGAAAGATCTCAACATACCTACTTGATCTGTTGAACTCCATGTCAAAGCTCGATCCTGCGTCGCAACTTGGTTCTGTGTCGAAATTACTGTCATGACGCAGTTACTAGGCCCTGGATGTGTAGTAGAAGTCAAAGCTCCTACATACATTAAACTTTTTTTTTGCTTCCATAAACACTTTATTTTCTATTTGAACATAAAAATAGGAACTTTCTCTGGATTCTCTCTAACCCATGCACCTATATTTTAAAATTCCCTCTTTCCATCTTCTTTATCGCTTCTAGTCACAGATCCACTTATAGTGACAATTTTAACACAAGGTTCATCGATCTTTCTTTCAACCTTCATAATTTGGATGTTCTTTGTGGGTTGTTGGTTTCGTTTCTCTTACATTTTGGCCATAAGTACATGGAAGTCTTCAATTACATGATAAAAATGTTTGTAGTACTTACATGTCGTAGTAGGATTCTGGAAATCTCTTGCAAAATGACCTACCTGGCCGTAGTTATAGAAAATGATTTTTCCTCTTCCTTAACCAGCTCCACCTCCTTGACCTCTTCCTTGATTACCTCATCAACCACCGCGCTTTCCATTGGCCTCTTGTGGGTGCTCCTATGCTTGCATTCTGTAAGCATAAATGTTGTGCTCCATCATTAGATCATAACTTCGTAAATTATTCTCATCATGTCATACTGAATTAAAAAATTTACAAAACAAGTTCCTTGAGTGATGTTGGTCTCTATTTCTTCATATCTCGCACCACTGGGTGGATCCTTCATTCAAGGAATTAGGCTCTCGATTAGCCATGTAATCTTTGAAAAAAGGGAACTGTTCCTTAGAATGGCCCTCTGATTTTCACTTTGTTCACCACGATTCTTCTCTAACTTATTTACCCTTCTTGATATCCTGCAATTGCAAGGTCAAGTTTTTAGCTAAATCTAAATCTGATGCATACTTACATTAGTATCCCTTATCGATGAAGCTTCCAACTTCATCACAATTTCCAAAGCTTCGTCTTGAGTTGCTATTGCCTGTTGCGTCAATGGAAACCTGATTTATGGAAATAACACAGATATAAACCATTCCTTATGCTTCTCTGGGGTTATGTTGAAGCTCACCTAATCTAATAACACCTTAAAGATTTGATCAAGCTTCCAAAAATTCTCATTGAATTTCTATTTGATCTCCTTTAACTCTGTAATGCACTATAATTGATACTTTAGATTCTATTGGCTTGAGGGGTCCTAACCCAGGTTTAGAGTTTATGGATACACCAACAAACCCTCCAACTACTGGCCCTTTCGGTAGTGATCTGCTTGCGCAGAACAAAGTCTCACTGGAAGAAATATGGGGGGTGTTGGAACCAGGTTTCCATACCCTGAGGGAGAAATTAATGAGTGTTCCTCGGAAAAAAACTGAAGAAAACTTATACATATGCGCTCACAGAGAGTGCAAAAACATTAAAAAAATATCGCAAAATCGCTATCACTTTGGCACAGAAAATAGAAAATATGTCAATCCAAGTCACAGTGCAACAAAGACTTAAAAAAATCTATTATTTATCAAAATTTAATCAAAATTTATCTAGAACAATGAGGTCTCAACAAATCATAACAATAACCAGTAGAGATGCATAAAATAGTTCCTTATATTATATCCAGATATATCATTTAGGACATCAATCATATTTACACAAAAACCCTTATCAAACACTTACAAAACCCTTCCGTGCACACACCCAGTTGAGTATACACATAGCCAGGACTAGGTCTCTGCACACATAGGCAGTAGGAGCCTCTTACCCAACCCTAACCTGATGAGACCCTTACAAACTATTTGTGAGCAGAAGCATAAACTATCTTTCAAAATCATGAAATACTTAGCTTAGAAATATTCTATATATTTATATGTGCCTAGTGCACAGATACTATGGTTTCAAACCATTTTTTGAGGCCCACCGTTTACATTTAAGTCCATTTAAAAAAAAAAGGGAACTTTGACCATACCAAAGCCCCTTGACTTCCTTTGCGCAACACGCACATACAAATTTATCCAAAAAGGAGCTTTGAAACTTGTACCTCAGGGGACCCCACTCCAACAGGCCCCCAACACAAACATGTGACTTCTCCCAAGTCACCGTGGTGTGGGCGTAGGGTTGTTTCTATACAGCTTTAGGCGACTTCCATTAACATATATAGGGAGTAATTAACCATTCAAGGTGGACAGGTGCACAACACCAACATCTATGATTTCCTTCACAACATAAGGTCCAAGCCAATGCATTCACAATTTCCCAGGGTGGCATGAAAACTTAATGTCATATAATAAGACCAAATCCCTGACCTAGAATACCTTTTGTCTGATGTGGTGATCATGCCATCATTTTTCACGTGCCTTCTGGACTTCTTGGTGATAATTTCCAATAAGTTGACCTTCTTCCAGGGAAACCAGCTGTGCCAATCGTTCTACTAGGGCATATTCTATCACCATATTAGTAAATGTTGCAATGCACAGACTAGGGATGATGAATTCCATTGGAAACACAGCTTCTTGCCCATACACCAATCTGAAAGTTTTCCATCCTGTCAACTTCTTGTAGGTCATCATGTACGCCCAGAGAATTGCAGATAACTATTCATCCCAATCATTTCTATTAGAATTACATACCTTAGTGAGCATTGCCTCCAATATTTTTTTGAATGCTTCAACTGCACCATTTTCTTGTGGGTGGTATGGGGTACTATTCTGATGGCGCATCTTGAACTCTTATGTCAGTACTTCGATGGTTTCATTGAAAAAATGCATGCCATGGTCGCTGATTAGAATCTCGAGGCAACCAAATCGTGTCACAATGTTTTCAAATATGAATTGTGTGGTGCTATTGATAGTGCCCTCCATTATAGGTTTGGCTTCAGCCCATATGGTCACATAATCCATTGTTGTGATGATGTAGTGCATGCCACTACAATTTCTAGGGGGATTGATATGGCCAAAAAAATCAATAACCCATTTTTCAAAATCTTGCAGGGCCATTTGGGGATGCAGGGGAATTTCAACTTGGTGCAAGGGATTTCATAACCTTTGGAAAACATCACATGTGTAACAATGTGCAACAATGTCAATATGTGGCGTGGGCCACCAGAAGGCAACTCGTAAAATATTTTGTGTCGTCGCCTTATCGGCATAGTGACCCCCATCGATTCCTACATGGGATTCATCCTGAATTGTGTGTCTCTCATTATCAAGGACATACCTGCACAATACTTCATCTACACCCAGTTTGTACAATTTCTCGGTGATGATGGTGAAGTTAGTTGCACGTGCTATGAGTTATTTCTTCTTCTAGACTGTATATTCATTAGGTGCATGTCCAGTACTCAAGAACTGAATGATGTCTGTGAAATTCTCATCCACCACCTTTATTGCAAACAAATACGCATCGGGCAATCCATCCTCAATATTGGTTGGTTCTTCACCAGTTTCAATGCACGACAGGTGATCTAGCCGACATTTAGGCATCTATGCTTTACCATAATATCAAAATCATATTCCTGAAACAATTAAAACCATTGGCAGATCTTCCCCCCCAACATAGACTTGTTGACCAGGTATTTTGAAGAAGAATAGTCAATGAACATCTTAAAGTGGCTTCCTAACAGGTAGTAACGGTACTTCTGCAACGCATACACCATAGCTAGCATGTAATATTCCAAATTAGGAAAAAAAAGAATATAGATAATAAAATTGGAAAATGCAGTAAGATATCAATACATTAATAGGAGCAGATCACAGAGCCATTTTATTACACATTATAGCAGCAATATGAATATAAGATCTTGAGGAAAAAGACACTCAAGCTAGGCAAAACAACCTCAAATGACCCAGTACATAAAATATGAAGTGTTGTTGCTACATAAAATGTCGGAGGACATATGACTGCACAATCCTATGGAGAATAATTGCAGGGTAAAATTGAGAATACAAATAATTGCTAAGATAATTCTTATAAAAATTTTGGATCAAAGATCTAAGCTTTGTAGCACCAATCCAAGACAACCCAGAAGGGGTTTCCGGAAATACACCATATGAAAGCTGCATCCTTAGGGCTGAATAATGCACTGCAACTAGGTAACTGGTAGGAGGTAGCTGATCTGATATAAAATTGGCTGATACTCCTCCAATATATCCTCTGGATGAAGGGCTACTCCCCCTACTGGAAAAAAAACTCACAAACTTGGGCACTAAGTCCTCCACTAAAATTTCCTTGCAAAATAATGTAGTTTCTGAAGGAGACCGCACTGCTTAAGATGGATGAAGCTTGGCCTGATATTGGATGGTGGAAATGAAGCTCAAGAAACCTCCCAGTAGGTCTCCTAGATGAAGGGATCCTCTCCTCACTAGAAAATAGGCTCACAAACTCGGGTACTTGACCCTCCACTACAACTGCCCTGCAAAATAACGCAATTTATGAAGGAGACTGCACTGTTGATGATGGCTGAAGCTTGGCCTGATGTCAGATATTGGATTGAAGCTCAAAGGAACCTCTCCTAAGTTGGAACTCGAAGTCCCCCAAGGATAATGGTGGGATTTCTGCTCGGAAACACCCTTGTGCTAAACAACACAACAAACTTTGCTAAACAGATGAAGTGTGCAAAAAGTCATAAAAGACCAAACATAAAAAATATTCAGAATGCCCTCTATGGCTTCCATCCCCTTCCTTATATGATTTTTGATCCTCCTCACCATTGGTCCCACTCATTAAAGATGATACTCTCATTAAGACTCCCTCCCACTAAGACTGTGTTTTCCTCCAATAACTCTCCACTACCTCCATAACAACTTTGTTGATTTTGTCAAACTTGACCCGATCCACATGATTTAACCTCTATTCACAGCTAAGAGTGCTTTATTCAACTGATAATATGATCCACATTCACATTAGAAGTGGTTTTATTCCTACTAAAGAGATTTATGGGTCTCCATACACTCTTATTCATCTACCTTAATGACAAAAGAAAAAATTGATATTCCAACTAGCCGAAAGCTAATTAGGAATATTACAGTCCTACCCTCCCAAATGTTTCTTGTCCTCAAGTAATGACAAGGATGAATGCTGAAAAATCTCCTATCCTTCCCCTATGGCATCCCCATCTGAAAAACTCCTCCACTGAATAAGATGTTCTCCAATCAATCTACCTCTTAGTTTCCACTCCCAAGTGTTCAAGTTAGCTTTTGGTGATAAAACTAAATGGCTCATATCATAATGAATGGGGAGATCCATGTTGGCCGGATAAATCGTTCTTGCAGACAAGACCGATCTCCCTAGTACTAAAAGTATCTAGCAACAAACAGCTAAATAGATTAATCTTTCTCTAAGCATATACGATCTATGAAAAGCTCTATAGAGGTGTTAAGGACTTACCGTATGCCCAGCGCTTGTTTGAAGTCGTTGTTGTCCCTCGTGCACTTGAAGGAGTTTTCCTCATAAACCTGCAGTCACAAACAAGAAAAATATTACATAGCACCTGTATAGAAATCATCACAAACCATGCTTATCATAGTGATCAAGGAATCTATGAAATAAACCATTGATTGAAAGCTTATTGAGAAAAATGAGTATATTTGTATTAATTTCAAAAGAAGAAAAACCTTACAACCTGAGCCTTGATGTTCGAAAGGCCTTCCCGGGGTCCAAAGCAGGAGTCTCCTTTACTTTGATAAGCTCTACACTCCTCCAACCAAGACAAATAGAGGTATGTAATCTCTCCTCACAAAAGTCTTAGTTAACTGAGTCTAAATCTCAACAGCACTTAACCTAAAATATTCTTAAGCTTGACCTCCCTTTGAGGCTACCCAATGCCTCTTTTTATAGAGCATATGAGGAGGTTAGGATTCCACCTTTGTAGGGATAGAATCCTCCTTCAAAGGGATAGACTCCTCACATCAAGGGATTAGTTCCTTAAGGTGAGGGATACATGCACCTTATCAAAGCGTACTCATCCCCAAAAATTCTCATCTAGAGCCTTCTAGAATTGACCTCAAACCAATTTTTTGACTTTACTTTCTCGCCTTTTTTACTTTGAGGAGGGTACGCAGGCATTCTTAAGGAAAAATGCGTTCTAAAACGTAGGTAAGCCATGCATTACCTGCGTACCCAAGCCAAGAATGCAGGTAGGCTTCATGTTACATGCGTACCCATTCTTTCAGAGGTTTTTAGGGTTTTTCTTCTTGTTTCAGGGCTTGACATGAGGATTTAAGGTTGTAAGACTTGCAGAGGAGGCATGTATGAGTGTTAATGAGCTCATACAGTCAGCAGAATGTCAAGGTGACAATTTTTAGTGTAAAAATCCATGGTGGCAACTACATGTTGTTTAATGCCCTCATTGAGGCATGGGACTTGAAAAAGGTTGAAGATACTATTCCCAATGAGAAGCTCCAACCCATATGCTACTCCTCCAACAAGATGGATCACCTTGTGTGGCTCATAGAAAAAATTATCAATATTCTTCCTCTGCAAAATGAATGGTCTGCATGGATGAAAATGGAGATAGACAAAATTGTCCACCCCACATTGCCTCTCTTCCCATCCATGATCTATGTAGAACCCTTGCTAATCTTGGGCTGTATCAATGGTGTTCTTTAGAAATGGGAGTGCATCATGTCTCTCTAGGATCCAATATTTGGTTCTAAGAACATTGCTTGCCCCAACCATTCTGACAACAATGAATAAAACATCATCAACATATTGAATCAAAATTAGAGATGCACTGGTGATCATATAAAATTTCGTATGGTGAAAATAGTTCCCCAACTGGAACCTGCACAGTTCAACTCCTTGTTTCTTTGGAATACATTGTGGTAAGTGGCTTCCCAGCCACTTGCTTGATGCCTCTATCTGCTCATCTGCCTAGGGGTAGTAACTGATGTTTGGTGTCAACTGAGTACACCCCAAAAAATATAACATCTACCCAAATCCCTCTAGGAAGTGGCCATTCCCATCATTGATTTTGGCCCCAAGATGATCATGAAGTCCAAGGAGAGGCTTGCCCTCTTGTGGAGAAATGCACTGCAAATAAATGACAAAGGAATGAAATTATTTTTTAGTTGATCAATAATTACAAATGCAAAATTTTAGTATGAATATTTCTTCGGAAAAGACCACTTTAGCTACGCATAAAAAATATCCCTAACATCAATTATGGCTGCCAATATATTTAAATTTGCAGTTAGTTGATCCAAATAAAGCTGCACAAATCCAGATCTATGCATAAAAGACATTAAGCAGTGAAAATAAAATGTTGCTCCATGCATCCAAGAGATAAGACAATAACAATATATTTGAAAGAAATTTTTGTATTAAAGGGGCACCTGAGAGGAAAACAAGAAAGGTGTTTCCAATTCTCCTCAATGGTATGGGTTCTTGAAAGTCCTCAGCATTTCAGATCTAAAACTTCTCTCTCTTTTTGGTGTAGAAAACCCAGACAAACATAGAACTCAAAGGGAGCTCACAAAGCAAATGATGAAAAATGTGACAATGATAATGGCTCAAAGTCAGACCAAGAGTATAGATCTAGAGTGATCTAATGCAATGAAAGGTGACTAATGATTGCGAAAACCCTTCTATTTATAACAAAATATTAGGGCGGTCTAGAACTTGGTGCATGAATAAAATATTATTAATCAAATTCTAGAACCACCCTTTAGGAATATTTTATTATATTTGTTGGAGGGAAAAGGATTTTTGACTTGGGTCAATTCCTTTATTTATAAATAATAAGTAAATAAATGATTTATTTATTATTTTAAGGAAATGGTGGGAATATAATTAAATAAATAATGATTTATTTAATTATTTATAAATGATTTAGTCAAATTTAACTAGGAATATTATTTAAATAAGGATTTAAATAACTTATTCCTAGGAAATAATCAAATAAATAAGGATTTATTTAATTTATTTCCTTGTTTTGGGTTAAATATGACCAGGAAATATAAACACATATAGATATGTTTATTATTTCTTTTTGGGGTTTCCTGTTTAGACCATAAACAACTTAATAAAGGTGTTTTACTAAGTTATTTCACATAGTGAAAGCAATTTTACTTAGGGTAAAATTGGTCTTACATGGTGTACTTGGGTCCATATAATGATAATAGGTTAGATGACCAAAAAATGGTGTAACAGATTGCCCCCCAGATTATGAGTATTAGGAGCAAATCGTATGACCGAAGTACGTTGTAAGAACTCAATCACTAGACATCAAGAGGGAAGTCAGAGAGAGAAATGTAAGGTAGTCTAATGTGCTAAAGGACTAGACCCTGAGGAGATGAGACTTACAGGAGAAACAAGTCTCTAGTTTATGAGATGGTACCTATGCTAAAGGCGGCAGGGGAGGCATACCTATGCCCGCTGAGGCAAAGTACAAAATAATAGTGTGTACAGTAAACAAGGAACTGAACTATAAAGTACATGCTGGCATAAACATGATCCAGAAAATTAGAATGATGAATCCCACATACATGTTGTGCCTGGGATAACAACCAAGACTTATATAATAATATCTGAGTACATGAGATACAAATACAACCCAAATTCCCCCTATAAACAGGGAAGGGCTCGCAAAATCCGACTGATATATGAAAATAGAAAAGGCACTACAAGCGGCTGAGGCCGACATCATAAAATATAAGGAGCTGCATCAAAGGCTGAAATGAAGAGGTCATCCGGGCATGTGGGGGGAAACCTGCAGGGCCACCCCCTCATGAGGGTTGAGACATCTCCCACACACTCAGGAATCACCAATAGCTATTGCTTCATCATTGGACCATCAAGTATACGGAGGTCAATCATGTTGAAAGGAGCTGGAGCCAAGGTACACCGCCCTCTGGACCTGTCTTCTAGAGTGAATGAGTTGATGTCGACAGAAGGAGGTCCGCCATAGGTGAGGCAATAAGGGATCCCCAACTAAGGCATGAGAGAAAATAGTAGAGCGATGAACGGATGGACATTAATGATGATGATGAAATGGGGGATACTGAGTAGCGGATGGATGACTTCCCTTGTTAGAGCATAAAGGGCATGAATGACTTGGCAGCGACTGACACAATATCATGAGGGATAGGGGACCATGGTACTGAAAGCCATAATATGTGACATGAGAGAGGGACCAGGAAATGAAGGATGGAGGACTATAGTGGGATACAAAGGGACTGAGGATAGACTCCATGAATGCGATGATGACTCAAATCGGATGCTCTAAAGAAGGGCGACTCAATGGTGCTGCCACAAAATAAAGGTCCAATGGGGGACCATAAAAACATGAGTATAATAGGGTATCTCATGACGAAAATCAACATGAACAAGGACAAGTAAAGAGGCAAAGTGGTGCCCCAAGTACAAGTGTTGTAAGTGAGGAAATTCGATTTGGAGGAGAGGTGAGTAGACACTTCGTAGAAAAAATGTGTCTTGGTGAAGTATAAAAACATGAAAAACTAACAGAAACCTAGTTGAGTGCTCGGGGAGAGCTTTCCAATGGTGCAGACGGTGTGTCAAACGAGGCTACGGTTTGGTCGCAGCGGGCAAAAGAAAAAAAAGGGGTTTCTCTTCTAATAAGGAATTTTCCCTCCAAATACATTCATTTGCTTATGTAGATGTGGTGAATGTGGAGAGGAGAGAAGGCCCTAAATCTTGCATCGAGCGTAGCAGAAAAACCGACCGTTGGAATCAAGATCCGTCAGTTGCAGGTAAGAGGCCTAATCCTACTCTTTGTTTTTGATGGATTAAAAGTTTAGATTAGGGTCCCAAATCTTAGGAACAACCCCTAACTCATCTTTACGGCCGGGTCACACTTTTTGGGGAAAAAATTGCGACCTGGGAAGCAGGTTTGGGCCTAAAAAGTGCGACCTGGGAAGCAGGTTTGGGCCTAAAAAGTGCGACCTGTCAGAGGGAGGTGATTTTAGTGCTGTTGTGGGCTGAGATTCAGGTTTTGGGTAATTGAATGTAGTTTTTCCTATCTGTAGACTGAAAAATATGATGGTTTTGTGCAGACATGGCAGATATACGGATCAAGTGGAGAGAGAGAGAGACCTGGGTACATTACGGTTAGAAATCCAAGCGGATCAGGGCGTCCGTCGTGCATTGGCCAGGTTTGAGGTTCTGAAATTTGTGGAGAACCCTCTGATGAGAGCTGGGGAGCCCTTGTTGGCCCGGATTTTCAGTTATTGGGATATAGATCATGAGGTCTTTATAGTGCAGGGGCACAGGATTGAGCTGACAGTCTAGGATCTGTATTTCTTGACTGGTCTCCCACCATTAGGGATGGTGGGAAATACACAGCCAGTGTTACCACGGGGGCATAACATCATGGATTTCATAGAGTGACATTGTCGACTAGGTGTCCGAGTCAAAGGGACTCAGATATCGATTGGGGATCTAGAGAGGTTGGAGACCCGTGCAATGGTGGCAGCAGTTTTGCGGATCCTGGGCAACCAGGCACTCCATCATATCACTGGAGGGAAAATGATGATTGGTATAGGAGGGGGGCAGCAGGTTCTGACATCTCAACATCAGGGGGATGAATTTCAATAGTAGTAGGGGGATCCTCGAGTTTTCCTGATGCATACTGCGCGAGGATGGGAGAGGCAGATTGATTTTGTTCAATCTCGTACTCGCGAATGACCTCTAAAGAGGCATGGTAATGCGTGAGGTGAGGAAAATGGTGAGAATAATGGCCATGGATACCACACAAAGCACAGAGTTTGTTGGTGCAAAGAGTCTTTGGGTTTTTAGCTGCGGACGAGGAAGAAACAGAGGATTCAGGGACTGTAGATTCAGGGAACGCGACTTTAACCATGGGTTTGATATGGGGCAACTTGGGACAAGTATGGGTGGCATGACCGACACCATCACACAAGGCACAAGGCTTGGTGGGTGGAGGTGGGGTAGGGTCAGGCGGGGTGACCTTGTCTTTGGATGCCCCTTTGCGAGCTTTTCTTTTCTTTGCCATAGCTGTCACAACAGGAGAAGGGTCTTGTTGAGGTGCAGGTGGCACTATAGCGACAGAAGCAGCTAAGGGAACTGGTTGAACTAGTGTGAAAGAAAGGTATGGTCTGGGGTGACCTGGTGGGGTAGCGGTTGGAGGGTCAAGGTACCAGACAGGAATTTCCAGGGTCAAATTAGGGAGGGAAAGGGTGGCCATGATGGTGACCAAATAGACTCCGGAAGGGGGAGCGAGGAAGGGTATCTGACCAGCGGGGTAATTGCCAGGGGGGATGACGCCAAGATAGTTAAGACTTGGGGGAACTGACCCAGGAGGGTAGAGGGGCTCATGGGTACCAGCTGTAGGGGAAGGGCTAGAAGGAAGAGGTCCAGTTGGTAGTGGCAAAGGGCTAGGAGCAGGTTGCAGTGGGCGAGGTTGAGGTTGCTGACTAGCCAAAGCGGGCCACTTTAGTTCAGCCTGAGACAATTGCATCATGCAAAAATTCGCTGAGCTGGGATCAGAGACAAGAGGAGGAGGAAGACCAGGGAAGGTTCCAAGCAAGGAGGAGTCTTTGTAGACGTCGGGGAAGACACTGGTCAAAGAATCGATGGTTGGCTTATTGGCTATAGAAGAGATGATCGACTCAGGGGAGGTTTGAGATTTTGGCTCATGATATGTCAATTGGTCAATTGTGACTATCTTTCCATTATGAAGGAAAATCATCTTACGATGAACCGCGGATGGGACATCAGACATGGCATAAGTGTAGCTACGCCCCAAAAGAATGTTATAATCGAGAGGGGGGTTGATGACTTCAACGTCAACGAAAACCGTCTTGCTCGCAAGAGTGATAGGACAATTACGGAAGAGGCCAATGGGCTGGGAGGCATGGCCATCCCATGCACGAAGGGTGATGGTGGAAGGGGCCAGCTCAGGACATCCGAGTTGTTTCCAAACCAAAGCAGACATGACACAGGTAGATGCCCCCTCGTCAATAATACACTGAGCAATGTTAGCGTTATATATTTTTACTGGGATTTGGAAAGCGGCAGAAGTAAGAATGGGAGGATGATTTGACTGACGGGCATCTAAAACAATCAATTGGTCATCAGAAGGATCTACAGCACCCATGGCGGATAGTAGAGCCTTCCTTTGAGAAGGAAATGACTGTAGGATTTCCAGTGTTGAAATGGCGGCAGGGGACTGCGCCAAATCATCTACTACGCTATACGAATGGGAAACTCGACCATAAGTAGCATTTCGGCGTAATGGGCCCTTAGGAACCTTTATAGGGACCTCAACTTTGGGTTGAGGGATCTGAAAAGGACCATTTGGTGTCGAAAGAGGCTCTGTAGGACTTGAAGAAGGTGACTCGGGGGTAGACAAAGCGAGAGGCATGGGGTACTGACGAGACCGAGTTTGAAGGTTAAGGTTGACGGTGAGAGGTTGGTGAGAAGTCATCATGAGAATCTGGTAATCAGAGGAACCAGAAGGGGAAGTTTTAGTGGTTACCGAGGCATGAGGTGGTTGAGTAGCCACAAATCCTTGTTGAGGAAAAGGATTGGTAAAAACAGCGGGTTGAGAGGTAGCCGCATTGAGAGGAACAGTAGGGGAGGAGTGTCGTCCCCGCAATGTAGCCTAAGACTCCCACATTTGCCACATCTATGGTAATAGGGGATAATCGTGAGAGTAATGACCATAAACACCACAACACGAATAGGGCTTGTTGGTGCGAAGAGGCCTGTCTGGCTTGGGCTGAGAGCCCTGTGGTTGGTGAGCAGTGTTAGAATCAATACTTGGAGGATTGGATCCATGATTACCAGGGGAAGATTGATTTTGATTGCCTTTCCTCTTTCTTTGAGAAGAAGGAGGATTAGTCGCCAATTGTTAGGCGAGGTAGGTGGAGGTCTGAATGCTGGAGGAACTGGGACACCAGGCTATGGGTAAGGATAAGGGTTAGGATGGGCAACATTGAGGTAATCAAGAGGTTGGGCAAAAAGAGGAGGCATGCCATATCCTGGATACATGCTACCTGGAGGGGGGAAAGTGCTGGAGGTGTTGGCCCCTCCCAGAGGGAAACCATAGCCCATAGGAGGTTGAGCGTAGGTATGTGAAAGAGCTCCAATGATACCATCGGCAGAGTGAGATGCCCCCAGGGCGTTAGTGCCACCGGGTTTTGGGAGGTCAGGAAGGACGGTATAAACATAACCAGATTGAGCATAGATAAGGTCATATTTCAAGTCTATTTGGAGGGCGGCTTCTTCGGTTTGAGGGAAGTGGGATGCGACATATTTTCCAATGGTAGGTAAGAGAGAGCGAAGGAACCAGTCCATATAAACCCGATCTTCAAAGGTGGGAGCGCGACATAAGCTCCTTCTTCGTCCCCATTCCTGGACATGAGCGAAAAGGCGAGTCGAAGAGGATTGACGGAAGGAAGTCAAAAGTTCCGTACCAGTGTCATATCGTAGAGGGAGCTGGAAATAAGATAAAAAGGCTTGGGAAATGGTCGCAAAGGTGGTATGGGAAGAGGTGGCTTGATCAACATACCATTTAGAAGCCTCGCCGGTAAGTATGCGTTGGAACAATTGAAGACAGATGGAATCATCGGTAATGGAATTGGATGAACACCACATGTGGAAAGATCAGATATGGTTGGAGGGATACTCACTAGCAAGGCCTTCGAACTTGGGAATGTCGGAGTGGAGCTTGGTTGGCATAGCAAGCCAACTCACATTGTGGCAGATAGGATCGTTGATTAACTGATTGAAATCGGGGAGACTTAGCCCAGCCATATAAGGGAGAAAATGGGCAGTCGAGGTTGTTCCCGTGGTGGTTCCGCTAGAAACAAACCCAACAGTAGGACCGGGGTTACTAGCGTTAGGTCCTAAACTAGACATGGTGAAGGTAACAGTTGGAGAACCAGAAGAAGGGGGAGAACCCAAAGAATCAGAAGAAGAGTCGGAGTGCAGAATAGGGGGGGGACTAACTCGATGATGACGGGAAGGAGTAAGTCGACCAACCAGAAACTGAGGGTGAAGGGCAAGAAGTCTTCGAGACAAATTCCTTGGAGGCACAATGATGACGGGAATAAGAAAAAATCGACAAGGGTAGGGAGGTGAAAAATCAAGTGAGGTCAATGTTGAAACAAGGGCAGGGAGGTGCAGTGTCAATTGATTTTAAAGTATTTTCTAGGCGGTGTTAACCAGGATCTTCTTCACTTAGGGTTAATGTGTGGCGTGTGTTAATTTTAATTTTTAAACCTAGAAGTTTTGAGAGTAAAAGAAAAAGTGTGCTACGTAACTGAAAATAAATATACAGAGAAAAGTAAATAAGACTGAAATAACATAAAATTAACAGCTAACAATGCATCGATCTAACCCAAGAAGGTGGGTTTCTCAAAACTAGTCGAAAAGAGGGAAAAAAAACTAATCGAAACACACTAAAAGAGGCCAATAGATCTAAGGTCAGGAGGGGCAGGGATCTAAAGGAGAAATCTGCTAAAAAGAGGTGCAGAAAACAACAAAGAGGCAGAGGCAAGGTTGCTGTAAAAAAGGGGGAAAACCCTTCTATTTATAACAAAATATTAGGGCGGTCTAGAACTTGGTGCATGAATAAAATATTATTAATCAAATTCTAGAACCACTCTTTAGGAATATTTGAAAGAAGTTGAGCCATTATCATTGTCACATTCTCCAACATTTGCTTTGTGAGCTCCCTTTTAGTTCTATGTTTGTCTGAGTTTTCTACAACAACAAGAGAGAGAAATATTAGATCTGAAATGCTGAGGAATTTCAAGAACCCATCCCATTGAGGAGAATTGGAAACACCTTTCTTGTTTTCCTCTCAGGTGCCCCTTTAATATAAAAATTCTTTCAAAAATATTGTTCTTGTCTTGTCTATTGGATGCATGGAGCAACATTTCATTTTTTCCCTAGTGGAGTCGCTAATTGTTAGTATGAATCTTTCGTCGGAAAAGACCACTTTAGCTACGCATAAAAAATAGCCCTAACATCAATTATGGCTGCCAATATCTTTAAATCTGCAGTTAGTTGATCCAAATAAAGCTGCACAAATCTAGACCTATGAATAAAAGACATTAAGCAGTGAAAATAAAATGTTGCTCCATGCATCCAAGAGATAAGACAAGAACAATATATTTGAAAGAATTTTTTGTATTAAAGGGGCACTTGAGAGGAAAACAATAAAGGTGTTTCCAATTCTCCTCAATGGGATGGGTTCTTGAAAGTCCTCAGCATTTCAGATCTAAAACTTCTCTCTCTTGTTGGTGTAGAAAACCCAGACAAACATAGAACTCAAAGGGAGCTCACAAAGAAAATGATGAAAAATGTGACAATGATAATGGCTCAATGTCAGACCAAGAGTATAGATCCAGAGTGATCTAATGCAATGAAAGGTGACTAATGAATGGGAAAACCCTTCTATTTATAACAAAATATTAGGGTGGTCTAGAACTTGGTGCATGAATAAAATATTATTAATCAAATTCTAGAACCACCCTTTAGGAATATTTTATTATATTTGTTGGAGGGAAAAGGATTTTTTACTTGGGTCAATTCCTTTATTTATAAATAATAAATAAATAAATGATTTATTTACTATTTTAAGGAAATGGTGGGAATATAATTAAATAAATAATGATTTATTTAATTATTTATAAATGATTTAGTCAAATTTAACTAGGAATATTGTTTAAATAAGGATTTAAATAACTTATTCCTAGGAAATAATCAAATAAATAAGGATTTATTTAATTGATTTCCTTGTTTTGGGTTAAATATGACTAGGAAATATAAACAAATATAGATTTGTTTATTATTTCTTTTTGGGGTTTCTTGTTTAGACCATGAAAAACTTAATAAAGGTGTTTTACTAAGTTATTTCACATAGTGAAAGCAATTTTACTTAGGGTAAAATTGGTCTTACATGGTGTACTTGGGTCCATCTAATGATAATAGATTAGATGAACAAAAAATGGTGTAACACAAAACCCTTACCATGTATTGTTGGCAAGCTGGTGATGAGGTCCATTGATGAGCTCTCCCATATCTCTACTATAAAGGTAAGTGGTTTTAACAACCTTGCAGGATGGTTTTTTCCGTCCTTCTTTAGGAAAACTGCACATTTCCTGATATTCCAGAGCAAATCCCTCTTGAGACCCTCCCATGAGAATATGCCCCCAATGGCCTGATATGTCCCAATGAAACCCTGGTGACAAAAAATGAGTGAATCATGTGTTGTATGTATAATATTATCCTTGAGATTAGAATCTCTAGTCAAGAAGATCCAATCCTAGTAATAGATGACTCCATCCATCACTCTATACCTCTCATTCGTCGCCTACCCATCAAGCACTTAACATGTGAAGTGATTCTTGGAATACTCCACCAATAGCTGGGACTCCCAATCTGGATCTATGCTTATCAATGATAACATTTCTGGCCTTTGTGATAAGGATCCTATCATCTCATTTCCCCCCTATTTGACATGCTCAATGCCAAAGCCACATGTCGTAATACTGCTATCCCACTTTTGCTACCTACCTTGTAGCTACTTCTGCTCAATTAAAGGTTGAAGTTTATGGTGGTTAGTCTTCACTTGGAAGTTATTTACCATCCAAAACTTCTCGTTTTGGCCAATGTATGCATGAATGCAAAAAAACCATTACCATATATGGAATACTCCTTCCTATGTGGAAGTATATTCTGACTCTCAAATGCTATGGAGTAGCCCCTTTGCACCATAATTGTGCCATCATCCACTCCTGAAACATCTCCTCTTAGCGCAAGAGGCTTGGTGAGAGTTGGTAATACTGATACTAAGAAAATATCCATCTCCTCCTTTAGCCTACCAAAGACCATTTGCAATGTGCTAGACACACCCAAGGCTCCCTTCTTAGCCAGATCTATGAATGGTGCAACTTGTTGTGAGAACTCTTTAACCAACTCCCAGTCTGGGGACCTTTTGGGCGGAATACCTCCAAATAATATATCATAATTGTTCAGAGTAAACTTCATATCTCAGTGGACTGATGTTTCCTTGCTCCCACTATGCAAATCAGGCTCCATATTATGTGCAGAGGCTTCCTGAGTTGGATAAGTGTGCATGCCATGATCATCTAATGCTTACCACTCTTCTTATCCACCCATTCCATCTACAAAGTATCCCAATCTGTGGTGACCGTCCCCAATGTAATCAACCACTGCACACCCAGTATCACATTGGTGTCAGGAATGTCGACCAAAAAGAAGTGATCAGTTAAAGTGTATGTCCCCAAGGTTACAGATAATGCTGTAACATACTTCATACACTGCATGGTTCTAGCTCCCAGAACCAAAACTGAGAATCCCTCAAATTCATCAGTGGGTATTGTTCTCCTCTGCACTAACTAAGAATAAATAAAATTGTGGGTGGCCCCACTCTCAATCAACACTGATACCTGCTACCCCTGAATGGTACCTCAGACTCTCAAAGTCAGATACTTGGGTGCTCCCCTTAAGGATGAAAGTGCCCCTCCATTTGGATCAAATTCCCCATTCCCACCCCCTAGTGGTGTTGGATCCTCCCCTGTTATCACAACGTTGTTGTCTCCTTCTGGATCCTCTTCTTCATCCTCTTCACTGTTAGAGAAAACCTCAATATAGTTTTCCTTCCCTATAGCACACCCATGGTTCTTGGAATATGAAGCAAAGATTCATCCTCCTCAAGTATCTTCGGACATCATCACTAAGATTCCCTTTCTTTTGGTTCTCCTTTGGAGGAAGAACCTTCACATCTTTCCCCTATGATTGAAAGGTGGGCCTTTGCTAAAATGGAGCTCTTGCTCTTGGCAAAGCATCTTGTAAATCTCTAGTCCTCTCAATAGCATCTTAGAGTGTAGTTGGTTTAGTGGATTTTACCAACCCATGCAGAGGCTTTGCTATCCCATCAATGAACATATAAACCCTCTTAGCTGCAGATAAATCTGGAACCGTGATAGAAACTCTTAGAAATTCATAGATATAGGTATTTGGATTACTTGACTACTTGAGCTTGGCTAGATCAATAAAAGGTGCCTCTGGGTCTCTTCGATCAAATATCTCTACTAAACTCTACGTGAACTTTGAATATGAAGTGACACTGGCATGCCCCAATGTAGAAAGACCATGAAACCACCAATCATGTGCCTCACCTTCAATGTGAAACACTGCTATTTTAATGGCTTCAATCTCCAGTACTTCGTTTAACTAAAAATATATGTCTAGATTCTCTACCGAAGACTTGGATATGCACTTGGATGACCCATAAAAAGCAGAAAGAAAAAATATACCCATAGTACGTTGCAGATCATTATTTTGCATGTACACTCCACTCCTATTGTTATTCCGAGGTCTCCTATTGTCCTTGATCTGAAAAAAATCCTGAAAGTTTAGATTATCTTTGAATCTATGAGATTGAGACTCATACTCCAGAAAATAATCTTCAAGTGTCTCTTGTTCTTCAATCCCTTCACCTCCATTTCCTACTGCTAGGAATGTAGGCATAGTTGAGCATTGGGAAAATTGCTGCATTACTGGTTGCTCACCCCAGTTGTTATCACAAAATTTCACCTAATAGGCTGCTAATCAGAAAAATTCATCTAACTGTTTCATACCAAATTTTAACTGAATCTTAGCCTCTTCAGTCTGAGAGGGCTCTCTTAAAGGGGTTAATGCTATTGGATAAAAATGAATCTAGATGGCTAGCTCTACTTGGAAAATAATTTGATTGTGATGTTTATAGGTTGAAAAGAATACTAGTATGCAATCATTGTGCTTATGGAGTCAACAAATTCAGTTATTCAGTCCTAAGTTCACTTGACATGGAAGCTGAGGCAGGTAAGACTTTTTAGAAGAGGTAAAGCACACATGAAACATGAAATAACACAGTCAATTCATCTACAAAGGAAGTCAGAGCATTATATGAATGAATTATTAGTATTAAAGATGAAAACCACTGCAAATTGTACACATATAAAATATAGATCAAGTAAGCACTAAAAACTCCATGAGAATCTCAGGTTGGTCAAGTAAAAGTCCTATTTATTACTGAAAACAATCAAAATACTTAAAGTTTTAGTACTTCTAGAAAAATCTCCAACCCTTTAAAAATTCGAATATCTACACTTTAATAGACTTGTTACATGATGAGATGATCTACCTCCTAGCTAGATTCATCAAACTTTTCCTAATTAAACCTTTCATAACAATAAAACATCTACTTTAATGAGAAAATGACAACTATTCTATTTAACAGTCATTTTCCTAATAGGACTCAAACTGTTCATTATTACATCAACTACCTTATCTCCTAAAGCAGTTACATATTTGAAAACTATTCCTTCACTTGTTTGAATAGGCTGTGATGGAGCTCATCACTACATGACATCTTAATTAGCCTCCTCCAAATCTGGAAACAAACCCTATTTTCAAGGAAAACTAGTCTTTATCTTCAATGCATGGTTTGGCTGATGAGTTGTCTTCATCTCCTAGTATTAAAGTCTTGGATAACTGATAACATAGTCCTTTGACCCTTTTAAAGTATCCACCTATCCATAACTGCACAAAAAACTGCTCATAAAGCTTCAAAAAGGCATGCTACGAAAGTATGATAGTTTCGTAGCGTACTTTCGTAGCATTACAAAAATTCCTTTTGCCATAACATTTTCTGATTCTTTCCTTCTGCATTGTATTTCTCATGTCTTGACATATCATCCATGTGATTTCCTCCTCTTGGAAGCTTATAAAAATGGTTCAAAATGAAAAAAGAAAGCTACAGTGGTTTCGTAGTGTTTTCCTAGCTTCAAGCCTAGGAAACACTACGAAACTGCTGAAAATAGTTAAAATTCCAGATTTTTGTTTAGATTCAAAAATATACTTCCTAGGTGTAAAAAATTTGTTTCTAACATGCCGTTGACCTTTAAAATCATAAACCAGCTTAAAATATGAGTCTTGAGGTGTTTCTTCCTCATTGATGATGAATTGAGATATTGGCTTCTCAACTACTGTCATTTTTAGGTCTTTCTTCTCCAGCTCCTCATGGATTAGTTCTAAATGTTCGTGGAGGTCTTTAACTTGATCCTTCAGCTTCCTGTTGGTATATGTTAAGTGCTTGTTCATTATCATAACATGTTTCACCTCTTTCCTAAATGGCATGGTCCATTATATTAACTGTTGTGTACTATCTAGGGTCTTGGAAACACTGTCAACCTGCTCTTCCCAAACCTCTTTCATATTTTCAAAATGAACCTTTTGCACATTGTGTTTCCTTGCTTCCTTCTTCATAACTGCAATTTCATGGTTAGCTAACCTTAACTGTTCTTCAAGGAGTTAAAAATCTATTTTTTCAATTACTTTTTCTTTTCCTTTCTTTGGTTTTCTAACTGTATCTTTTTCTGCAGGTGATGAAATATCAATAATGTCTTGTGGTGGCTTGACAATGTCAGTGGTTGGATGAACTTATTTGCTGCTCTCCAAAAGTTTTCTAGCATGCCTTGTCATGGGATTTCTTTCTTGGAACATAAAACCTGCATCCTCTCCTTCAAATTCTAGTTTCTTTGCAGATTTAGCTTTCTTTAGTTTCTATCCACCTTCATCTATGTCCTCAGCATGGAGTATAGGAGTCTCTTCAATATCAATGGCATGTAGTATGTCTTCTAAATTTCCTTTATCTATTGTTCTGTCTTCTAAAGCCACTATTTTGTCTTATAAATCCACTGTTTGACTCCTTGTTATCCTTTTTTTTCCTTGTTTACTTACACATTGCTTTTGTTTTGCAGGTTTGATTGAATTTTGTTTTGTAGGTGGAAAAATGGGTGTATCAAAGCTCTGCAATTTCTCTGCTTCCATCATGATTGGTTCACTCTGCTCTACACCTACTGGTTTACTTTGTTTTCCCACTAAGGGTGATGGGATACCACCAGGTTTCGAAGTTCTTTTAGGGGTGAGGGTATCCATTTCAAAACCACTAACAAACAGGAAAGAAGACCAGTCTCTACCTAGTCTTTGTACCTCATCTAAAACCAAAATTTTTATCAAACCATGATGAAACAATGAGGTTTCACTTCCTTCAAATTTTTCTTGAACTTTATCTGCCAATTTTGCTAAAATTGTATGTAAATATAAAGGTAGATCAAGAGATATCTTACCAGCAAAGTGTAGGAGAATCTTGAAATGGTAAGAGTAGACTTTATGGTATTTCCCTTCACAAGTAAAATATTTCTGGATGATAAGCAGTAACTTTGAGAAGCTATCCTTCATGCAGCTCCTTGGAATGTCAATAGTAAGGTCCATTTCACTATTTTCTAACTTGATAAACTCTTTTCAATCCTCCATGTTTAATTTGAACCCTTTGAACCATTTTTCTTGTCCCTTTGGAATCCCTGTTGCTACTGCAATGACCTTTGGTGTAATGGTGGGATTTAGCATCCCTAATTTAGTAGTTATTCCATTTAAGTTTAAAGAAAATTATTTGGAAACATGTACATGGCAACCTTGTAGTATTTCACAAAAATGTAAACATCTTGTCCTTCTGAAGACTTATACAGATGTTTGGTGTTCATTAATAAAATTCATATTTGATGGCTCATATCTAAGACATTGGCCACCCCTATTTGTATTTCTTTTTTCAGCTATAGTTTCTTTAGTGTCTTCTTTGCCTCGCTTGATAGTTCTCTTCCTCGCTTGATAATTCTCTACCTGGCTTGATAGTGATATCTGCAAACCTTTGAAAATAATAGCCACAACTTTGGCTTCAATGAAATAGCTCTCCAGATCTCAATATCACGCAAAGAAGGAATGAAGAATGAGAAATGATTTAATTTGGAAAGAGTTTGAAGTTTGATTCCCACTCATAACATAATGATGACTCATACATGCTTAAAAATGGTGATGATGACTTCAACCCTGACCATGTACCTTGATATTTACCCTAACTGACTCGAATGGTATCTAACTTACCCTTTTCAAATGATTTTATGACACCTAATAGCTAATTTGACATGACAGGTAGGAAACCTCACTTTCGTAGCATATCTAGTGTAATTCTCGACCCTTTTTCTATGAAAGTATTAACAGTTTTGTTGCGAAAAGTGGAATTTCTTAGTTTATTTCGCTACGAAAGCATGGTTTCTTGGATAAAATGACACTTTCAGTGCTATAACCTTGGGAATTGAAAAAGGTCATAAAATTATGATTGATGTGACATGAGGGGATTTGAATGAGGGTGGGTTTAGACCTTAGGATAGGCTAAATAAGAAAAATTAAAAGTTTCCTTGACCAAGTAATGAAAAATGAACCTTATAACCCTACCTTTGACACATGAACCTATATGACTTTGTCAAATGATGCTTCTTTTTTTATGAGTGATAAAACTAGTGATGTAAAGTGTTAGAGATTTCTCCATGTAGAAACCTTCTTGGGGTTTATTTATGTCTCTCCATCCTCATCTCTTTGATTTCTCTATCAATATCTTGTATAGTTTGGAGAAGAGGATTTGGAAACTCTTTTTCATCCATTTCTCCCGATATTGCAGTCTTGCCTTTGCATTCTTCGTTGCTTGTATAATCAAATATTTTTCCTCTATTGATGTACCAATTATCCCTTTTTGTGAGGGGATCTTCTTCTTATGATGACATAGATGTGATGCCTCATAGGCTAAGCCAAGATTATACTTTGATACCATTGTAATATTCCAAATTAGGAAAAACAAGAATATGGATCATAAAACTAGAAAATGTAGTAAGATATCAATACATTAATAGGAGTACATCATAGAGCCATTTTATTACACATTATAGTGGAAATATAAGTACAAGATATTGAGGAAAACGACACTTAAGCTAAGAAAAACAACCTCAAATGACCCAATACATAAAATATGAAGTGTTGTTGCTACATAAAATGTCGGAGGACATATGGCTGCGCAGTCCTATGGAGAATAATTGTAGGGTAAAATTGAAAATACAAATAATTGCTGAGATAATTCTTAGAAAGTGTCAGGATCAAAGATCTAAGCTTTCTAGTACCAATCCAAGACAACCCAGAAGGGGTTTCTAGAAATGTACCGTATGAATGTTGCATCCCTAGGGCTGAATAACACAATTCAACTAGGTAACTGGTAGGAGGTACCTGATATGATATAAAATTGGTTGATACTCCTCCAATAGATCCTCTAGATGAATTTTTTCTCCCTCATTGGAAAACAAACTCAAAAACTTGGGAACTAAGCCCTCCATTGCAATTTCCCTGCAAAATAACGCAGTTTCTAAAGGAGAATGCACTGGTAAATATGGATGAAGCTTGAAATGATTTCGTATGGTGGAAATGAAACTTAAGGAACCTACCAATAGGTATCCTAGATGGAGGGATGCTCCCCTCACTGGAAACTAATCTCACAAACTCGGGTACTTGACCCTCCACTACAACTGTCCTGCAAAATAACGCAATTCTTGAAAGAGACTATGATACTGATGATGGCAGAAGCTTTGCATAATGCCAGATAGTGGAATGAAGTTCAAAGGAACCTCTCCTAAGTGGGCACTCGAATTCCCTTGAGGATGAGGGTGTGATTTCTGCTCGGAAACACCCTTGTGCTAAACAGCACAACAGACTCTGCTAAACAGTTGAAGCGTGCAGAAAGTCATGAAAGACCAAACACAAAAAATATTTAGGATGCCCTATATGGCTGCCATCCCCTTCGTTATATTCTTTGTTAGCCTCCTCACCCTTGGTCCCACTCATTAAATATGCTACTCTCATGGAGACTCCATCCCACTAAGACTGCACTCTCCTCTAATAAATCTCCACTACCTCCATAACATTGTTGTTGAATTGGTCAAAATTGACCCCATCCACATGCTTTAACCTCTATTCACACCAAAGAGTGCTTTATTTAACTAATAATATGATACACATTCACATTAAAAGTGGTTTAATTCAATAAATATATTTATGGGTCTCCCTACCCTATTATTCATCTACCTTTATGAAAAAAGAAAAAAATTAATATTCCAACTAGCTGAAAGCTAATTAGGAATATTGCATAGCCCTTCTTGTTCTATGGATGAATATTTTTTCTCTACACTTGAGATTTTCAGACTGGCATGGGCAAGGGGTGATCTATTTCTCCTATTCATGGCTACGCTAACATGGCTCGGAGCGCAATGCACAATGCATCTACTTGTTAATGGAATTCTTTCGACCAGTCTGGGAACACCATGATGGGTGCAATAAAAATATTTTATTTTAGCAACTTGAAGATCTTCTGAGACTCGGAATCCCAGAAGAATGTTGCATCCTCTTTTAGTAGCTTTTCCATAGGTGCAACGGTCATTGCATATCCTTGAATAAATTTCCGGTAATACCCAGTGTGCCCCAAAATCGAGCGTAGCTGCTTCATTTTTGTAGGCACCTCTAGATTAACTATTACTATGATCTTGGAAGGGTCAACCATGAACCCTTACTGACACACAATATATCCCAACAGTATCCCAAATGGTACACAAAAGATACCCTATTTCAAGTTCAGGTAAATCTGGTATTTTCTACAAGTTTCCAACATGAGGCGCAAGTTTGAGACATGGTTCTTCAAGAGTCCAAATACAGTCCAGTCATCAAAATATAATTTTAAGAACTTATGGATAAATTCTTTTAAGTCAGCTACAACCACGCTCGTGAAAATAGCAGGAGAATTCTTCAATCCAAATGGCATTAATATATATTGGAAAGGCCCCCATTCCAAAGCAAAGGTGGTTTTATTGTGATCTTCCAGTGCAATCTGGATTTGATGATACCCATAAAACCCATCAGCAAAGGAATAGGCCTCTTGTCCACCAGCATTATCCAAGATTTTATCAGAGAATGGGGTAGGGAATAGATCATGCACACAAGCATCATTTAGTTTGAGCAGATCGACACAGATCTAGATTTCGCCCTTAGTATTCTTGTATTGCACTACCATAGGGATGACCCATTCAGATTATTCTACTAGCTGAATGATGCTTGCCGTAACCATTTTGTCCAATTATTCTTTCACCTTCTACTTATACCGTGGAATCAACCTGTATGGGCGTTGTTTGACCAGGCGCACATTCGGCTTCATGGCGATCTTCATAACCCCAAGTTCGCTAATTATTCCATTTAATTCGGAGAACTTCATAGGGAAAAAATATTGGTATTCTGTCTAATCACATGTATAATATTTAATGGCTTTGTTATGTTGGGCGCAGTGAGTGAGGTACCGACCACTGTGCGCTGGCCCTCAGATTCGGGGATCAAGATATTCCTAGGGATCTCTTCATGTTATTTAATGTTCAGATTCTGAAAGTTTATAATGTCCTGCATCTGCGCATCCCATGCTGGCACAACACATTCTACCCGTGCCTGTGAGTCATCAAAGACAACTACCTCAATATCCTACAAGGCTTTATCCAATACATCTAATCCACTGGTCAAGCTGAGTGTTAACATACATATTTCTATCATTGTAACTCAATTGATAGTTCCTCGACATAGCTCCGTCTCTGAATACGAAGCAGTAGGGATTGGTCCCAACATATGAATAAACATGTGAAACCATTCAGACCTTGGCTTCTTATACCAAACCTCCATCAACGTAGCCAGGTGTTTATGTGGATAACCTCGGCCACAAAAAACTTCGGTTTTTAAGGAAGTGGGCTACTCAAAGCGAAACTGCATCATTCTTCTACAATCATTACATGTGCACAGGTTGTTCTTATGGGTCCCCCACCAATGGCTGGGAGTAGCGTGCAACCTCAGATTTAAAGCATGAAATCTCTGGTCTTCAGGAACAATTGCCTCCATCGTCATGATAAACATGTTTACATCAAGAGAACCATCATAGTGTAGTAGATTACGTACCTTAGATGTTATACAATGCAGGTATCTAGTCACATGATTATAGTGTAGTGCAAACAACTCATGCAATCGGTTCTTCCAATTCTAGATCTCCTAATCAGAGTCTGAAAAACAAGAGCTTTGCTTCTCCCACTTAATACTTCCATCTACTATCAGGTTAAGCCAATCCTCCTCACGCAATATCAGGTTATAGATTTGGGCAATGTCATCCTCAATTATCATAGGCTCTGTATATATGTGTCCTTCGGAAGGGTCTAGAGGGATGATAACTCGGACTCCATTATTCTCAAAATCCATCCTTAGTTTCTTCAATTCTATGAAACCATCCATGTCAATAGCCCAATCCAATCCCATTAGCATAGGATAGGGATCTGTATCATCCACGATCTCTATCACTTCAAATTCAACTTTCACATTAATGCCCTCAATACTTACTACAACTTGAGGCAACTGCCCAAGAGGAATGATCCTCTGCTGATTTCCCATGCGCAGTTGGATCGTGGACCATTCCAGCTTGGGTTCGCCCATGTGCTTCCATGTATTTTTTGGTAGAACATTAGCATCTGACCCCAGATCAATAATTACCTGGTCCATCTCATAAGCTCATATCTACGTAGTCAGACACATCTATTTACCCATTCTTCTCTTGGTTTTGTATATTTTATTGACTGCACGTTGTTCTACCATTGGTGGTCCCTTCTTTATGCAATTATCTATCAAAGCCTGCAGATTTTCCATTGCCTTCTTGCTGCGCGATAATTTCATACATGCATGTAGAAATATTTTAATCTCTTCATCTCCTCCAATGCCTTGCAATGGTCTACTTGATGTTGATACACCACCCTCATTTAATTCTTTGCGTGCCTCAATAAAGGTTTCTTATGCGTGCGGAAGATCAACTCCTATTTTATTCTCTTGTGCCTTATGGATCCACACACTTGTAGCTAATTTATTTCCCTTATATTCATTGGTAGCTAGCCACTCCTTGTTACCACATTCACACTTGGAACCTCCCCATGGAGTTTAGCGTGCATCATCTATAGATTTTGTGTTTGGGTCTGCATCTTAGAAATTAAGATAGGGAACTATTCAAGCACATGATAAAGTTACCTACAATACCTGTAAGACTGGCACGTAGGATTCAGAAAATTGAGTACATAATGGCCAAAATATCTGAAATTATAACAACTGATTTGTCCTGTTCCTCGAATATCTGATCCACTTCCTCGACCTCTTCCTCTACCCCAAGATCCTTCGCGCCCAGAAGGGGATGCTGGTGAGAAGGATTCAACATGCATCCTCTATATTTTAGATTTATCCATCATCATCTCATAGGTACGACAGAGCTTCTCATCATGGCCTAATGACAAACAGAACCTGCAAAACAACTACTTTAGGTTAGGATGATACTTCCCAATACTTGGACAGAAATCTATGTCATGTAATCCAACAACTTGACAACTTGTACACCAGACAGGGCTCTTCAAGGGGTTGAGACCACCAACATTCAAATAATTAGTGAAAATAGGACACTGATCCTTACGGTGCCCAGAAGCTTTGAATTTTATACACAAAATATCTGTGCACGCATCCTTTCCTTTATCATTAAGCAGGCTTTAAATTTCCAAGTGCATGGCTTCCAACTGATTTTATATTTGTTGATTCCCAAGTACAATAGGTGCTAGTGTAGCTTATAATTTAATTGTGACCTCTACAACCTTAGTGTAATATTCCTAAATTATCATATAACTAATTGGAATATTAAATTTTGATTTTTCTCTTAGATAGAGGAAAAAGAGGGTATGGAGACCCATAAATCTCCTTAGTAGGAATAAAAGACACTCCTAGTGTGAATGGAGGTCATCTAAAAGTTGGATTGAAGACCCTTAGGTGTGAAAAGGGGCTGGAGCATGAATACTGGGTCAACTTTGGCCAAATCAAACAACGTTGTTATGGAGGAGTGGCATTAATGGTGGGACAATGCAGTTTTGGAGGGAGATTGATTGCAAAGAGGTGGTGACCTAATTGAGTGGGACCAAGGGTGAGGAAGATCATAACTTATATAAGAAAGAGGATGGCAGCCATATGGGGTAATGTTTTAGATTATTATTTTGATATGGTCTGCTTAGACTTGTGGCTCTCTTTAGCTGTTTAGCTAAGATTGCATGTGTTGTTTAGCATAGGGTGTTCCTGGTCGGGAATCCCATCTCTTTCCTTGAGAGGCCTCTTGGGAGAGTATTGCACTACATGGTCCACTATCCAACATCAGGCCAAGCTACAACTTTCTTCTACAACACAGGATCTGTTTATATTTGTGTTGTGTTGAAGGGTGAAAAAGTGGAGGGTTGAGAAACCTAACTTCTGAGAAACCTAACTTGGAGCAACCCTTCATCTAGGAGGCTTTGGAGGGAGATTCGTGAGCCTCATTTCACCATCTAGCAGAAAGATAAGGCACTGCTATTAGTTACAACACATTTTTCTAAAGGAACTGCATTATTTCAGTGTGTAGTTGCAGCAAAGGGTTTGGAGCCCTAGTTAGGGGAGATAAATCTTCAGTGAGGGGATCAACATATTATTTGGAGAATATATAGGAGGAAATTTTCATATATTTCCATCTTAGATCAACAACCTCCAATCATTTATTGAGTTGTAGATATTATTAGCCCTAGGGCCACATTTGTATTTCTTCATTTTTGTGTATTTCCGGAAACCCTTTCTGGGTTATCTTGGAAATGTGCTTGGGAGCTTATATCTCTATTCCTGACATTGTTTGAGCTATATAACAACAAATATATATTGATATATCATTTCTGCAGAATTTATGCCCTAAAACTATGCTATCATGGCTCATGGCACTTGTATGCCAGTGTTTTTACATGTATTGACATATTTGCTTAGAGGAGGCTTGTTTTGTATTTCTTGAGTGACTAGATCCTCAAGATCTTGTGCCTATTATTTGCTGATATGTTTAATAATATGGTTGTGCATTTTTCTCATATCATGGTGTGTTTATTTATTCACTTTTCTTTCCATTATTGTGTTCATATAGTGCTTCTGCCCCATTTGGGAATATTACAGTGGTATCAGAGCATAATCTTGGCTTAGCCTGTGGATCTCAGCAGTTATCCTATTATAAGATTAAGAAGAAGGAGAAAGAGATCAGAATGATGGAGAGAATGAGTTTTATCTCATCTCTTTTTAGATCTAAGAGGGACGTCACCAAGGAGGTCAAGCAAAGAAGAATGGAGAAAGACAATGAAACCACATTAGGGTTTCAAGATGAGGAAGGTCCATGTACTTCCTATCAGCAAAAGAAAGACCCGGTATTGCATAAAGCTCCAAAGAAACATGCTATGCCCTTTTCTTTTGATGGAGAAGACAAGAGGCATGGAGATAGAGGAAAATTAGATCATGAGATTCTAAGTGAGTATCTTGCAGAATATAAGTCTCAACCTAGAGCTTTCAAGGAGAATCTAACTCTCCCACAATTCATTCAACTGAAAGAAGAAAGAAGACCTTTCAGTAATAGATTTATATTTCCTACATTTGATGGGTCATCCACATGCACAACAAGAGCTTGGGGAATGAATTTGGATGCATTCTTCCTCATACATTGAGTAGTGGAAAGATAAGTTGTTGAGATTGCAGTGTTGCACCTTGAGGGTGAAGCAATAATTTGGTGGTTCAACCATTTGAGTCATGCAAGAGTGACTGCATATGCGGATTTTACTCAAAGGTTGATCAAGAAGTTTGACAAGAAGAAATCAGAGGAGAAGAGGCCTTCAACACCAGTTGCTGCAGGAGCTCTTGCATTAGGAGAAAGAACACGTGCACCTATGCAATGTGATCTTGATCTCTTGACATTTATAGTTCCATGCACTATTCTGAAGATGCATGAGGAGGAGACTTGTACCAACTATGATGCAACCCTAGAAGAGAAACTATCATCATCAGTAGTTGGGAAAGCGATCACACTAGAAGGAGGAACCCTTGTAGCATTACAAGATGTTACTGAGCTTTACCAAGGTATGCACATATTTCCATTTCTTGTTATTTTATCACATCATATGGAGGATTATGGAAACATGTTATTAGGGAAAATGCATGGCCTAGGCTAAAAACACATTGCTGATTTGGATCAGCGGACTATCACTGCGCTGAGGACCCTTGATTTGTTCAAGGAGGAGATATACAGTCATCCTGGTTATTCATCGTTGAGCTACACACAACTCTTGGGGTTGGAGTAAAATTTTGGAGGATAGGATGAGTATTGTCATAAACTACCCAGTGCAGAACTATATGTTCAACATTGAGCATGATCATGAGATAGAAAATGCACCATTATGGAGATCAACAATGTTTTCATTGAGCAATAGTGATGAGTTTGGGGCCCAACTATTATTAGAGCATTCTGATGACCATTATACTTGTGTGACATTGGATGGGAAGATGATTGATGAGAGACATCTTATCTTTCACTATTGTGATGGATCTTTCTTGATGAGAATTGAATAGCTCAATGAGAAAACTTTGCCTTCAGCATACTTGGATCCTTATGGGTTCAACATGGTCATTGATGATTGGTTTTCACTTAGAGATCTCCAATATATTTCATTTCAACATCCCATGAAATGTAAAGATCGAAATCTGATTTGGGAGGATGGTATTATTCATTGGAGGGATACCAATTTTGAGCATGATGATAGACACTCACCATTGGTTGGATGGGTGATGTTGATGAGCAAGAGGATAGAAAGCCGCTTGCAGATTTATGAAACAGGGCAGCAAGAGGAAAGGTTGTGTTGGCTACTCTTGAAAGAGTTTGTTCATCATGTGCCACATTCTATGTCAAAGAGTATGTTCGTGGTTGGGATTTGACATGGCACTTGCATCATATGGAAGCAGAGATTTTGGGTGCATTGTGTTGATATGACATTCTTCTGTCAATCATCATGTTTTCACCTCATGATTTGTATGATGGAGGTGTGAGGAGGCAACAATATCTCTTGTTGCATTGGCTACTCTTGGGAGAATATGGGTTGGTTTTCTCCCATACTTTGCATGATGTTGCAGGAGTAGGTGATGGAACTATCATGGTGCAAAGGGGCTACTCCTTAGCCTTGGAGGATCAGGAGGTACTTTTAATTTGGAAGGAATCTCCCATATATAGCAGTGTTACTCAGGTAAATCCCCTCTATGGATAGAGGCGATCCCACTAGCCCTAGGGTGGGTCTAGAAACAAGGAATCATGCTAGAGTGTAGGTTCCTAGATGCTTGAATGAAAAATGATGCGATAAGATGGCCTACCTATGGTCCAAAGTTACCATCAATGCCTATAGTGATGATGAGAGCTGCTCGCTCCTGATCGAAGACAAGTGACAACCCTTCTGCCTATCGCGTTTGGAAACCTGCACAGAGATCAGAAAATGATAACCACATACCACATACTAATTTCATCCAAAATATACTAATCAGTCAGAGAAGACTAGCATATTGCATTCGATAAAGATAAAACACAAGACAAGAACCAGACAATAGTCACTTATATTAGAGGTAGAAAGAAGAGATACAACCGTGTTTTGACGTTGTGGTCTCCTCTAGCGGGGCTTGGGCGAAGCACATCTCAAAGCTCATCAGGGAATTGATATGGGATAAGGGACCTCTTGATGGACTTCCTTCTTGATCTACCTTCTCAGTTATTCGACTATAGCTTAGTTCTCCAAGTTCAGCATTTCAGCTGCATAATCCTCTTTGTTCAGCTAGCTTTCATGATGGGAGAAAGCTCACTTATATAGGGGGAGGGGGAGAGGTTAGGATCCCTATAATCATGGAAGGGATACCTATCTTCTAGGAGTGTCCCATATGAGGAGAAAACCACTACCTAAAGAGGGAGATCCGTGCTTCATCCAATTAACCACTTCCTGTGACTCATCCCAGAGGTGGTTGAAGGAAAATTCTGCCTCTAGTTTGTTAAAAAACCTTCCCAAAACGGCTGACATAGGCACAAAAAAGAGACAAAGTTCCAACTAGCGTGGCCTGTAGTGCACATCCTCCACATTGGTGTGAGGGGTGAACTGGCTACCCGCGCCAATGCCAAAACATAGGTTTTTATGGGCTTTTTTAGAAAGTTTTCTATAGGAGAAATGATGTTCTTGTATAGAAGGATTTAAGGAAGGTTCTTGCAGAGGATGAAACTGCTCACAGGTCATGGGAAAGACCCTCCAATATGCAGGGCAAGGGATTGCAGGGATGGTGACAAATTGCTGTGTAATAGATGCCCCCTAAAGCATGAGGTCCGAGAGAGAGGGAGGCGTGAAATTCTTTATGAGAATGCATTCAACGCAAACACTACTATGGGAAAACCTGCAAGTAAAAATAAAACTAATACATGACATGTGGCATGGGCGCAACCATCCATAATAGAGTACATGAACAATGAGATCCGTGGTATGGGCACAACCATCCAGTAGTAGGGATCAACAAATAGACTCAGGTATGGTCATAGCCATCCAATCAAAAGAGTTATATAATAAGTCACAGTAATCCACAAAGAACTCGCAGCCTGGATTTCATCAGACAAAACCCAGGGTCTTGCACTCCATCTCGACCCGAACATAGTACAAATTCGAGCATGCGAATATGTGAGCTGAAGTCAAACATGCAAGAACATCACTTGATTACCAGCCAATGATGAAAGTTGTTAACAGATGTGAGAGAAACCACCAATAATGACAATGGATCTCAAGGTACAAAAGTTACAATCCACGGAATGTGAACAGTGTTTTGACGTCGAACACCTACAGAGTCAGTTGATTGAAGGCCAATGATGTGGACCTTGCGTTGAATGCGAAGAACCTGCCATTGAGGCATGCAGACTCCAAGGTACCTGAAGGGAGTCTCTAGATCAACTTCTTGGATAATGAACTGGAGTCGATAGGAAGTGATCTTGGTCGAAGGTGGGCCATAATGTTTCCCACATCATCGACACGAGACATAGGAACATGATGTTTGTGAATCAAGACCAACAGAGAATTAGAGGGAGGTTGAAAACTTCAGAGGAAAACTTCTCTTGAACATATCGGTGGCACGACATTGGATTTGGCAGTATTTGACATCAAGGGATCTGAGGTCATGGTGATGTGGCAAATATCAGATGAGCAGTCAAAAGAGATTACCCAAACCCGTGGAGGAAAAAAAATAACAAGTTGAGATGTCCCCAACCCGACACGAATGCAGACTAGTGCCATGTTCAAGAGTGACATACTACCAACACTACTACAATCCGGGTCCATTTCCCCCCCACCATTTCTGGTGAGTACCCCAATTATTTTTGAAAACAAGCTTGAAGGGGATAGCGTATGCTTGCAATGTAATTTTGTCCTTTGGACAAATCCAACCTAGTACATTTTACGAGCCCTAGGAAGGAGGAACTCGAGTAACATCATGATGATGGATTTTGATGTCATTAGGTTTTAACAAGTCTCACAAAGGGAGAACTCGACATCTTTTCATATTTAGAGAGTTTGAAAAGAAAGCGAAAAAGAAAACTCTATCAATCCCTTTTCGTAAATAGTCTCACATATCCGAAAAGGTAGAAAAATGTGTCTAAGAGAACCTCTTAGTTGCGATCGGCTAAGGTATTTCTTTTTCGTAAATAATCTATCCCGGCTCAAAAAAGGGGTAAACGTATACTGGGTAGATATCATTTCGCATCCAATTTAACAAGTTAAAAATGACAAGTGACTCGTCGATCTTTTCAGTTTTAGAGAGTTATAAAAGAGCTGAAAGGTGACTCCAGTAGTGACATTTTCGTGTTTTTACCGAGTCAAAAAAAGTATAAAATACAACTCATTTCTTCATCATAACCACGTGAAAAACCTGTCGCTGCACAAAAAATATGCGTGTAAAATGTATTCCATGAAAATAATATGAAAATATATCAACAAATATGTTTTAAAACATATTTTAGGACTTTGAAAAGTTATAAAAGACCATAAGTGGTAAATAATATTTACTTTTCACTTTTGCCTCTTTGTCGAGCAACAGTGACCCGTTTCCCTTGTGATCTTCAGGCGATGATTGTGAACAATCCAATGGACCAATCTAGATTCCGTCTGTTTCAGGTAAGAGATGACACCATTTACCATATTTTGAGCTATATTTAATTTCATTTAATTTCCATTTTGCATCCCTTAGGGGAGGATTTGTAAAATCTAGGGCATTGCGGTTGGTGCGGGTTTCGGGCACGGACCCGCGCCAATCGACCCATTTTTACACAGGGGTCGTGCCAGGTGGCGCCACCCCTGTGTAAAAATGGGTCAATTGGTGCGGTTCCATGCCCGAAACCCATGCCAACTGTGATGCCCTAGATTTTACAAATCCTCCATGGTGCGATCCCTGTGTAAAAATGGGTCGATTGGCATGGGTCCATGCCTGAAACCCGCACTAACCGCGATGCCCTAGATTTTACAAATCCTCCCCTAAGGGATCCAAAATGGAAATGAAATGAAATGAAATATAGCTGAAAAGATGGAAAATGGTGTTGGATCTTATCTGAAACAAACAGAATCTAGATTGGTCCACTGAATTGTTCACAATCGTCGCCTGCAGATCGCAAGGGAAATGGGTCACTGTTGCTCGGCAAAGAGGTAAAAGTGAAAAGTAAATATTATTTACCACTTATGGTCTTTTATAACTTTTCAAAGTCCTAAAATAGGTTTTAAAACATATTTGTCGATATATTTTCATATTATTTTCGAGGAATACATTTTACACGTATTTTTTGTGCAACGATAGGTTTTTCACGTGGTTATGACGAAGAAACGAGTTGTATTTTATACTTTTTTCAGACTCAGTAAAAACAAGAAAAAATTCATTACTGGAGTCACCTTTTAGGTTAATCCGCTCTACGAATAGAGGCGATCCATCTAGCCCTAGGGTGGGTCTAACAACTATGGAAACATACTAACATTTACCTTCCTAGATTGTAAATGAAATTCAGAGCAAGGAAGATGACCTACCTCGTTCTGATGATGTGTTGTCGTCTTCTGTTGAATATTCTTGATCTGTTGCTCTTCTCTAGCTCGCCACACGCTGCTATCAATGTTCGATTACCTGTATAGATAGTCAAGCCACCATGACAAGCGTAAAAACAAAACAAACATAAAACAATTACAACCTATCTAACTGATCAAGGAATGCTAGAAATATCATTATAATTGTAAACAAGAGTGGAAGATAAACATTAGATGCATTTTATTATGATAAAGACAAGGGGAGTTAACAACTAAGCCTTGATGTTGAGGCTCTCCTTCGATAGGTCTATATCCAAGCACGTTTGCAACACTCTCACGCATAAAGGTCTAATATCTCACTATGTTCCCAATCACACAAAAACAATCACACTCTGCACTATTCTCCCAAAGCTATAATTGCTTCCTCTCTATGCTAACTTTTCAGCTATCTGTTCAAATAGCACATCAATGGAATATGGCTATATTTATAGAGGAGAGGAGGGGGTTTGGATCCCTACAATAGTGGAAGGGAGGCCTTATCCCTTGGGAGGTTTCCCCATAAGGTGGAAACAAGAAGCCAAAGGAGGGGGGCCATGGTTATTTAGTCGAACCACTCCTTATGACTCATACACGAAGTTTTTGTAATTGAAACTTTGCCTCTATTTTTAAAAAACTTTCCATAAACATATCGGTGTGGGTGCTTAACTGGGACAGACCGCCAACTGGCATGGGCTCAGTGTTAATTTTCCAGCTTGGCGCGAAAGTGTAACTGGCTACTCGTGCCAAGGAAAAAATAGGTGCTTTTATTGGTCTACTCAGGAGATGGTCAATAGAGGGAATGTTTTCCTCATGGCAAGGGATGCAATGATGGTATTTGGAAGGCATGACACTTCTAATTAGTCATATAAATGACCCTCCGATGTGCGAGATGGGGATTGCAGGGAAAATGAAAAATTACTGTGTAACATATGCCCCTTAAAGTATGAAGTCTGAACATGAGTGAGGGGTGAAATACTTTACAAGTACGTGCAAGGAACCAGACGTTGTTGTCAAGAGACCTACAAATCAAGCATAAATACATATACATAATTGAAATATCTATTGAAAATAAATGAATCCATGGTATAGGTGCAACTATCGATCAAGAAAAGGATCATGTGAATGGATCCTCGGCATGGATGCAGCCATCCGAATAAAGGGATCATATGAAATAGATCCACGGTATGGGTGCAACCATCTGTATAGAGAGAATTAAAACAAGAGAACTGACGGTATGGTCGTAGCCATCCATCTAAAGAATAATGTATATAATCATGAATGACTCATCACTCCTCGCAACTTGGACTTTTGTGATCAAAGCCCAGGGTCTTGCGCTCCAACACCACCCGATTAAAGTACAAATTCCAACATGTGAATAGACGTGTTGAAGTCAAAAATGCTACAAAATCACTTGATTACCAGTCAATGATGCAAACCGTTAACAAGTGCGAGAGAAACCACCCATAATGTCAATGGCTCTTAAGGTACTACTAGTAAAATCCATGGAATGTGAACAATGATCTAAAGTCGAACACCCATGAAATCACCTGATCGAAGTTCAATGATGTGAATCTATCGTCGAATGCGAAGAACTTGCCATTAGGGCATGCAAGCACTAAGGTACCACAAAGGAGTCTCTAGATCAACTTCTTGGATAATGAGCTGAAGTCAACGGGAAGCGATCCATCAAAGGACGGTCATAATGAATCCCACATCATCGACACGAAACAAAGAAGGTAATATGAGTGTGAATCAAGACTAAAACAGAGGATCAAGGAATGTACAAACTATAGAAGGATTTTCTCTTGAACATATCGGTGACACGACTATGGAATTTGGCAGCATTTGACTCAAATAGGATTAGAGGTCATGTTGAAAAAATTGGTAATCGAATGAGAGGCAAATGGATTTTCCAAACCCATGGAGGAAAAGTGACAGAGTGAAGATATCCCAACCTGACACAAACTGCAGACAAGTGTCATGTTCAAGAGTGTTATACTGCCAACACAACTGATGAAAAAATTCCATTTTCCCTACCATTTCTGGCGAGTACCTCTTTATTTTTACACAAGCTTGAAGAGGATAACATATGCTTGTCATATAAGTTTGTCCTTCAGACAAATCCAACCTAGTACATTTTACGAGACCTACGAAGGAGGAACTCTCTTAACGTCATGGTGACGATTTTCGATGTCATCAGGGTTTAACGAGTTTGATAAAGGAAGAACTCAATCTCTTTTCTTGTTTAGAGAGTTTGAAAAGAGGCAGAAAAGAAAACTCTAGCAGGTCCCTTTTCGTAAATAGTCCCTCAGATCTGAAAAGGTAGAAAACAATATCTGAAATAACGTCTTAGTCGTGATAGGCTAAGGTATTCCTTTTTCGTAAATAATCTATCCCAGCTCGAAAAAGGGGTAAACGTATACTAGGTAGATATCGTTTCGTATCCATTTAATGAGTTCAAATGACAAGTGTCTTGGCAATATTTTTAGTTTTAGAGAGTCAGAAAAGAGCTAAAAGTTGACTCCTCCTGGAGGAACAAGTGGTATAAAGGGTAGCTACTAGTTCCGGTGATGGTGGAACTGCTTAGAACTAGTAAAGGTCAAGAGGCTGGCTAACAAGATCACTCATTGCAACAGTTCCTCATGAATGGGTAAAGCAACCAAGTGGAGGGCATATTATTGGCTAAACAGATGGTGACGATGGAATGAAGAAACCAAGGCTCATCTGGAAAAACAGGGTGATAAAATGGAAATCACAAAAGGTAAAATGGGAATGGTTTCATTTTTACACAAGCTTGAAATCAGGAAACTCTGCTTGAAGTTGGTTTCATTTTTACAAAAACTTGAAACAAACATAAACTATGCTTGAAAAATGAGAATGCCCCCAGCATGGTGACTCAATTCAAGGTACATGCCCCCTAAGCTTAAGTCCATATGAAAAGCAGATGGAGTGAAGGTTCAAAATAGGAGATTAAGAGAAAGACTCAAGTGGGATTTTACAAGATCTGGAAAAGACTCGAATTGAATGGGAACACGTTTCATTGTTTTAACGAGGTTGAAAAATTCAAAGAACTATCCACATGACATATTGTTTCATTTTTTTAACGAGGTTGACATAGAATATGAACCATCCTCAAGACCTAATTCATTTTTTAATGAGGTTGACATAGAAGACGAAATATCCTCGGGACCTAATTCATTTTTTAATGAGGTTGACATAGAAGATGAACTATCCTTGGGTGAGCTTGTTTCATTTTTTAAGGAGCTTGACACAAGAAAAATGAACGCTACTCCAGAGACCTTGTTTCATTGTTTAAGGAGCTTGACACAAGAAAACGAACTCTGCTCTGGAGAGCTTGTTTCATTTTTTAAGGAGCTTGACACAAGAAAACGAACTCTGCTCCGACGAGCTTTTATCACGTCGAATAAAAAGTCATGGAATCCAAGAGGTTCACATCTGATGGGAGAAAAAAATCTTGGAAATTAGGACCCAATGCCCCCAGCACGCGATGCACTATAGAACTATCATTGAATGTGGGCACAAGATAGGTAACGACATAATTAGCCTGCGCCAGGGAAGATACAACCGGCGGATAACGACCCCGAAAGGATGATGGTGGACCAGATGTCATGTCAGGACCAAAGAATGAAAGTTGATTAATGGTCATGATTCGACCTTTGTGTGGAAAATAAATCACATGAAAAAGGGAAGAGAGAACTTGTTACTCTGGTAAATCCCCTCTGTGGACAGAGGCGATCCCACTAGCCCTAGGGTGGGTCTAGAAACAAGGAATCATGCTAGAGTGTAGGTTCCTAGATGCTTGAATGAAAAAGGATGCGATAAGATGGCCTACTTGTATACGTTTACCCCTTTTTTGGGCTGGGATAGATTATTTACGAAAAAGGAATACCTTAGCCGATCGCGACCAAGAGGTTCTCTCAGACACAGTTTTCTACCTTTTCGGATCTATGAGACTATTTACGAAAAGGGACTACTGGAGTTTTCTTTTCTGCTTTCTTTTCAGACTCTCTAAATATGAAAAGATGTCGATTTCTCCCTTTGTCAGACTTGTTAAAAACTGATGACATCGGACTCCGTTGTCATGATGTTACTTGAGTTCCTCCTTCCTAGGGCTCATAAAATGTACTTGGTTGGATTTTTCCGAAGGAAAAACTTACATCGCAAGTATATGCTATCTCCTTCAAGATTGTTTTCAAAAATAATTGGGGTACTTGCCAGAAATGGTGGGGGAAAATGGAACCGGATTGTAGTCGTGTTGGAAATATTTCACTCTTGAACATGGCACTTGTCTGCATTCATGTCGGGTTGGGGACATCTCATCTCGTTATTTGTTTGCCTCCATGGGTTTGGGTAATCTCTTTTGACCTCTAATCTGCTATTTTCCACGTCACCATGACCTCAGATCCCTTGATGTCAAATACTGCCAAATCCAGTGTCGTGTCGCTGATATGTTCAAGAGAAGTTTTCCTCTAAATTTTTCAACCTCCCTCTGATTCTTTGTTGGTCTTGATTCATAAACATCATGTTCCTCTATATCGTGTCGATGATGTGGGAAACATTATGGCCCACCTTTGATCAAGGTCACCTCCTGTCGACTGCAGCTCATTATCCAGGAAGTTGATCTAGAGACTCCCTTCAAGTACCTTGGAGCCTGCATGCCTCAATGGCAGGTTATTTGCATTCAACAGAAGGTTCACATCATTGGCCTTCGATTGACTGACTCTATGGGTGTTCAACATCAGATCACTTTTCACATTCCGTGGATTCTACCTTTCGTACCTTGAGATCCATTGTCATTATTTGTGGTTTCTCTCATGTCTGTTAACATCTTTCATCATCGGCTAGTAATCAGGCGATGTTCTTGCATGTTCGACTTCAGCTCACATATTCGCATGCTCAAATTTGTACTATGTTTGGGTCGAGATGGAGTGCAAGACCCTGGGTTTTTTCTAATGAAATATTGGTTGCGAGTTCTTTGTGGATTACTGTGACTTATTATATGTCTCTTTTGATTGGATGGCTGTGATCATACCTGAGTCTATTTGTTGATCCCTACTGCTGGATGGCTATGCCCATACCACGAGTATCATTGTTCATGTACTCTATTATGGATGGCTGCGCCCATGCCATATGTCATGTATCATATGTATCAGTTGTATTTTTACTTGCAAGTTTTTCGATAGCAGTGTTTGGGTCGAACGTGTTCTCATAAAGCATTTCACCCCTCCCTCTAACTTGGACCTCATGCTTTAGGGGGAATCTGTTATACAACAATTTGTCACCGTCCCTGCAATCCTTATCCCCGGATATTGGAGGGTCTTTCTTGTGACCTGTGAGCAGTGTCATCCTCTGCAAGCACCTTCGCTACATCCTTCTATAAAAGAACATCATTTCTCTTGTAGAACACTTTCTCAAAAAGCCCATAAAAACCTATGTTTTGGCATTGGCGTGGGTAGCCAGTTCAGCCCTCACGCCAATGTGGAGGATGTACACTAGAGGCTGCACCAGTTGGTGCTCTGTCTCTTTTTTGTGCTCGTGCTAGCCTTTTTGGGAAGGTTTTTTAAAAAACTAGAGGCAGAAGTTTCCTTCAACCACCTCTAGGATGAGTCATAGGAAGTGGTTAATTGGATGAACCACGGATCTCCTTCTTTAGGTAGTGGTTTCCTCCTCATATGGGACACTCCTAGAAGATAGGTCTCCCTTCCATGATTATAGGGATCCTAACCTCTCCCTCTCCCACTATATAAATGAAATTTCTCCCATCATGAAAGCTAGCTGAACAAAGAGGATTATGAAGCTGAAATGATGAACTTGGAGAACTAAGCTATAGTCGAATAACTGAGAAGGTAGATCAAGAAGGAAGTCCATCTAGAGGTCCCTTATCCCGTCCAAATTCCTCGATGAGCTTTGAGGCGTGCTTCGCCCAAGCCTCGCTGGAGGAGACCACAATGTCAAAGCACGGTTGTATCTATTCTTTCTACCTCTAATATAAGTGAATATTGTCTGGTTCCCGTCTTGTGTCTTGTCTTTATCGAATGAAATATGCTAGTCTTCTCTGATTGATTAGTAGATTTTGGATGAAATTAGTACGTGGTATGTGGTTATCATTTTCTGATCTCTATGCAGGTGTCCAAACACGATAGGCAGAAGGGTTGTGACATGTCTTCGATCAGGAGTGAGCGGCTCTCATCATCACTACAGGCGTTGACGATAAATTTGGACCACAGGTAGGCCATCTTATCACATCCTTTTGCATTCAAGCATCTAGGACCCTACACTCTAGCATGATTCCTTATTTCTAGACCCACCCTAGGGCTAGTGGGATCGCCTCTGTCTGTAGAGGGGATTTACTTGAGTAACAATTTGGCGACTCCACTGGCGATCAGTGTGAGTTTTTCTTTTGTCTATTAGATCTTCTTCTTAGTCTTTGCTTGCTTAGCTTGCCTTTTCTGGTTGTTTTTCTGAGTATTAGACCCCTTTTCAGCCCCAGAGGATCAGATTTGACCTCTGTTTTTCCAAAATTTTCATCTTTCTAAGGTTGGCATGATTAGCACAGTTTCTAATCTGACAGTCGCGCTCACTAGTGCTTGTTGCTAGTTCATCACCCGCGCCATCCCCTGTCTAGCACGGATTATAGCCAGAGAGTCATGCCATTTCCTATAGGTGCTAGGGTTTTCCCTGTTTTGGAGTTTTTGGTCCATCCTAGTGTCTCTGGGTGTTTTCTTGACTTGATTTGAATGCTTTGGGTTTGTTTGTGACTATGATCAGCCTTCTTCCTTCATTTGTTTGTCCGTTTGTTTCAGCATCATGGCTTTAGGACTTCCTAGTGCTTTGATATGCTGAGCTTCCTATAGGAGTTTGGGTCTTTTGTTTCACAGTCACCTTTGTTATTTGCTTGATTGCTGTTGAGTCTCAAAAGTGTTTTCCATATTCATACATATTTCCATTATGTCATAACCATTTAGCTCTTATTTCATAAGCCATCTGACCAAAAACCCTACATCAAGTAACCATTTTCATAAATATATGGGTTAGGATCCTTGTCTTCCAAAGTTATTTATTTTATGTCTTTAAAGTGAATTTATGATTAGAAACTAGAAAATTAACATAGTTTCATATATCTATATATGTGTTGTGAGTTTTGTGACATGTGTAGGTCAAAAATGAGACTTTTAGAAGACCCTTATGTGGCACTCTAAGGCCAAATTCGAATTTGGTTGGAGAAGATCATGGGATCATGAGAACATGTGTCTCACTTCCTTGTTGTATTGAAACTATAAGAGGATATGTGTCTCACTTTCTTAGTTGTGTTGAAACTCTAGAAAGACATGTGTCTTATCATTTCCTATTTTGATTGTAACTCTAGAGATGGAGGGAGAGATTCATGGACTCTCATTAATGAGATGACTCCTCATATTTTGTATAAATAGGAGAAGTTTTCTCCTATCATGGGAAATGAGGAAGTAATGAAAAAGTAGTGAAAAATAGGAGAAGGAGAGAAAGGAATAGAGAGTCTTTTGTAAGAAAGTTCAAGATGGAATGGGATGTAGATTTATGAGTTTTTTTACTAGAAAATTCAGTTCTTTGATGCTGTTTTGATTACAAATTTAAGGAGCTGAAGGACTTCACCAAATTGGTAGTAGAGGGCCCCTGCTATCCAAGGAGGCTTCTACATGCTTTCTAGATAAGTAGCTTTTAATTCATGTCTTACATTATTTGTTTAACTAAAAGATCCTCATTATATTACAATCATTCTTTTTCTTAAAATGCTCTTCCAACATATCAATATTAGATGAAAGAGATTTGGTTGTATTATATTGAGTTAATTAGCATTTTCTGTTTTGCAATTAGATTAAAAGATCCTCATTATCTTACAATCATTCTTTTTCTTAAAACGCTCTTCCAACATATCATTATTAGATGAAAAATATTTGGTTGTATTATGTTGAGTTAATTAGCATTTTTAGTTGCAATTCCTTTCGTTAATTATCACAGTTAGACTTACTCTAATAAACTCTTCCAAAATATCATTATGATGAATAAGACATAACTGTGGTATTGTAGGTTTTAATTGCTTGTTTACACTAAGTAACATAGCTAGTCTTACTCTTAAAAAAGCCCTTCCAAAATATCATAACAATGAGTAAGAAATAGCTGTGGTGTCTTAGATTTTAATTGTATTTGCTTTCAGTTTTACGTTTATGTTCAATTGCATTGGATAATACAGCCAGGACTGTTTTACAAACTCTTCCAAAATATCATTCATCAAGAACAAGATGGGCTGTATAATTCCATAGACTAGTTGCATGTTAACTTAGTTAGAGCACTCCGGAGGTAGATTACATTTAGTTCAGCTTTGTCATTTCATTTCATTTTAAATTTTTATAGAAGATCCTCATTGCATTAAAATAAAAAAAAATAAAAAAAACACATACAACGAAGTAAGGAAGAGGTCACTTAAGCACATATAGTGCACCACACTTCATCAGTTTACTAGCCCTGGTTGATAATTTATGTTAGCAATTTAGGACGCTAAATTGACTACACAATTGCATTCAACTCCCTGGATCCGTTTTGAGTGATTGCATTTGGTGAAATGAGTCCTGAGTGAGTCTTGCCTCTTTCATTCAGTTTTGCTTCTTGTCACTCCAAGCATAGCTCACATTGCTTGTATGGGTCTGTTTCGACATCTTTGTTCAATTTGAGTGTTTGTGACATTGGTTTGAGTTTTTGTTTTGTTTTCTTGAGAGTTGATTGAATTATTTCACCTCGACTCTTGCGTTGGAATTCTCAAACTAGTGTGAAGATTCATTTTTCATGTTATTTAGTGCACTGTTTTCTCTATTACATTGAAAAAATCAAAAATATATTTTGTGCTTGCATTCTTGTTTGCATTGTGGAATTGGAAAATCTTTCGCATAACTAGCATTGGGCATTCTAGGAAAGATTTCTCATCCTTATTAGTTTGCACCAAGTTCTGTAGTGGGTGCTTATGTGTGTTCTCATTATTTTCTATCGCTTGAAAACTCCTAACTTTCTCGTAGATAGCTCTTCATTGAACAAAATGGTATTTCATGGTATGTAGCTTGCATTCAGGGATTTGTGAGATCCAACATTCGGTAGGACCTTGGAATTGAAACATAAATACAAGATAAACTTAAAATTTATTCAATTAACCTAAGGCAACATTGAAACTTAACGAAACATTTAGTGGTCTAAGTTAGAGATGTGTTCTGGCGTCTTAAAACCTAGTAGCTATCACTTGCCGTATGGCTTCAGACAGTGCTAGTACAGACTTGTGCTCCCCCGTACCGTCGAGTATATAAAGGGAGACCCCTTTAGGTTGCAATACTTTTATCTGTAGGAAACCGAGTCTACCGCCCTGTAACCATGATACACCGAACAAAACATTCGGGGAGACTACCTGCACGTACATCAAGTCCTTGGTTGATTCTTCTTTCATTTTATAACCAAGGTGTATATGGCAGTTCACGGGAACCTGGTACACCGTTTTACCTAAACTACCTGAGCAGTCATTTTCAATCTTTACTGACTCCATAAATTTGAAAATATCATTGAGCACTTGTCCTTTTGCGCTCGCTTAAAACTAAAAAAGACTAGAGTCATCTTTGACTTTTTCTTGACTCTTAAAACATGAAACAACAAAATTTTGGTTTCAATGTGGTAAAATAAACTACCTACGATTCCATGCTCGTTAAGGTTTGATTACTTGGCCCATCTTTGATTGCCTTGGTTTTGATCCAAGAGTCTTCATTTCCGATATTTTTCCCTTTTCTGGTGTGCTATAGTCATAGTGGCAGAACCATCAGTTTCGTCTACTAGTAGTCCTTTCTCGGATGATTCATCTGAAACTTCTCAGACCTCTAGGTCTGTCGAGCTTCAACAGCCTGTCATCCCGTCTGAGTACCCATTTGGAGAACCAGTTGAGTTCCATTGGCCTCTTTCAAACGCTTGGTTTGGATTTGAGGTTGGGGAACATTTTCCCCCTCTTACATCAGGATCACCGTTTTTGGCTGCTATCATACCTCCTAGCCTCCGTACTCTTTTGCAAGATCTCATGGTGGATTCAGACATGGATTCATCTAGTCCTAATGGCAGTGAGGGTATTCCAGTTTCTGATGAACAATACCAAATTTTCCTGGAAGACATCCATCAAGAGCCTGCTCAATCTTCACCATCATTTCACTTCTAGCCGGATATAAGTCTTTGGGTCAGATTATGGCTGGTATTGCCTCCATGGAAACGTCAACTCCATCAAGGGGTTTAGTTCTCCTGTCATTAGTGCTGTCGTCGACGACACCTGTCTCGTCATCAACGCCTTTTGTTACATATGTTCCCACTAGGTCTACTGTCCGTGTGGTGCTTTGGCACCAGTTGTCACTACTCAGTCGTCAGGAGTCTCGACTTCGGTAGAGACTTTGATTTCCATGGCGATCGTCGATGACCTTTCTTTTGAGGAGTATCAGCTGGTTGTTTAGTTGCAGAGCTCCCAGACTTATCAGTCCCCTCAGGATCCTTATCGGTCTTATTTTTTTCATTATGGAGCGGATGGTACCCCGATTTATTCACTTGCTTTTCAATATGATGAGCAAGGCAACCCCATCTATTTGCCTACCCTTGAGACTTATCAGTTCATTAACAATTTTATACCTACCTTACCTATGCAACCTTCTAACCATCAAGGAAAACCCTTGTAGGGACAACCTTCGATTCAACAAGGGTATGCTTTTGGCCCACAAGGACAACCCTTTCAAGGACAACCTTCAGCCCAACAAGGGTATGTGTATGACCCACAAGGGCAACCCTTATAAGGACAACCTTCGGTCCAACAAGGATTGTTTTACGGCCCGCAAGGGCAGCCTTACAATCCTAAAGGTCAACCTTTACAAGCTCAGCCTGTGATCCAACCAGGGCAACCTCAAGGACTAGTTGGGCAATTGGTATATCAACCCAGACCTTCATACGGTCCTTGGGGGTAGATTCATCCATCTCAACCTATGGTGCAACCTCAATAGACATATATTCCAATTGGTCCAAATTTTGCATAGCCAGGACCATCTTATGGTCCTGCCCTAGGTCAACCTGGTTATTAGACACAACCTAGCCCACCGTGGCCATTAGGCCAACCTGCTCCATAGGGGCAACCTAGTGGCCCTCATCAGTCAGGTCAACTTGCTCAGCCATGCCAACTTGCACAACCTATTCACCCTGCTCAGCCACTGCTCTACTTTTTGTCATACCCAAATAAACCACTGCGCCCGACGTATCCAGCTCAATAGGGCCCCACTTATCAGCAGGCTGTTTGACCCCAAGGCGGTTATTTACCTCAAGGTCAATATCGACCGGTATACAACTCACCTCAAGGTCCTGCTTATTACCCTCAAACACCAGGCTATACTTATACTCCATAGTAGAATCCTTATGCTGCTCAATCAGGACCCTCGTATACTCAGAATCAGTATCCTGGTCTTCAACCCCCATATCCTTGTCCAGAGCCGCCATATCAATTGAATTATCTAGCTTATACCCCTTATGGTCCGAATCCTTCGGGACAGAACCAATGGGGGTAGAGTTATAATCAACCAGGATGGAGTATGGGTAAAGATCCTTATCAAGGACTTGCTATGCCTTTTAACCCTCAGTTACCTTTTCTCACTACGTTGGAGTTACCGGATGTGTCCAAATTGACGAATGATCCCATTTTTCATAATTCTTTTTGGCCTCCGGTTCGAACAAAGGTTCCTGGTGATTGTTCCAAGTTTGAGGGAAAGTTTGGAGAAGACCCCCAAGCTCATGTCATGACCTACCATTTATTTTGGGTGGACGAATCTGTTCGACTCTATCTCTTCCAGCGCTCTCTTACCGGAGGTGCTACTAAGTGGTATATCGAACTACCTCATGCCATCTTTCAAGATTTCAACACTCTTGCTATGGCGTTCCTTACTCATTTCCAGTTACTGGTTCATTATGAAGCTGTGACGCATCTTCTAACATCCTTGAAACAGGACCGGACTACCCATAACTCGGACCACATTTATGAATGGTGACGACGTCGTTGTCTGATAAAATTCGAAATTCCTGATCAGCTTCTTACTCATTGGTTCACTACCTCTTTTTTCAATCATAATGTGAAAGATATCGCCATGGGGGCATGTGTAACCGAGCAATAAGCCATAGCTCGTGCCCAGTACCTTGATTTAGTGTACTCTCAATCGAGCATTTTGTATGACATCTTGAATGAGGCTCCACGACCTGGGACCTATAAATCACTGGCTACCCCATTAGTCGGCGACGTTATTGGTTCTGTGTCTCAGAATTCACTTAAGTATTCCAATGGGAAGCAGAAATCAAATTCTTCCAATAATTCTGCTCCTCAGGCTACCCCAAATTCTGGTAAAACCTCGGAGGTCAAAGCCGTTCAGGACAATCCTGCGGATAAGACTTCCAAGGGTAAAAATAAGGGTAAAGGCAAGGCCAAACCCAATGCCCCAAAACCAGAATCATCTAAACCTCGTGCTGATGATGGTTCACAGCGAAATTCGAAGTATCCCTGTCTGATTTGTGATGAGGACCACTACACTAAGGATTTTCCTAGACGATTCGAGGTTGTTCAACTGTTCCAAGGTGCTAAGGGAACTCCAGTTGTCCTTAAAGAAACTTTCCCATCTCAGCAAACGCAGATGGTCAAGCAACCTCTGCCATCTGCATCATTTGGCTCTCAAGTTTTCATGATGAATGGTTTTGCACCCATTTCCATCGCTACTCGGTCGAAGGATTATGCCGGATCACGCCAGGAAACCAGGAAAGAGGTTGTTGATGGTCCTCCTCCCCCACCTACCTCTATTCCTCTTGAGATTGAAAGGCCCAGTGATGAACCCGTTATACAACCACCTTCTAAAGGTGTTCTCCGGAAATCTTCTTATAATCCTAATGCACGTGCTGCTCAGTATTACAATATTGTTGAGGATTTATCACATGCACCTTACACGATGTCCATGTTAGAAGTGCTTCAGAGTTGTTCGTCTCAATGGAAAGCATTATTATCTGTGATCGGTGGGATTGACCCTGCTGATTCTAGCCTTCTCTTTTTCGACTTATATAATTTCGTCCCCCAACTTCCGCACCAGATTGTGCTTGTTATACAAGTCGGTATTAACAGTCTCAACATCCATAGAGCTGTAGTGGACGAAGGTGCATCTACCTGTGTCATGTCATATGCTTGCTGGAAGGCTATTGGCTCTCCAGCCCTAACTTCCTCACCCAATGCCCTTGAGGAATTCAATAGAAGGGAATAAAAACCCTTGGGTGTTCTTGCTAGCTTGCTGATCATGTTGCAAGGAAAGATGGTCAATGTTGAAGTAGAAGTTGTTGATGCCAAACTGAATTAAAATCTTCTACTCGGTCGTAGTTGGACTCACGCTATGCTGTGCGTTCTGTCCACCCTCTTTCGAATTCTGAAGTTTCCACATGAGGGAAAAATTATTACTATCGATCAGTTGTCGTTCTTTACCTCATCTTCTGAGAACAACATGCCATACATGGATCAAATTCCTAATCCCCCTGACAGTATAGGGCTGGGTATTTTCAAAGATCCCACTCTCATGGGTATCTTTCCCCTTCCACCACCAAATATTGTTCAAGTCAATATGGTCTATCGGTCAGATGACCCATGGATCATCCCTTTAGCTGAATAGGTTGAGTCATTTGGAGATTCAATGTCACTTATTCCAATCGAAATCAATTATTGTGAGCTTACAGCTGCATCTGATTCTCCCCCTCCTGAACTGCTCCTTTGAGTATGTCTCTCGATGTGTATTCTCAATCCCCCTGGCTCGGCGATGCGGATTCTCTTGATCCTTTGAAAGAAGTGTTTCCATCTGATGAGGCTATCATGGAAACCATGTCTCTCGAAGATCTACCGTGGAGTGATGGACATCATCGTTCCTCATTTATGCCTTGCCTTGGGGCAATGTATAACTATCTTGAGTGTTTTGTGTCTCAAGTTCCTTCTCCGCCACTTCAAACGCCTATTTTGACTCATGAAGTTTTCGCTGAAGTTAACTTCGGTAACATTACTCAAACGATGCCTATTGAAATTTCCGTGAAACTCGGGATTTTCAAGAACATCCATGTGGGAGCCACTTTCTCTTCCGAGGAAGTCCAAGTGTACACTAGTCTCTTTCACGAATTCTGTGATGTTTTCACCTGGTCTTACGAAGAGATGCTTGGAATCGACCCCAGTATTGTGGTGCATGAGATTCCCACCTACCCAGGTGCGAAGCCTGTTTGCCAGCATCTTCGTCCCATGCATCCTTGGAAAGCTGCCACTGTCAAAGCTGAAGTTGAAAAACTTCTCAAAGCGGGTTTCATTTATCCGATTCCTTTGACAGAGTGGGTTTCTAACATTGTTCCTGTGGATAAGAAGTAGGGAGAAATTCACGTCTGTGTTGATTATTGCGATATCAATCAGGCCTGTCCTAAGGATAACTATCCCACTCCTTTAATCGATTAGATCAATTACAATTGTGCGGGGAGTGAAATATTCTCCCTTATGGAAGGTTTTTCTGGCTATAATCAGATCAACATTCTCCCGTTTGATCGACACAAGACCTCTTTATCTGTTCTTGGGGAACTTTCACGTATAAGAAACTCCCTTTCAGCTTGAAGAATGTTTACGCTACGTTCCAATGTGCGATGTATTATGCCTTTCATGATATTAGGCATATTGTTCAACCATACCTAGATGACCTTCCAGCTCATTCAGCTGCGCAGAAAGACCACACAGAACATCTCCATTAGATCTTTCTTCAATGTAGATGCTGCAACATCTAGCTCAATCCACATAAATGCATCTTCTGCATCGACTCCAGTATACTTTCAGGGTTTATCGTATCTAAAGATGGAATTTGCCTCGACCCTCTTAAGGTTGAGGCTATTGTCAATCTCCCCTCCCCGTCCTCGTTACACCAACTCCAGAGTCTCCAAGGGAAAGAAATTTTTCTACGTCATTTCATTCCGAACTACGCCGAAGTAGCCAAAGGATTTACATGAATTTTAAAGAAGGACGTCCCTTTCTATTGGGATGAGATTGCTCAGCAGTCTTTTGATAGGCTTAAGACATTGCTTGTCAACGCTCCTCTATTACGTCCTCCGAATTACGATTGTGATTTCACCCTCTACCTAGCTGCCACCTTTAGTACGATCGCTTTTTGTCCAAGATGATGATGATGGTAACAAGCATGTCAATTAATACTTGTCTCGGAACCTTCTCGACCCTGAAACTCGTTACGCACATGTCGAGAAGTTAGCGTCGGCTGCGGTCCAGGCCGTCCAACATTTTCGTCATTAAATCCTTTTGGCATGGTGACTGTGATTTCTAATTGTAACCCCATGACCTATATTCTGTCTCGGTAGTTACTGGGGGTAAAATAATTGAAGTGGATTCTTATCCTCCAAGAGTTTGATTTGGAGTTCACTAACGCCAAATCGAAGAAATCACTTGTTTTCGCTGATTTGATTTGTTCTCTCCCCGCCGACTCTGCTCCTTCTTCTTCCAAGGATAATATTCCAGATGAAACTCTTTTCTTAATTAGCACCCTCGATCCATGGTACGGTGATATCATCTTCTACCTCCAAACTTCTACTTTCAGGTCTGAGTTAACAAAAGATGTCCGACGCTGCATTCGGCATCAATCACAACCTTATCGTATTGTTAAATATACCCTTTATCGTGTTGGAGTCGATTTTGTACTCCGTCGATGTCTGATCCTCGAGGAAGCTAAGAAAGTTTTAAATGACTACCACAGTGGCGCCTGTGGTGGTCACATATCTAGTTATGCCACTGCACAGAAGATCCTTCGTGCTGGCTATTTCTGGCCATCCATTTTTAAAGATTACATTGTTGCTGTACGCAAATGCCATGTGTGCCAGATTTATCAACACAAGATGTGTGCGCTGCTTGTTCCTTTACACCCTGTCATTACCGTTGGTCCTTTTGCCAAATGGGGCATAGATTTTATGACGTGTAACCCTCGTTCAGCTAGGGGGCATGCCTAGATTATCGTTGTCATCGATTATTTTGCGAAATGGGCCGAAGCAATGACTACACTAGTTGTGGACGGTAAGACAGCGACACATTTCATATTCAATCACATTATTTCTTGGTTTCGTGTCCCTCAAGCCATCGTCACCGACCATGGTTCTCATTTTCGGCATTATATGATGGCGTAGCTAACATCTAAGTTGGGTCTGTGTCATGACAACTCAATGCCTTATTACCCTCAAGCTAATGGCCAAGTTGAAGCTGTAAAAAAAGTCCCTGTTACAATGCTTCAACGAAAAATCGGGATCCATAAATCAAACTGGCATCTCATGTTTTTTTTAGCTCTATGGGATTACCGAACGTCGATCAAGAATGCCTCTGGATTTACCCCGTTTCAGTTGGTATACGGTCTAGAAGCCATGCTTCCAATTAAATGTGAAATCCCTTCACTTAAATTAGTTGTGGAATTACTGCCTGATACTTCGCCTGAAGAAGACTGTCTCCTCTGCTTAGAGATACTGGATGAAACTCATCGCTTAGCTGCCTTGGTCATTGAAGCACAAAAGAAATGAGTCAAAGCTCATTTTTACCAAATAATTACCTCTCGTTCTTTTATTGAAGGCGATCTCATTCTCCTGTATCACCAAGCTCATGATAAGCTGGGGGTAGGAAAATTCCAACCCAGGTGGCATGGGCCCTACATTGTCAAACGTGTGTTACAAAATGGGGCTTATGATCTTATTGACTATGAAGGTTGTCCTTTATCGCAGCCCAGAAATGGGTTGTACCTGAAAAAATATTATGCTTGAGTCATTCATGCATGATATGTGTACATAGGTGATCATTTTAATTTTGTGTGCATGCTTTGGTTTGATGTGCTTTGTGAGCTTTTTTCTGCTTATTGGGTCTTTTTTGCTATACAGATGTCTATTTCCCATTATTTTGGTTTCGCGGATGGTTCTTCCCGCAGTACCAAGAACTTGTCTTCGGTAGCCTGGGTAATTTATGATCTTGTTGGTGAGTTGATTAACTTACAAGGTATTTGTTTGGGACCAACTACAAACAATGTCACTGAATATAGTGTAGTTTTGGAACTATTAACTGAGGCAGTCAACCTCGACATAAGCACATTGCTTATGAAGTTGGATTCACAACTTGTTGTTCTTCAACTGAACGGTCATTATCCAGATCGAAACCCATGCATTTTGAGATTTAATTTGCGTATTCATTTACTTAAAAGACATTTTTATTTAATTACATATCAACATATACAAAGACAAATGAATACATTAACAGATGCAATAGCTAACATCGTGCTAGATAGACATTTGCGCAATATATAAAAACATCATCATATGTAAATAGACACATGTAGAACATAGATGTATATGTATATATCATTTTTTTGCAATGTGTGCATCATAAAACCCAAAAAATAATATATGTCTGTTTCAGTTACATCGTGAGACAACATGTCTCTCAAAAATGTGTGGAAATAAAGCCTAAGTGCCTAATCGGTGTGGTGCTCATGATAGCACGTCACCACCCATACCAACCGCCTCAAAAAATGGTGAATACGACTCAGCACCCCTACAGTATGCATCTAATAGGCCCAAGGCACATCATCCAATCGAGCATAGTCTGGGACCCCATGGGTGATCCCCTCCAGGTTCTGCACTAGCTCCTCCTCGCCACCCTCACCATGAGGATCGAAATTGCGAGGAATTCGCCTCACTACCGGTGACATACCTGCAGGATGCTGTGGGCCAAAATATGCATACATATAAGAATAACTGTCAGAACATGCATATATATCAAAAAATTATAAACTCGTGAAAATAAAAAATGAGTCTTACCAAGTTCTTCGTCCCAATCCTCTCCCTCCGAGAGTGGGAGGTCTGGGTCTCCGATGAAGTCTGTGTCAGAATAGGGCCAATCCTCCACGATAATCAGTTGTCGTTGGAGCCAATCAAAAAACATTGGCCTCCAAGACGTCTTTTGGCCACCCCCTGCTCTAGGCATCAGTGCCGCCCATCGGGCCATCTATGGCTCATTGGGTGGTGGCTCCAAGACTATAACCTCCTGACACTGAAATATGGGTAATTGTTCCAAGAAGAAAGATACCAGGACCGATCCATACAAAAATTGCTTTAGTTTGGTCTTCTTGCACTTGGTGAGTTGTCGTTTGATGTTGATAGTCATAGCCTCGTCCCAGTTGAACAGAGTCGGGTTCATACACTCTAAAGAAAGAAGAAGTTGTGTCTTCGTGGCCTCATGCAGTGCCTGTGATCCCACAACCCGCGTGATAGTGTGTAGCACTACTGTTAGTGCCAGATTAGGGACATTTTGGATATCCACTTTGCCACTCCCTGACCCTTTTCATGCCCCGTGGAACACCCTGTCAATTACCATTGCCATGATTTCCCTGGAATATCGGGTACCAGTCAATATAGGGATTGCACCCCTACGTGACAACCCAGTGATGAAATACACATCAAAAACTTTGAGTTCCAGCTCCTGATCTCAAAGTACGAACTTTTCCTAATCTTTCTCCCAAATGCTTATTAGATACTGAAGCAATTTGGGCTGAGCTCGGAGACATGGTGTGAGGAATAACTTCTTGAGCCCACAATTCCTGAGAGCATTCATGCATTGTTCATTTTCCATGGCTTGTTCATCCTCCTCACTATGTTCTCTCTCTTTCCACTCGATTACCATCTTTTTTCGCTTTGTACCTGCATGAATTGATCATAGGAACATTGTAAGTCCCCTTGGGCATTAAAATTTGCAATCAATTGGTTTCATTTTCTTGAATTTAAATTGGATATTGGGTTGTGCAATTGGCGTGATTATTTGGTTAACAACTGCGCCACCTGGCGTGACCCCTGTGTAAAAATGGGTCAATTGGCGCAGGTTTGTGCCCGAAACCCATGCCAACCGCGATGCCCTAGATTTTAAAAATCCTCCCCTAAGGGATCCAAAATGGAAATGAAATGAAATGAAATATAGCTCAAAATATGGCAAATGATGTCGGCTCTTACTTGAAATAGACGGAATCCGGATTGGTCCATTGGATTGTTCACGATCGTCGCCTAAAGATCGCAAGGGAAAGGGGCCACTGTTGCTCAGAAAAGAGGTAAAAGTGAAAATTAAATATTATTTACCACTTATGGTCTTTTATAACTTTTCAAAGTCCTAAAATAGGTTTTAAAACATATTTGTAGATATATTTTCATATTATTTTCAAGGAATACGTTTTAAACGCGTCTTTTTTATGTAGTGACAGGTTTTTCACGTGGTTATGACGAAGAAATGAGTTGTATTTTATAATTTTTCGGACTCGGTAAAAACACGAAAAAGTCACTACTAGAGTCACCTTTTAGGTAAATCCCCTCTATGGACAGAGGAGATCCCTCTAGCGCTAGGGTGGGTCTAGAAACTATGGGAACATACTAACATCTACCTTCCTATATTGTAAATGAAATTCAGAGCAAGGAAGATGATCTACCTCATTCTGATGGTATGTTTTCATCTTCCGTCGAAGCTTCTTGATCCGTTGCTCTTCTCCAGCTCGCTGCACGCTGCTACCAATGTTCGATTACTTGTACAGACAGTCAAGCCACCACGACAAGTGTAAAAACATGAAAAACATAAAACAGTTACAACCTATCTAACTGATCAAGGAATGCTATAAATCTCATTATAATTGTAAACAAGAGTGGAAGATAAACATCAGATGCATTTTATTATGATAAAGGCAAGGGGAGTTTACAACCAAGCCTTGATGTTGAGGCTGTCTTTCGGCAGGTTTGTATCCAAGCATGTTTGCAACACTCTCACACACAAAGGTATAAGATCTCACTATGTTCCCAATCACACAAAAACAATCACACTCTACACTATTCTCCTGAAGCTATAATTGCTTCCTCTCTATGCTAAATTTTTCAGTTCTCTGTTCAACTAGCACATCAATGGAAGAAGGATATATTTATAAAGGAGAGGAGGAGGTTGGGATCCCTACAATAGTGGAAGGGAGGCCTTATCCCTTTGGAGGTTTCCCAATAAGTTGGAAACAAGAGGCCAAAGGAGGGAGGCCGTGGTTATTCAGTCGAACCACTCCCTATGACTCATCCACGAAGTTGTTGTGATCAAAACTTCACCTCTATTTTAAAAAACTTTCCATAAACATATCAGAGCGGGTGCTTAACTAGGACAAAGTGCCAACTGGCACAAGTTCAGTTTTAATTTTCCTTCTTGGCATGAGAGTGTAACTGACTACTCGCGCCAAGGCAAAAACAGGTGTTTTTAGTGGTCTGCTCACGAAATGGTCAATGGAGGGAATGTTGTCCTCATGGAAAGGGATGTAATGATGGTATTTCTAGGCATGACACTTTTAATTAGTCACATAAATGACCCTCCAATGTGTGAGATGGGGATTGCAAGGACAATGACAAATTACTGTGTCACAGATGCCCCCTAAAGTATGAAGTCCGAACATGAGTGAGGGGTGAAATGATTTACAAGTACGTGCAAGGAACTAGATGTTGTTGTCGGGAGACCTGAAAATCAAGAATAGATACATAAAAATAACTGAAATCTCTATTGAAAATATATGAATCCATGGTATAGGCGTAGCTATCCATCAAGAAAAGGATGATGTGAGTGGATCCTCGGCATGGATGCAGCCATCCGAATAAAGGGATCATATGAAATAGATCCACGGTATGGGCACAACCATCTGTATAGAGAGGATACAAACAAGAGAACCCATGGTATGGTCATAGCCATCCGTCTAAAGAATCATGTATATAATCATGAATGACTCATCACTCCTCGCAACCTAGAATTTTGTGATCGAAGCCCAGGTTCTTGCACTCCAACACCACCTGATTAAAGTACAAATTCCAACATGTGAATAGACGTGTTAAAGTCGAACATGCTAAAAGATCACTTGATTACCGGTCAATGATTCAAGCCATTAACAAGTGTGAGAGAAACCACCCATAATGTCAATGGCTCTCAAGGTACTACTAGTACAATCCACGAAATGTGAACAGTGATCTAAAGTCGAACACTCGTGAAATCACCTGATCGAAGGCCAATGATGTGAACCTCTCGTCAAATGCGAAGAACTTGCCATTAGGGAATGCAAGCTCTAAGGTATTAGAAAGGAGTCTCTAGATAAACTTCCCGGATAATGAACTGAAGTCGACAGGAAGCGATCCGTCAAAGGAGGGTCATAATGAATCCCACATCATCGACACAAAGGATCAAGGAATTTACAAAATGCAGAAGGATTATGCTGGATTACGCTAGGCAGCCAGGAAGTCGACAGGAAGCGATCCGTCGAAGGAGGGTCATAATGAATCCCACATCATCGACACAAAACAAAGAAGGTAATATGAGTGTGAATCAAGATTTAAACAAAGGATCAAGGAATTTACAAAATGCAGAAGGATTATGCTAGATCACACTAGGCAGTCGAGAAAGAGGTCGTTGATGGTCCTCCTCCCCCACCTACCTCTGGTCCTCTTGAGATTGAAAGGCCCACTGCTGAACCCGTTATATGGCCACCTTCTAAAGGTGTTCTCCAGAAATCTTCTTATAATCCTAACGCCCGTGCCGCTCAGCATTATAGTGTTGTGGAGGTAAATCCCCTCTGCGGACAGAGGCAATCCCTACTAGCCCAGATTAGGTCTAGCAACAATCGTTCACGCTATAGTGCAGGTTCCTAATTGCAAATAAACCAACTAGCTATGAAGGCTTACCTGGAATCTAACACTGTTGCTTGTAGAAGAGGTAGCGCTCCCGTTCCTTAGCTCTGGCAGATCACGATCCCCACGATCTCCGTGATAGGACACTTGAACATGCGAGAAATAAAACAAATGCAAGTGTAAAATCCAGTAGATGCAACTATATGTCAGTGAGAAAGGACATAACTCATCATCATAAACAATAACAAGAGTGGAACCATAACCAATAGTCGCTTATTATTAATCAATCAAAGGAAGAATACAACCATAGTTCTGACGCTGAATTATCCTTCGGTGGGTCGCCAGTAGAACACGTCTCGAAAATCTTGTCAAAGATGGGACAAACCTCTCTCTTCGGATCTTGACAATATTCTCCTTGCTTGAATTTGGCCTTAAGGGAATTATGGAGGCTCTTGTAGCATAAGGCTCTTGGGGATTTGGGGAATTGAAGACCACCTTGCAATGGAGATGGGAAAGCTTTTATAGATGGAGGAAGGGGAGTTGGGATCCCTATAATCATGGGATTGGCCCTATCCTCAAGGAAGCTTCCATGAGAGGTGGCAAACCACTTTCTCTACATGGAAATCCGGAGCCAAACCTCCCAACTCAAGATAGATACCAGTTCATGAATTGGTTAGGATGAAACTTCCACCATTTATTTTTAAAAAACACTCCTTAAATTGGCTGGCGCGAGTGCGACTCTGGGACAGAGCGCCAATTGGCGCAAACTCTTTGAAGGATTTTCCCCATTGGCGTGGGTACTGAATTGTCTGCCCGCGCCAATGAAAAAAGGGCCATTTTTAGGGTTTTTCACAAGGAGATGTCTCCAGGGCAATGAAAGCTCTTGTTCAGAGGGATGTCATGAAAGTGATTTCAAGCCATGTTACTACTCACAGGTCACAAAATGAGCCCTCCAATGTGTAGGACGGGGATTGCAGGGACAGTGAAAAATTACTGTGTAACAGATGCCCCCTAAAGCATGAGGCTCGAGAGAGAGAGAGAGAGGGGTGAAATGCTTTAAGAGAATGTGTTCAACTGAAAACTCCGGCGTCGGAAAACTTGCGTAGAGAAGTACAAATGATATCTCAGATACATGATATATATGTGGTATGGGCACAACCATCCATAACAGAGTATACAATAATCTGGATCCAAGGCATGGACGCAGCCATCCAGTGAGGATCAATAAATAGACTCAGGTATGGTCGCAACCATCCAGTAATTGAGTCATGTGACCAATCATAATAATCCACAAAATTGCAGCCTGGATTACAACAGACACAATCCAGGGTCTTGCACTCCATCTCGACCCGAACATAGTACAAGTCCAAGCATGTGAATAAATGGGCAGAAGTCGAACATGCGAGAACATCGTCTGATTACCAGCCAATGATGAAAGTTGTTAACAGATGCGAGAGGTACCACCATTAATGCCAATGGTCCTCAAGGTACTACAGGTACAATCTATGACATGTGAATCAATGAGCTGGCATCAAACACCCGTAGAATCAATCGATCAGAGGCCAATGATGAAAACCTCACGTCGAATGTGAAGAACCTGCCATTGAGGCATGCAGGCTCCAAGGCACCAGAAGGGAGTCTCTAGATCAGCTCCATAGATAATGAGCTGAAGTCGACAGGAAGTGACCTTGATCGAAGGTGGGCCATAATGTTTCCCACATCATCGACATGAGACAGAGGAACATGAGGAACATAATTTGTTTGTGAATTAGGATCAGATGAGAATCAAAGGAGGTTGATACTTGTAAAGGCCAACTTCTAGGCCAACTTCTCTGAACATATAATGACCGACGGTGGACTTGGCGAAGTTGTCAAAATGTCAGAGGGTCCTTGATGACGAGGCAAGAGCATATAAGAGGTCAAGAATGGATCACCCAAACCCATGGGCAAGTGAGAAGCGAGATGAGATGTCTAACCGACAGAATGCGAAGAGGTGCCCGTATTCAAAGTGACGCTACTTGACACGTGATGATCTTTGGTTCATTTTTTCCACATGCATTTACGCGAGCACCCCAATTATTTTTGATAACAAGCTTGAAGGGGATAGCATATTCTTGTGATATAAGTCCATCCTAGTACGTTTAATGAGCCCTAGGAAGGAGAGACTCGAGCATCGTCATTATGACTGAATCTGATGTCATCAGGGTTTAACGAGTCTGACAAAGGAAGAAATCGACGTCTTTTCATGTTTAGAGAGTTTGAAAAGACAGCTGAAAATTAAACTCCAATGGTCCCTTTTCATAGATAGTTCCTCAGATCCGAAAAGGTAGAAAACTATGTCTGAGAAAACCTCCTAGTCATGATAGGCTAGGGTATTCCTTTTTCATAAATAATCTATCCCAGTCGGAAAAAGGGGTAAACGTATACTGGATAGATGTTGTTTCGCAACCACTTTAACCAGATCGAAACGACAAGGGCCTCTGAAATCTTTTCATGTTTAGAGAGTCAGAAAAGAGCTGAAAGATGACTCCAATATTACTTTTTCATGTTTTTACCGAGTCTGAAAAAGTATAAAATACAACTCGTTTCACCATTTAAGTCGCATAAAAAACATGTTGCTGCACACAAAGGCAAGTGTAAAATTCATTTTTGACAAAATACATTAAAAGATTAATAAAAAATGACTTTTTAAAACCTAATGAGATTTCAAAAAGTTATAAATAAGTCTCAAATGGTAAAAATAAAATTACTTTTACTATTTACCTCATAGGAGAGCAACAATGGTCTATTTGTGTGCGAACTTCTGACGGCGATTGCGACTGATCCGGGCTACCATTCAGATTCCCGTTCGTTCCAGGTAAGAAGTGCTTCCCTGTACTCCATTTTAATCCATTTTTTATAGTTTTCCATTGCTTATTAGACTTCTGTGGAGAATTTTTTAAAATTTTAGGGCTTCGCCCATTGGCGCGGGTATCGGGCACAGACCCGCGCCAATGGCCTTTTGCATACAAAGGGCCCGCGCCAACTGGCGCGACTGTTAAGAAAACATCCATGCCAATGGTGTAGCGTGGTTTCCCATTTCAAATTTCCAAACAACTAGTGATTTACATGAAATTCAGGTATAACAGAGATCTAATCAAGGGTTTTTTGACCATGTTGATGCAGGCAACCAAGAAAAATGGCTATTGAATGGAAAGAGAGGGAGCATGGGGAAGAGGATGAACAGGCTATGGAAAATGAAACTTGTATGAATGTCCTCAAGAGCTATGGGCTTAAAAATTTCTTCCTGACACCTTGTTTACGAGCTCAACCGGAGCTCCTGCAATACTTGATCAGCATATGGGACAAAAACGAACAAGTGTTCAAGCTGCGAGACCAAGTATTAGAAATTGAGGTTTCTGACGTATATTTCATAAGCAGACTGTCGTGCAAAGGTTCAGTGCCCATCCTAACAGGTAGTAGACCATCTAGAGAGAAGATGGAGCAGGTGATGGCAAGAGTGTGCCGAGGGGCACGACTGGGATCGGGAAGCGGCAAGGTAGATATCCATACTGTTAGCACCCAATCTGAACCTCAGGCTGAAAAAGGAAAATCAGGGTAACAACTAAACCACGCTCAGCCTTGTAGCTAGCCCTACAAGGACAGGAGAGGGCTCTCTCCATAGAATATATATTCAATTACACAATAAGAAACTGATTTTAGGCTAGATATGTGACTGTGAAAGGGGTTTTGATAAGTGACTGAATTTTTTGCAGGGATGTATGGGACACAAGGACAACATGAACTAATGGATTAAATCAGGATACAGGGTATTTCATGGGGCAAGATAGGTAGGAGACTTAGCAATCTAGTTTGAGATAAGATGGAGTGGAAGGACCGTTGAGAAGCTGAAAAGGGCATAATAAATGGATCATTTTCAGACAGAAGAAAATACACAAAATATGAATGATTCCCCAAGGCAGAGCATATAAAATGGATTCTACCTTTCTAACTTGAAAATATTCAACTGGAAATGTGTATGAATGAATGTTGCAACATAACAATGTACATATGAAACACAAAGAAAATACATATGCTAAAACTTATACCACATGAATCCCACAAATCAGAGCTACATCACTTTATTAATTCCCTACCAAACTGTACAATGGAGCGCAGAGCTCGCTGCCCACTATTCCCCTCTTCTGAGTTTTCAGACCTCAGATTTTCAGCCCCTTTACAAATGATTATAATTTTTCCATAAATAGACATAATTTGTGGGAATATAGATCAATGGGAAGAGGAGGAATCACAACTGAAGATGGAAGACCAAGAGCTCATAATATTTTCATAAAGGAAGAGTTGCGTTACATTATTCCCCTTGAAATTTTCGGATATCCAATGCGAAGGCAAAACCTGTAGCGTAGATCCTTTAGAATCATTGCTAAAGATGTGACTGTTACATTTCTGTTTCTTCTGCCTCTGACGTTCCGCTTTCCATTATTTCTTTATTCTCTGGTCTTTAATAGAATGTTGATAAAATGAATTTATGCTTTTTCGTGAAGGGAAAATGCATTTAAATGGGAAAAGGGAAGGGAAATGGAGGCGGGACCCATATGGAAATCGCAATCGGAACTTGAGCGGGGCAGGCGGAGTGATATATAATATATAGTGGAGAAATGCAATCGCAATCGGGAATCAGGAGGAGGGACGGCGCGGAATGGTGTATACAACGTTTCCGATGCGATTGGGGGAAAAAACCCTTTGTATTATAATTTAAACCAAAATTTCTCATTATACAAAGGAGAAAGGCCCTTTATTATATGAATGGGCGGAAGTACTGATGGTGGGACCCAAGGGCCAATCGCAATCGCAAATCGGAATGGGAGAGTAATCGCAATCGGAACAATCGGGAGGATAGTTGCAATCGGAGGAGGGGATGCGATTCATTGTGGGTCGTTCGATCGACGGGGAAGATCAACGGTTGTGGGTTAATCGGGGGCGAGCCATCGGCGAGAGTCAATCAGAGGGTGTTAATCGGGGAGGGACTTGCGATCAGGCGGATCGGGGGATGGTGCGATTGGCCAATCAGAAGGGGCAGGACTTGCGATTGCGATGATCAGAGTTATGTGCGATCAATTGCATCGCAACTGTTTGCGATGAACTGATCGGAGCTCTTCATATAGATGTTGCGATCGAAACAGTTTTGCGATTGCGATTTATAAATAAAACTTTAAACTTTATATTATAAAGTTTTGACTATATGCGTGGTGGGGAAGTGGTTTATATGATAGGGGGGTTATAATATGATATATTTTTGTTGTAAAGTCCATGGGTATGGAAAAGGGGAAGTGGTTATGTAAATCGCATTTTTTTCTGAATAACTTATAATGCGATTTTGTGATCGGAAAGGGGAAAAAAGGGAATTTTTAAAGGAAATATAAAACTTTAATAATACAAAGTTTTAAAGGGAAAAATGGGAAATAGGGGATATATGAGGATACAGGGACCTTTACTTCACTTAAGCATAAATTTCAATCCAGAAGTCAATTTTGAGAGTGTAGTATACCGTTGGAAAGCTCTTGTCGGGCTCTTTCTGTTGGATTTGCTTTGAAGGTGCTCTAGCACTGAACATGCTATGAAAAAATTCTCTGAAGGTAGGGCCATTACTTTGTGGAGATAACAGCTTTTGAATTGTGACTGAAAGGCAAGTATTATGTTTTCACCTCAAAACATGGTTTTGAGGTGAAAATTACATCAAACTGAATGAATGATATCTGCGATCCTCCTGGTGCTATAATTTTGAGTTTTATTGACTTCCTCATGACCTTGCTGATCTTTATTGACATTTGACTCATTATTTTAACCATGGTGAGAACTTAGAGACTAATGAGACCCATCCTATTACCTACTAATATTGATTTTGAGAATGGAAGTGACTAATGACTGAATACCATAGGGAGGAAAATCAGCAGGTGCCTTATGAGGGAAAACTGATGAAAATTACTACCATCAATGAATCCATGATCTAACGGAATGGTGAAATTGATTATTATGGGACTCCTAATATGCAAATGCAAAACATCAGTTTTGATCACTGATGGCAGTATGAATAGATTGACACTAACACATACTATCCCCGATCTATCACTTAGAGTGGTGCTACATACCATCACGCGGGCTGCGGGGTCACAGGCACCGCACGAGGTGACCAAGGCCCAACTCCTCCTAGTTGCTGAGTGTATGAATCCAACACTATTTGATTAGGCTACTGCAGTGACAAAAAATATGAAAAGACAGCTCACAAAGTGTAAGCAGGCCAAACTAAAACAGTTTTGCTACGGTTCCATCTTGGTATCGTTCATACTGGAACGAATACCTATCTTTCAGGGCCAAGGGGCCATAGTAGCTGAGCCGGTACCAAGAGAGCCGAGGATGGCTCGTTGGGCAGCACTGATGCCCAGATCAGGAGGAGGCCAATAGATGTCCCGGAGTCTGGATTTTTTTGGATGGTTATGGCATCAGTTGATTGTGGTCGAGGATTGGCCATATGTAGGAACCGATTTCACTGGAGACCCAGACCTTCCACTCCCAGAGGGAGATGACTGGGACGAGGATTTGGGTATGATCTCTCTTTTTGATTTTTTATGTTTTATGATTTTTTTTGGTAATACATGCCCGTCCTAACAACAGTTTTATGTGTATGCAGATGTCGGCATAGAGAGACCTGCCGGTATGTATCCTATTTGACGGAGAAGTCATCCCGCAGTTGACCCTCAGGCGGAGGTGCCGAGGGAGGAGAGTTGGTCCAGAACCTCGAGGGGATTGCCCGGGGGATTCCAGACTATGCCCGGCTGGTAGATGTTCCACTAGCATACTAGAGACATACGGTGGGAGTGCCTAGCCGCCTCCACCATATTCTGAGACGCTTAGTGCGTGCGGTGACTTGTTATCATGAGCACCATGCAGATTAGACACCTAGGGCTCATTTCATGCATATTTTTTGAGAGACATGTCATCTCCGAATGTATTAAGACGAACATGTATATTTTTTGATTTTATGCGACGCACATTATGTAAAAATTTCAATATCTATATATATACATATCTATTTCTGGATGGATCTTTCTTTTTACATGTGATGTTGTTTTACAAATTGCGCAAATGTCTATCTAAAACCAAATTAGATACTGCATCCATTAATGTATTCATATGTCTGGGTATGTGTTGATATGTAATATAGTCAAAATTCCTTTCCAGTAAACGAATACGCAGATACAGACGTAAAATGGATGGGTTTCTGACTGAATAATGACCGTTAAGTTGCGATACTACAAGTTGTGAGTCTAGATACACAAGTAATTCATGAATACCAAGGTTTACAACCTCAGTTAATAATTATAACACAACACTATATTCCGCGATGTTATTTGTAGCATATCCCAGACACACACCTTGCAGTTTAACCAACTCACCAGCAGGATCGTAGATTACCCAGGCTGCCGAAGACAGATTCCTGGTACTGCGGGAGGCACCATCTGCGAAACCAACAAACAGATTGATGGACATCTGCACAATCAGAAAGACCCAATCAACAGAAAGATTTTTACATCGAACACCACACCACACATGCACACAAATGAAAATACACACCTATGTACACACACCACACCAAAAATCACTTCAAGCATAGAATTTTTTGAGGTACAGCCCATTTCTAGGCTGCGCTAACGAAAATCCTTCATAATCAATGAGCTCATAAGCCCCATTTTTCAAAACGTGTTTTACTATGTAGGGCCCATGCCACATAGGTTGGAACTTACCGGCCCCAAGCTTGTCATGTGCTTGATCGTATAGGAGGACGAGGTACCATTCGACAAAGGAACGTGGAGAAACTGATTGATCAAAGTGAGCTTTGAACCGTTTCTTTTGTGGTTCAATGACTAAAGCAACCAAATGGCGGGTTTCATCTAACCATTCCAAATACAAAAGACGCTCTTCCTCAGGAGAATTTTTGGGCAAAATTTCCATGGCTAACTTCAAAGAAGGAATTTCGCATTCAACCGGAAGAGTTGCTTCTAGACCGTACACCAATTGGAAAGGTGTGAATCAAGTTGCATTCTTTATTGATGTCCAGTAGGCCCAAAGAGCTGAAAATAATTGGATATGCCAATTGGATTTATGAATACCAACTATCTGTTGAAGAATTGTGACCAAAACCTTGTTCACAGCCTCAACCTGGCCATTTGCTTGGGGGTAAAATGGCGTTGAGCTATCGTGGCGTAAGCCCAATCTTGATGTCAGCTCGGCCATCATGTAATTTTGAAAGTGAGTACCATGGTCGGTAACAATGGCCTGAGGGACCCCGAAACGTGCAATAATATGGTTGAAGATAAATTGGGCAGCTGTCTTAGCATCAACAGCTAGTGTAGGCATCGCTTCGGCCTACTTCGTAAAGTAGTCTACGGTGAGAATTATATATGCATGCCCCTCGGCCGAATGAGGGTTACATGTCATAAAATCTATGCCCAATTTCACAAAAGGGCTGACAGTAATAACAGGATGCAAAGGGAGAGGCGGCGTGTGCATCTTGCACTGAAAGACCTGGCACGCGTGACATTTATGGACTGCGACGATACAGTCTTTGAATATTGACGGCCAGAAGTAACCTGCTCATAGAATTTTCTGGGAAGTGGCATATCCATACATATGACCAGCACAGGCGCCACTGTGGTAGTCATTTAGGACCTTTTCAACCTCTTCCAGTGTGAGGCACCAGCGGAGCACCGAATCTTCTCAAACGCGGTATAAAGTATCTCCTACTATACGGTAGGGTTGAGACTGATGCCGAATCCGACGTCGGGCATCTTTAGTCAACTCAGACCGAAACGTCGAGGTCTGAAGATACACAATAATATCACCATACCATGGGTCATGAGTGTTGATAAGGAAAATATTTTCGTCCGGGATATGATCCTCGAAAGGAGATGGGGTGGAGTCCGTCGGGAATGAGCAAATAAGATCCGCAAAAACCATTGATTTGGTCGACTTAGCAGTGCTGAATTCTAAGTCGAACTCCTGAAGGATAATGATCCATTTGGAGTATTTTCCCCCAGTAATTGTTGATAAAGAATGTATGTCATGGGGTTGCAATCCAAAACCACGGTTGTTGTGCGCAACAAGATGTAATGGCGAAAGCGCTGCACAACGTGTACTACAGCTAACGCCAGCTTCTCGATGTGAGAATAACGTGTTTCTGTGTCGAGAAGGTTCTATGACAAATAATAAATGACATTTTCATTTCCATCATTGTCATCCTGCACCATAACCATAGCTATGGTGCTAAACGCAGCGGCGAGATACAAAGTGAAATCACGATGATAGTTAGGAGGACGAAGCAAAGGAGCATTAACGAGTAACGTCTTAAGCTTCTCAAAGGATTGTTGAGCAATTTCGTCCCAGTGGAAGGGAATGTTCTTCTTTAAGAGACGCGTGAATCCTTTGGCCACCTCTGCGTAGTTCGGGATAAAGCGTCGAAGGAAGTTAGATTTTCCCTGCAGAGTCTGCAACTGATATAATGAGGAGGGTGATGGGAGATAAATGATAGCCTTGACCTTTAAAGGGTCAAGGAAAATTTCATCTTTGGAGACTATGAATCCCAAAAGATGGCCAGAATCCACGCAAAAGACGCATTTATGAGGATTAAGCCTAATATTGTAGTGCCTATAGCGAAGGAAAATCTGGCGGAGGTGTTCAGGGTGGTCCTCTCGCCTAGCTGAGTGAGCTAGCAAGTCGTCCAGATAAGGCTGAACGATATGGAATATGTCGTGGAAAGCGTAAGACATCGCACGCTGGAAAGTGGCTCCAGCGTTCTTCAAGCCAAACGAGAGCTTTTTATAAGTGAAAGTACCCCACAGATAGATGAATGTAGTCTTGTGTTGATCTGTAGGTAGAATTTTTATCTGGTTGTACCTAGAGAAGCCATCCATCAAGGAATAAATCTCACTCCCAGCACATTCGTGGATGATTTGGTCTATGAAAGGAGTGGGATAGTTGTCTTTAGGACAGGCGTAATTAATATCGCGATAATCAACACAGACTCTGATATTCCCCTGCTTGTTATCTACAGGGACAATGTTGGAGACCCATTCTGTGAGGGGAATCGGGTAAATAAAGCCCGCGTTTAGAAGTTTTTCAACTTCTGCTTTGATGGCAGTGGCTTTGCTAGGGTGCACCGGGCGTAGGCGTTGGCACACGGGTTTCACACCAGGATAGGTAGGAATCTCATGCACTACTATGTTGGGATCAATCCTGGGAATTTATTCATAGGACCAAGCGAACACGTCTCTGAATTCTCGAAAAAGATCGGTATAGACTCGTATCTCATCAGGAGAACAAGTCACTCCCACGTGTATATTCTCAACTATCCCCAGTTTAACGGAGATGTCGATTGGAATGGTTTGAGTGATGTTGCTTAGGTTTCCCTATGAAATCACCTCATGTGTCAATATGGGCGTCTGGAGAGGTGGAGTGGGAACCTGAGATGAAAAACGCTCTAGACAATCTGACATTGCCCCCAAGCTAGGCATGAACGAGGAACGATGATGTCCATCGTTCCAAGGTAGCTCCTCAAGAGACATTGTTTCTACAATGGCTTCATCAGAAGGAAAAATATCTTTGAGAGGATCAGGTGAATCAGCCTGACCGAGCCAGGGGGATTGAGAATAGATGTCTAAAGCCATGCTCAAAGGAGCATGTTGAGGAGGGGGAGGATCAGATGTGGCGACAATTTCACAGTAGCTGATCTATACTGGAGTTAAGGGCATCGATTCTCCAAACTCAGTCACCTGCTCAGGCGTAGGGATGAGCCATGGGTCGTCAGACCTAGAGATCATGTTAACTTGAGCGGTGTGCGGTGGTGGTGCGGGAAAAATACCCATGAGGATGGGGTCTTTGAAGAGACCGGGCCCTACACTGTCAGGGGGATTTGGGATCTAATCCACGTACGAAACGTTGTTCTCGGAGGTGGAGGTGAAGAAGGACAATTGATCCACCGTAACGATTTTTCCCTCGTGAGGGAACTTAATAAGTCAAAAGAGGGTGGACGGCATGCATAACATGGCATGAGTCTAGCTGCGGTCGAGAAGTATATTGTAGTTAAACTTGGCATCAACCACTTCTACTTCTACGTTGACTATCTTCCCCTGTAAAGTAATCGCTGGACTCTCGAGAACACCCAGGGGTTTGGATTCCCGACCATCAAATGCTTCTAGGGCATTGGGAGATGATGAAAGGGCCAGAGAGCCAATGGCCTTCCAGCAAGCGGACGACATGACATAGGTAGAAGCACCTTCATCCATAATGGCCCTATGGATGTTAAGACCGTTGATCCTGACTTGAATAACAAGAGCAATCTGATGTGGAAGTTGGGGGGTGAAATTTTCTAAGTCAAAGGTGAGAAGACTAGAATCGGCGGGATCAATCCCACCGATTGCAGATAATAAAGCTTTTCGTTGCGAAGGAAAACTTTGAAGAAATTCCAAAGTAGACATGGTAGAAGGAGCCTGTGCCAGATCCTCAATAATACTATAGTGCTAAGCAGCATGGGCATTCGGATTGTAGGAAGACTTTTGTAAAACACCTTTAGAAGGTGGCCTCACAACAGGTTCAATAGTAGGTTTCTCAATTTCCAATGAACCAGAGACAGGTGGGGGAGGTGGACCATCCGCAAATGCCTTCCCTGGTGCCTGACGCGATTCATTATAATCCTTCAAACGTGTAGCAATAGAGATAGGTGCAACACCATTCATCATAAAGACCTGGGACCCAAATGGTGCAGATGGTGAAGGCTGTTCAACCATCTGGGTTTGCTGAGATGGGAATGGTTCTTTAAGAACTTCTAGAGTCCCTTTGGAGCCTTTTAGAAGTTGACTAACTTCAGATCATCATGGAAAATCTTTTGTATAGTAATCTCCTTCACAAATGAGGCAGGGGTACTTTGGTTTCCATTGGGAACCATCCTCGGTACGAGGTTTGGAATCTGGCTTTGGGGTGTCAGATTTAGATTTTCCTTTTCCCTTCTTTTTCCCTTTGGAGGCTTTCTCCATAGGATTGGCCTGAATGGCCTTAACCTCCATAGTTTTGTCAGAATCGGTAGGGGCGGGAGAAGCAGAATTATTGGATGAGTTGGACTTCTACTTCCCATTCGAAGATTTCTTCGAATTCTGAGAAACGGAACCAATAACACCATCCACCGCTGGGGTAGGTGGGGCTTTAGAGGTTCCAGACCATGGAGAATCAGGAAAAATATCATACAGCATGCCGGATTGTGAATATACCAGATCCAGATATTGAGCACACACTATGTATTGTGCTTCAGTCACACACGCTCCCATAGCAATATCTTGGGCGATTTTGTTAACGAAGGAGGTGGTGAACCAATGTGTTAGTATCTGATCAGGTATATGAAACTTGATCAGTCTACGATGACGTCGCCACTCATGAATGTGATCAGAAATGTGGGTGGCTTTGTCCTGCTTCAAAGAATTCAGGAGGTGGGTCCCGGCTTCGTAACGAACCGGTAACTGAAAGTGAGTCAGAAAAGCCATGGCTAACGTATTGAAATCTTGAAAGATGCCACGGGGTAATTCAATATACCACTTAGCTACAGCGCCAGTCAAAGTGCGCTGGAAGAGGCGTAGATGAACTGAATCATCCACCCAAGAGTTGGACGAACACCAAAGATGGTAAGTCATCACATGAGCTTGGGGGTCCTCCCCAGCTTTACCCTCAAAATTAGGGCAATCACCGAGCACCTTGGTAGGAACCAGAGGCCGATAAGGATTATGCAGAATTGGATCATTCGTTAATTTCGAAACATCCGGTAACTCCAAGGTAGCCAAAAACGACAATGGAGGATTGGACGACATACCTGGCCCTGGATAAGGACCAGTACCTGTACTCCATTCTGGTTGGGAATATCCTTGCCCCCATGGGTTCTGTCCAACAGGATTCTGACCGTAGGGGGTATAGGTGGTATAACCAGCCTGATTCGGTTGCTAGTAACCAGCGTACGGGGGTTGGTAACCAGAGTATGGACCCTGATTATGAGTCGGCCCTGTGTAAGCAGCATTTGGATTCGGCTGCTGAGTATAGGTGTAGCTGGGTTGTTGAGGAAGATAGTTAGAACCTTGGGGTTGGATATAATTCGGTCGGTATTAACCATGAGAATAGTAGCCACCTTGAGTTTGAGTGGGCTGTTGATAGATGGGACCCTGCTGAGCCTGATAATTGGGGTGCAACGGTGGATTTGGTTGTGGCGTTGAATAAGTCGGCTGTTGGGCAGGGTTGATAGGATGTGCAGGCTGGCCTGGTTGAGCAGGCTGACCTGGCTAAGCGGGCTGCCCTAGGTTAACAGGTTGACCCAGGTGAACAGGTTGTGCCAGTTGCGCAGGTTGACCTGGCTGTTGAGAAGCACCAGGTTGTACCGGATGAACCGGTTGGCCTGGAGGTGGAACACCAGGTTGTGCCGGATAGACCGGTTGTCATGGTAGAGGAATGGAGCCAGGTGGTGGCTGGTAACCGGTTTGATCTGCAGCAGGACCATAAGATGGTCTGACTAGTGTGCAACATTTGGATTAACTGGATACCGAGGTTGCATGGGTTGGGAAGGTTGGAATTGCCCCCTAGGACCATATACCGGCCCCGGTTGGTACCCCGGCTGAGGCTGCACAGGTTGACCAGAAGGGTTGTAATACTATCCTTGCGAACCGTACGATGGCCCTTGCTAGCCTGCAGGATAGCCTTATAAAGGCCGCCCCTGCAGGTCATAAGGATAGCCAGGCTGGCCTGAAGGTTGGCCTTGAAAAGGTTGCCCTTGCGGGTTATAAGGATGTCCAGCCTGGTTATAGGGTAAACCCTAAGCATGAAGGTGAGCCTCTGGAGTGGGTAAATGTAAAATGTCCCCGTGCTCATCATACTGATATGGAAAAGCATACACGGGCATACCATCTTGTGCATAATGCGAAAAATACGGGTGGTTGGGATCTTGAGAGGTTTTTCCAACCTCAGGGTTCGGCTGTTGTAGGGACAACCGATACTCCTCCAGAGAAATGTTCTCTAGCATAGCAGTCACTATGTAGACGTCTTCAGGAGGTGGCACAGCCCTCGCGAAGTGTGCCGTGACAGTGGGTACAGATGCGGCCACAAAGACAGTGGGCCGAACGGGTATAGAAGTGACTTGAGGGGACGACGTGACAAGTGTCTGAGGAGACATCCCCAATGAAGGAACCACTGGCCTCGTAGAAGGAGCTGATACCCCCATAGAGGCTGCGGCGGCAATAATCTGACCCAAGGATCTATACCCTGCTGGTAATGAGGGACCAGGTGATGACATAACAACTGGTTCAGGGTTGTCTCCTGGAAATAATCTCCGAGGAAATAACTGGTAATATTCACTGGACGTGGGGATTTACTCGCTGGATTCACTCATGTTTGAGCCTACCGCTAGATCTTGTAATAGACGGTGAGGACTAGGAGGAAAAACAACAGCTATAAAAGGCGAACCCGATGTAAGAGAAAGGAAATCTACCCCTACTCTTAATTCAGACCAAGGGTCGGAAAAGGGCCAATTGAAATCAACTGGTCCCCCAAAGGGTTGCTCAGCAAGAACTGGTCCCCCGTTAGGAAACTCGGAAAAAATGGGCTGTTGAGGTTCAACAGAGGGTTGGGAAGCCTCTGATGAATCGTCCGTATATGGACTACTAGTAGACGAAACAGAAGGTTCTGCCACTGTGGTAGCAACGACAAGAGAAAAAGACCAAACACACACACAAGCTGAAAAAGAGTCAAGACACACAATCAAAAGGCCAACAAGCAAAATCTAACAGGGCGTGTGATCGCGGGTGTTTTGTTTTACCACATTGAAACTTAGAAACTTTATCGTTTCATGTTTTAAGAGTCGAGAAACAGTTGAAAAGGTGACTCTATCTCTTTCAGTTTTGAAGCAAGCGTCAAAGGACAAGCGCTTGGTGATCCTTTCAAATTTAAAGAGTCAGAAAAGATCAAATGACTACTCAGGAATACTAGGCAAAGGGTGTACCAAATAACCGTGAACTGAAATATACCAACGGTTTCCAATGAAGAAAATCAACTTGATGACTTCGCAATGTTGTTGCGGTGATCTCCCCAAATGTTGTGTCCGGTGTATCACGGGTATAGGGCGGCAGACTCGGCCTCCTATGGATAAAGGATAGAAACCTAGTGGGGTCTCCTTTTATATACGCCTGTGATACAGAACTGACATTAAAACTAGTCTTTGTCTAAAAAACCAAGAGAAATGAAACGAAAACTACTGATTTGAATCTTAAGACACGTCTCTAGCCTAGACCTCTAAATGTGTTTCTTTAGATTTCAATGCTGCCTTAGTGTAAATTGAGTAAATTTTAAAGTTTATCTTCAATTACGTTTCAGTTTTTAGGCCCTAGTGAATGTAATGTCTCAAAATCTCCTAAATGCATTCTATATGCCACAGTATATCATTTCATTCGATGAAAGCTATTTATAAGAGAGTTGAGGGCTTTTCACACAATAACGAAATGAACAGAAAACAACCAATGATGTCTCTAATGTAGCTAATGAAAACTAAAAAGATTTTTGTTCAAAGTTACCAATCACTAATAACACCGAAAAGATCTAATTCACATTAACTAATGAAAAGCAAAAGATATTTTTTTTTTTATATTTTCAATATTTCAGAGCAAAGTGCGCTAAAAAAAATGAAAACTAATGCAAGAGAAATTTGAGAAATGATGAAAAAAGAGCGAAAACAATAAAATTTCACTCAATACAAATGTACAATCAGACCTCAAATAAAAAAAAAGTCCCTCAAAACGAAAATAATCCCAAAGATTCCAAATGAGCCATGTAATCTAGGCCCAAAATGAGACAAGGCGGAATTTGAATGAAGAAGGAAACAATCACTCAAACAACGCAATGAGAAAATAGAAAACCACCAAACGAATGCAAAGAAGCGATCACAAGGTTGACTGAACCGATAGAAATCGAAAACTCCCAAGGGAAGCTCGACACACAATAGCACCTAGATGACCTAGGGCTAGAATGAAAAATCGATGGAAATGGGCAAACAACCAAAGGATGCAGGTAACAGTCAGTCAATCAAGGCTCCAAAACACTCAAGCAGTGGAAAAAATAAGACCAAACACACAGATCAGGCTTAGGAAGCTCAGAACTAAGCAAACCCTATTACCTCACAAGATTGGCGCGACTGTGAGTCTAAAGCTAGCACCAGAGACGAATTGGCGTGGGTAATACACAAGAAACCTACGCCAATGGGCGCGACTGTCAAGCTAAAAAGCGCGCCAGTCAAGTTTCCCAGTCAAAAATAGAAAAAGCAATCCAATAAGCAGACCAGTGATGACCAAGCTATCAAAAACCCAAATTCACAGAAAGAACCAGCCCAAAAGAGCTGATCAAGCAAGGAGAATCAAGAATCGACAAAAAAGAGAAGATGATGCTCCAAATGTTTAGTTTACAAGCTAAACCAGAGATTGACTGAAGCAACTTTGATCTACTTCGCAATTGCAGAGCAAAAGCGTTTCGAAGGCTATCTGGCTAACTTCAGGCTCCGTCTATAGCTTATAAAACGAACAACAACAAGCTAATGATCCCCAGTGGAGTCACCAATTTGTTGTGGAGGTAAATCCCCTCTGTGGACAGAGGCGATCCCTACTAGCCCAGATCGGGTCTAGCAACAATCGTTCACGCTATAGTGCAGGTTCCTAATTGCAAATAAACCAACCAGCTATGAAGGCTTACCTGGAATCCAACATTGTTGCTTGTAGAAGAGGTAGCACTCCCGTTCCTTAGCTCTGGCAGATCACAATCCCCACGATCTCCGTGATAGGACACCTTCACACGCGAGAAACAAAAAAAACGCAAGCGTAAAATCCAGTAGATGCAACTATATGTCAGTGAGAAAGGACATAACTCATCATCATAAAAAATAACAAGAGTGGAACCATAACCAATAGTCACTTATTATTAATCAATCAAAGGAAGAATACAACCATAGTTCTGATGTTGAATTCTCCTTCGGCGGGTCGCCAGCAGAACACGTCTTGAAAAGCCTATCAAAGATGGGACAAACCTCTCTCTTCAGATCTTGACAATAGTCTCCTTTCTTGAATTTGGCCTTAAGGGAATTATGGAGGCTCTTGCAGCATAAGGCTCTTGGGGATTTGGGGATTGCAATGGAGATGGGCAAGATTTTATAGATGGAGGAAGGGGAGTTGGGACCCCTATAATCATGGGATTGGCCCTATCCTCAAGGAAGCTTCCATGAGAGGTGGCAAACCACTTCCTTTACATGGAAATCCGGAGCCAAACCTCCCAAATCAAGATAGATACTAGTTCATGAATTGGTTAGGATGAAACTGCTGCACTGACATGGCCTCCTTGGTGGGTGGCGTGAGGTGGGCTACCGGGACATAGCGGTGGTACCGACCCTCCCTAGAAGAATTTTCCCAGTGTGCTGATCTGAACCTGTGGCGCCCGATGCAAAGACCATTCTGGGGTTTTCCGCAAGGAGATGTGCAGGCAATGAAAGCTCTTGTTTGAAGAGTTTCATGAAAGTTGACACAAAAATAATATTCTGCTCACGGGTCTGAGTAGCCCTCCGATATGTGTGGGACGGGGATTGCGGGGGACGGTGACAAAATTCTTGTGTAACGATAGTATTGTTGAGTTGCTACAAGGTGCCTTCCACGATCCTTGTTAGAAGTGCTCTGAGTTGTCCCTCTCAACCGGAAGCGTTATTACTCGCGATCGGCGGGATTGACAGCATTTCTAGCCTTCTCTTTCGGTTGGGAATTTGGTCCTCAACCTTTTGATTGCTTGTTATACAAGTTGGTATTAACGGTCTCAACATCCATAGAGCTATAGTGGATGAAGGTGCATCTACCTGTGTCATTTCATCTGCTTGCTGGAAGCCTATTGGCTCTCCAGCCCTGACTTCGTCACCCAATTCCCTTGAGGCATTCGATAGAAGGGAATCAAAACCCTTGGGTGTTCTCGCTAGCTTTCCGATCACGTTGAAAGGAAAGACGGTCAACGTTGAAGTAGAATTCATTGATGCCAAACTCAATTACAATCTTATACTCGGTCGCAGTTGGAATCACACTATGTTGTGCATTTTGTCCACCCTCTTTTGACTTCTGAAGTTTCCACATGAGGGAAAAATTATTATTGTCAATCAATTGTCATTCTTTACCTCATCTTCCGAGATAAACATACCATATGTGGATCAAATTCCTAATCCCCCTGACAGTATAAGGCCGGGTCTTTTCAAAGATCCCGCTCTCATGGGTATTTTTCCCTTTTCGCCAGCCAATACCGTTCAAGTCAATATGGTCTCTTGGTCAGATGACCCATGGATCGTCCCTTTACCTAAAAAGGTTGATTCATTTCGAGTTTCAATGCTGCTTAGTCCAATCAAAATCAATTATTGTGAGCTTACAACTACATCTGATTCTCCCCCTCCTGATGCTGCTCCTTTGAGCATGTCTCTCGATGTGTATTCTCAATCCCCCTAGCTTGGCGATGTGGATTCGCCTGATCCTTTGAAAGAAGTGTTTCCATCCAATAAGGCTATCATGGAAAGAATGTCTCTCGAAGATCTACTGTGGAGTGATGGGCATCATCGTTCCTCATTTATGCCTTGCCTCGGGGAAATGTCTAATTGTCTTGAGCGTTTTTCATCTCAATTTCCTTCTTCGCCACTTAAAACACCTATTTTGACTCATGAAGTCTTCGTTGAAGGAAAATTGGATAAAATTACTCAAACGATGCCTATCGACATTTCCGTGAAACCAGGGATTGTTGAGAACATCCATGTGGGAGTCACTTTATCTTCTGAGGAAGTCCAAGTGTACACTAGTCTCTTTCGCAAATTCCGTGATGTTTTCGCCTAGTCTTATGAAGAGATGTATAGAATCGACCCCAGTATTATGGTGTATGAGATTCCCACCTACCCAGGTGTGAAGCCTATTCACCAGCATCTTTGTCCTGTGCATCCTTGGAAAGTTGTCGCTATCAAAGCTGAAGTTGAAAAACTTCTCGAAGCGGGTTTCATTTATCTGATTCCTCTGACAGAGTGGGTTTCTAACATTGTTCCTGTGGATAAGAAGCAGGGAGAAATTAACATCTGTGTTTATTATCGTGATATCAATCGGGCCTATCCTAAGAATAACTATCCCACCCCGTTCATCGATCAGATCATTGATGATTGTGCGGGGAGTGAAATATTCTCCCTTATGGACGGTTTTTCTGGCTATAACCAGATAAAAATTCTCCTATCTGATTAACACAAAACCTCTTTTATTTGTCCTTGGGGAATTTTCACATATAAGAAACTCCCTTTTGGCTTGAATAATGCTAGGGCTACATTCCAACGCGTGTTGTCTTATGCCTTTCACGATATTAGGCATATTGTTCAACCATACCTGGACGACCTTCCGGCTCATTCAACTACATGAAAAGACCACCTGGAACATCTCCGCTAGATCTTTATTTGTTGTAGATGCTACAACATCTGACTCAATCCGCATAAATGCACCTTCTGCATCGACTCTGGTAGACTTTTAAGGTTTATCGTATCTAAAGATGGAATTCGCCTTAACCCTCTTAAGGTTGAGGTTATTGTTAATCTCCCCTCCCCACCCTCGTTACACCAGCTCCAAATTCTCCAAGGGAAAGAAAATTTCCTACATCGTTTCATCCCGAACTATGCCAAACTAGCCAAAGGATTTACACGACTTCTAAAGCAGGATGTCCCTTTCTATTGGGATGAGACTGCTCAGTAGTCTTTTGATAGGCTTAAGACGTTGCTTGCAACGCTCCTCTATTACGTTCTTTGAATTACCATCGCGATTTCACCCACTACCTAGTTTCCGCCTTTAGTACGATCGCCATGGTTTTAGTCCAAGATTATGATGACGGTAATGAGCATGTCGTTTACTACTTGTCTCGGAACCTTCTTGACCCTGAAACTCGTTACGCAGATTTCGAGAAGTTAGCGCTCTAGGTCATCCAACGTTTTCGTCATTACATTATTTTATGCACGGTGACCGTGATTTCTGATTGTAACCCCATGACCTATATTCTATCTCAATAGTTGCTCGGGGAAAATAGTCGAAGTGGATCGTTATCCTCCAAGAGTTTTATTTGGAGGTCACTACTGCCAAATCGAAGAAATCACTTGTTTTCGCTGATTTGATTTGTTCTCTCCTCGCTGACTCTGCTCCGTCTTTTTCTGAAGATCATATTCTGGACGAAACTCTTTTCTTGATCAACACCCTCGATCCGTGGTACAGTGATATCATCGTGTACCTCCAAACATCTACTTTCAGGTCTGAGTTAACAAAATATGCCCGATGCTGCATTTGGCATTATTTGCAACCTTATCGTATCGTTGGAGATACCCTTTATCGTGTTGGAGTCGATTATGCACTCCGTCGATGTCTGACCCTCGAGGAAGCTAAGAAAGTTTTAAATGAGTGCCATAGTAGCGCCTGTGGTGGTCACATGTCTGGTTATGCCACTGCACAAAATATCCTTCGTGCTGGCTATTTCTTGCCATCCATTTTTAAAGATTGCATTGTTGCAGTACACAAATTCCATGCGTGCCAGATTTATCAACGCAAGATGCGTGTGCCGCCTATTCCTTTACACCCTATCATTACCATTGGTCCTTTTTCCAAATGGGGCATAGATTTTATGACGTGTAACCCTCGTTCGGTTGGGGGGCATGCCTATATTATCGTTGCCATAGATTATTTTATGAAATGGGCCGAAGCAATGCCTACACTGGCTGCAGATGGTATGACAGTGGCACAGTTCATATTCAATCACGTTATTACTCGGTTTGGTGTCCCTCAAACCATCATCAACGACCATGGTTCTCATTTTTGGGATTATATTATGGCGGAGCTGACGTCTAATTTGGGTTTGTGTCACGACAGCTCAATGCCTTATTACCCTCAAGCTAATGGCCAAGTTGAAGCTGTAAAAAAAGTCCTTGTTACAATGCTTCAAAGAACAATTGGGATCCATAAATCAAACTGGAATCTCATGTTGTTTTCAGCTCTATGTGCTCACTGAACGTCGATTAAGAATGCGACCGGATTTACCTCGTTTCAGTTGGTATAGAGTCTGGAAGCCACGTTTCCAATTGAATGTGAAATCCATTCACTTAAATTAGCTGTGGAATTACTGCCTGATACTTCGCCTGAAGAAGAATGTCTCCTCTACTTAGAGAGATTGGATGAAACTCATCACTTAGCTGCCTTGGTCATCGAAGCACAAAAGAAGCGAGTCAAAGCCCATTTTGACCAAACAGTTTCCCCTCGTTCTTTTATTGAAGGCGATCTCGTTCTCCTGTATGACCAAGCTCATGATAAGTTTGGCGCAGGAAAATTCCAACCCGTGTGGCATGGGCCCTACATCATTAAACGTGTGTTACAGAATGGGGCGTATGAGCTTATTGATTATGAAGGTTATCCCTTATCGTAGCCCAGAAATGGGTTGTACCTAAAAAAATATTATGCTTGAGTCATTCATGCGTGATATGTGTACATAGGTGATTGTTTTAATTTTGTGTGCATGCTTTGGTTTGATGTGCTTTATGAGCTTTTTTTTGCTTATTGGGTTTTGTTTTCTATACAGATGTCTATTTCCCCTTATGTCGGTTTCGTAGATGGTGCTTCCCGCAGTACGAGGAACTTGTCCTTGGTAGCTTGGGTAATTAATGATCCTATTGGTGAGTTGATTAACTTAAAAGGTATTTGTCTGGGACCAGCTACAAACAATGTCACTGAATATAGTGTAATTTTGGAACTATTAGCCAAGGTAGTCAACCTCGACATACGCGCATAGCTTGTGAATTTGGATTCGCAACTTGTTGTTCTTCAACTGAACGGTCATTATTCGATTTGAAACCCATGCATTTTGAGATTGTTTTTGCGTATTCGTTTACTTGAAAGACATTTTGATTTCATCACATATCAACATATACCAAGATGAACGAACACATTAACATATGCAATAGCTAACATTGTGCTAGATAGACATTTGCGAAATTTATAAAAAACATCATCATATGTAAATAGACCCATGTAGAAAATAGATGTATATATATATATATATATATCGTTTGTTTGCAACGTGTGCATTATAAAACCCAAAAAATAATATATTTATGTTTTAGTTACATCGTGAGACAACATGTTTCTAAAAAATATGCGGAAATAAAGCCTAAGTGCCTAATCGGCGTGGTGCTCATGATAGCACGTCACCGCCTGTACCAACCGCCTCAGCAAGCGGTGGATACGACTCGGCACCCCTACAGTATGCCTCTGATAGGCCCGAGGCACATCATCTAAGAGAGCATATTCTGGGACCCCATGGGCAATCCCCTCCAAGTTCTGCACTAGCTCCTCCTCGCCACCCTCACCATGAGGATCGAAATAGTGAGGAATTTGCCTCGCTACCAGCGACATACCTACAGGAAGATCTGGGCCAACATCTATAGACATATAAGAATAACTATCAGAACATGCATATATATCAAAAAATTATAAACTCATGAAAATAAAAAAATGAGTCTTACCAAGTTCCTCGTCCCAATCCTCTCCCTCCAAGAGTGGGAGGTCTGGGTCTCCAGTGAAGTCTGTGTCCGTGTAGGGCCAATCCTCCATGACAATCAATTTGTTTCGGAGCCAATCAAAAAAATCTGGCCTCTAGGACATCTGTTGGCCACCCGCTACTCTAGGCATTAGTGCCACCCATCGGGCCATCCGTGGCTCGTTGGGTGGTGGCTCTGGGAATATAAACTCCTGACGCTGAAATATGGGTAAACGTTCCAAGAAGAATGATACCAGGATTGATTCATACCCAAACTGCTTTAGTTTGGTCTTCTTGCACTTGGTGAGCTGCTGTTTGATGTTGATGGTCATGGCCTCAGCCAAGCTGAACATTGTCGAGTTCATACACTCTGAAGCAAGAAGAAGTTGTGTCTTCGTGGCCTCATGTGGTGCCTGTGATCCTGTACCCCATGTTATAGTCTAAAACACTACTCTTAGTGCCAGATCAGGGATGGTTTTGATATCCACTTTGTCGCTCCCTGATCCTTTTCATGCCCTGTGGCACACCCTATCAATTACCATTGCCATGCTTTCCCCAGAATGCCGGGTACTGGTCAAGATAGGGACTACACCCCTACGCGACAACCCAGTGATGAAATACAAATCAGAAACTTCGAGTTCAAGCTCCTGATCCCGAAGTATGAAATTTTCTTGATCTTCGTCCCAAATGCTTATTAGATACTGAAGCAATTCGGGCTGATCCCGGAGACATGGTGTCAGGAAGAACTTCTTGAGCCCACAATTCCTGAGGGAATTCATGCATTACTCATTTTCCATGGCTTGTTCATCCTCCACACTGTGTTATCTCTCTTTCCACTCTATTACCATCTTTTTTCACTTTTTACCTGCATGAATTGATCATAGGAACATTGTAAGTCCCCTTGGGCAGTAAAATTTTCAATCAATTGGTTGCATTTTCTTGAATTTAAAGCGGATTCTGGGTTCTGCAGTTGGCATGACTATCTTGCTAACAATCACACCACCTGGCATGACCCCTGTGTAAAAAAGGGTCGATTGGCGCGATTTCTTGCCCGAAACCCGCGCCAACCGTGATGCCCTAGATTTTACAAATCCTCCCCTAAGGGATCCAAAATGACAACTAAATGCAATGAAATATGGCTCAAAATATGGAAAATGGTGTTATCTCTTACCTGAAACAGACGGAATCCGGATTGGTCCACTTGATTGTTCATAATCTTCGCCTAAAGATCGCAAGGGAATCATGTCACTATTGCTATACAAAGAGGTAAAAGTGAAAAGTAAATATTATTTACCACTTATGGTCTTTTATAAATTTTCAAAGTCCTAAAATAGGTTTTAAAACATATTTTTCAATATATTTTTATATTATTTTCAAGGAATACGTTTTACACGTTTATTTTTTGTGCAGCAACAGGTTTTTCACATGGTTATGACAAAGAAATGAGTTTTATTTTATACTTTTTCGGACTCAGTAAAAACATGAAAAAGTCACTACTAGAGTCACCTTTCAGCTCTTTTCTGACTCTCTAAAACTAAAAATATCGCCGAGTCACTTTTCATTTTGAACTCGTTAATTCGGCTGTGTAACGATATCTACCCAGTATACGTTTACCCCTTTTTCGGGCTGGGATTGATTATTTATGAAAAAGGAATACATTAGCCGATCACGACTAAGAGGTTCTCTCGGACATAGTTTTCTACCTTTTTGGATATGAGAGACTATTTATGAAAAGGGAATGCTGGAGTTTCCTTTTCCACCTTCTTTTCAAACTCTCTAAATATTAAAAGATGCCGAGTTCTCTCTTTTTCAAACTCGTTAAAACCTGATGACATTGGACTCCGTTGTCATGACGTTACCCGATTTCCTCCTTCCTAGGGCTCGTAAAATGTACTAGGTCGGATTTGTCCTAAGGAAAAACTTACATCGCAAGCATATGTTATCTCCTTCAAGGTTGTTTTAAAAAATAATTGGGGTACTCGCTAGAAATGGTGGGGGAAAATGGAACCAAATTGTATTCATGTTGGCAATATGTCACTCTTGAACATGGCACTTGTTTGCATTCATGTCGGGTTGGGGACATCTCATCTCGTTATTTTTTTTCCTCCATGGGTTTGCGTAATATATTTTGATCGCTCATCTGTTCTTTGCCATGTCACCATGACCTCAGATCCCTTGATGTCAAATACTACCAAATCCAGTTTCGTGTCGCCGATATGTTCAAGAGAAGTTTGCCTCTAAAGTTTTCAACCCCCCTCTGATTCTCTGTTGGCCTTGATTCAAAAAAATCATGTTCCTTTGTCTCGTGTCGATGATGTGGGAAACATTATAGCCCACCTTCGATCAAGGTCACTTCCTGTCAGCTCCAGCTTATTATCCAGGAAGTTGATCTAGACACTCCCTTTAGGTACCTTGGAGCTTGCATGCCTCAATGGTAGGTTCTTCGCATTCGATGTAAGGTCCACATCATTGGCCTTCGATCGACTGACTCTGTGAGTGTTCAACGTCAGATCACTGTTCACATTCTGTGGATTGTACCTTTCATACCTTGAGATCCATTGTCATTATTGGTGGTTTCTCTCGTGTCTGTTAACAACTTTCATTATTGGCTGGTAATCAAATGATTTTCTTACATGTTCGACTTCAGCTCACATATTCGCATGCTCGAATTTGTACTTTGTTCGGGTCAATATGGAGCACAAGACCCTAGGTTTTTTCTGATGAAACCCAGGCTGGGGGTTCTTTGTGGATTATTATGACTCATTATATGACTCTTTTGATTGGATGGCTGCGACCATACCTGAGTCTATTTGTTGATCCCTATTACTGGATGGTTGTGTCCGTACTAGGAATCTCATTGTTCCTGTACTCTATTATGGATGGCTGTGCCAATGCCACATGTCATGTATCATATGTATCAGTTGCATTTGTACTTGCAGGTTTTTTGACAACAATTTTTGGGTCGATCGTGTTCTCATAAAGTATTTCACCCCTCCCTCTCTCTCGGACCTCATTCTTTAAGGGGCATCTGTTACAAAACATTTTGTCGCCGTCCATGCAATCCATTGCTCTGCATATTGGAGGGTCTTTCCCGTGACTTGTGATCAATTTCATCCTCTACAAACACCTTGCTTACATCCTTCTATGCAAGAACATCATTTCTCCTGAAGAAAATTTTCTCAAAAAGCCCATAAAAACCTATGTTTTGGCATTGGTGTGGGTAGCCAGTTCACCCCTCGCGCCAATGTGGAGGATGTACACTAGAGTTCTTGCTAGCTGGCACTCTATCTCTTTGTTGTGCCTATGCCAACATTCTTGGGAATGTCTTTTAACAAACTAGAGGTGGAAGTTTCCTTCAACCACCTCTGGGATGAGTCACAGGAAGTGGCTAACTGGATGAGCCACGGATCTCCCTCTTTAGGTAGTGGTTTTCTCCTCATACGGGACACTCCTAGAAGATAGGTCTCCATTCCATGATTATATGGATCCTAACCTCTCCCTCTCCCCCTATATAAATGAGCTTTCTCCCATCATGAAAGCTAGCTGAACAAAGAGGATTATGCAGCTGAAATGCTGAACTTGGAGAACTAAGCTATAGTCGAATAACTAAGAAGGTAGATCAAGAAGGAAGTCCATCGAGAGGTCCCTTATCTCGTCTGAATTCCCCGGTGAGCTTTGAGACGTGCTTCGGCTGAGCCCTGCTGGAGGAGACTGCAACGTTAGAGCACGGTTATATCTCTTCTTTCTACCTTTAATATAAGTGACTATTGTCTGGTTCCAGTCTTGTGTTTTGTCTTTATCGGATTCAATATGCTAGTCTTCTCTGACTGATTAGTAGATTTTGAATGGAATTAGTATATGGTATGCAGTTTTCATTTTCTGATCTCTGTGTAGGTGTCCAAACGCGATAGGTGGAAGGGTTGTGACTTATCTTTGATAAGGAGCAAGCAGCTCTCATCATCACTACAGGCGTCGGCGATAACTTTGGACCACAGGTAGGCCATCTTATCGCATAATTTTTCATTCAAGCATCTAGGAACCTACACTCTAGCATGATTCCTTGTTTCTAGACCCACCCTAGGGTTAGTGGGATCGCCTATGTCCATAGAGGGGATTTACCCGAGTAATGGAGTGGAGGGAGAATCAGATGCAGCTATAAGCTCACAATAATTGATTTCGATTGGACTAAGCGACATTGAATCTCCAAATGAATCAACCTGTTCAGGTAAAGGGATGATCCATGGGTCATCTGATGGAGAGATCATATTGAATTGAATGGTATTTGGTGGCAGAAGGGGAAAGATACCCATGAGAGCAGGATCTTTGAAAATACTTGGCCCTATATTGTCAGGGGGAGTAGGAATTTGATCCATGTATGGCACATTATTCTCGGAAGATGAGGTAAAGAATGACAAATGATCGACAGTAATAATTTTTCCCTCATGTGGAAACTTTAGAAGTAAAAAGAGGGTGAATGGAATGCACAACATAGCATGAGTCCAACTGCAACTGAGTAGAAGATTGTAATTGAGTTTGGAATCAACGACTTCTACTTCAACGTTGACCGTCTTTCCTTGCAACGTGATCGGCAAGCTAGCGAGAACACCCAAGGGTTTTGATTCCCTTCCATCGAATGCCTCAAGGGCATTGGGTGACGAAGTCAGGGCTAGAGAGCCAATAACCTTCCAGCAAGCAGATGACATGACAAAATTAGATGCACCTTCGTCCACTATGGGTCTATGGATGTTGAGACTGTTAATACCGACTTGTATAACAAGCGCATTCTGGTGCGGAAGTCGGGGGCCGAAATTCTATAAGTTGAAAGAGAGAAGGCTAGAATCAACAAGGTCAATCCTGTCGATCATAGATAATAATGATTTCCATTGAGACAGACAAATCTGAAGAACTTCTAACGCAGACATCGCGGAAGGCGCCTGTGCTAAATCCTCAACAATACTGTAATGTTGAGCAGCACGGGCGTTAGGATTATAAGAAGATTTTCGGAGAACACCTTTATAAGGTGGCCATATAATGGGTTCGGCACTGAGCCTTTCAATATCAAGAGAACCAGAGGCAGGTGGGGGAGGGGGACCATCAACGACCTCTTTCCCGGCTTCCTGGCATGATTCAGCATAATCCTTCGACCGAGTAGCGATGGAAATGGGTGCAGAACCATTCATCATGAAAACTTGAGAGCCAAATGGCACAGATGGCAGAGGTTTCTCGACCATCTGGGTTTGCTGAGATGGGAAAGGTTCTTTAAGGACCACCAGATTTCCTTTAGTGCCTTGGAGCAGTTGAATAACCTCGAATCTTATAGGACAATCCTTAGTGTAGTGGTCCTTATCACAAATCAGACAAGGATACTTCATCTTTCGCTGTGAACCATCATTAGCACGAGGTTTAGATGATTCTAGTTTTGGGACATCAGGTTTGGCCTTGCCTTTGCCCTTATTTTTCCCCTTGGAAGTCTTGTCTGCAGGATTGGCCTGAACGGCATTGACCTCCAAGGTTTTACCAAAATCTGGGGTAGCCTAAGGAGCAGAATTATTGGAAGAATTTTATTTCTGCTTCCCATTGGAAGACTTGTGTGAAGTCTGAGACACAGAACCAATAATGCTGTCGACTGATGGGGTAGCTAGTGCTTTAGAGGTCCTAGGTCATGGAGCCTCAGTTAAGATGTCATACAAAATGCCTGATTGAGAGTGCACTAAATCAAGGTACTGGGCACGAGCGATGGCTTCTTCCTTGGTTACACATGCCCCCATGGAAATATCTTTCACAATATGATTGAAAAAAGAGGTAGTGAACCAATGAGTAAGAAGGTGATTAGGAATTTCAAACTTGATTAGACGACAACGCCGTCTCCATTCATGAATGTGGTCCGAGATATGGGTAGCCCGGTCCTGTTCCAAGGATGTTAGGAGATGCATCCCGGCTTCATAACGAACCGATAACTGGAAATGAGTAAGGAATTCCATAGCAAAAGTGTTGAAATCTTGAAATATGCCACGAGGCAGTTTGATATACCACTTAGCAGCAGCTCCGGTAAGAATGCGTTGGAAGAGACGGAGTCGAACAGAGTCGTCCACCCAAGAATTAGAATAAGACTAGAAATGGTAGGTCATGACGTGAGCTTTGGGGTCTTCTCCAGACTTGCCCTCAAACTTGGGACAATCACCAGGAAAATTCATTGGAACCAGAGGCCAAAAATGATTATGAAAAATGGGATCATTCGTCAATTTGGACACATACAGTAACTCCAACGTAGCGAGAAAAGGAAACTAAGGGTTAAAAGTCATAACAGGTCCTCGATAAGGACCTGTAACCATACTCCATCCTGGTTGAGTATAACTTTACCCCCATTGGTTTTGTCCGAAAGGATTCGGACGATAAGGGGTATAAGTCAGATAATTCAGTTAATATGGTGGTTGTGGACCAGGATACAGGGGTTGAAGACCAGGATATTGATTCTGAGTATATGAGGGTCCTGATTGAGAAACATAGGGATTTTGTTGCAGAGTATAAGTATAGCCTGGAATTTGAGGGTAATAAGTAGGACCTTGAGGCGGGTTGTATACCGGTCGATATTGAACTTGAGGGAAATAACCACCTTGGGGTCGAACATGCTGCTAATAAGTGGGGCCTTGCTGAGCTAGATACGTCGGGTGCTGCGGTTGATTTGGCTGCGGCATAGAGTAGAGCGGTGGCTAAGCAGGGTGAATGGGCTGTGCAGGTTGGCATGGCTGAGTAGGTTTACCTGAGTAATGAGGGCCACTAGGTTGCCCCTGCGGAGCAGGTTGGCCTGATGGCTGCGGTGGGCCAGGTTGTGTTTGATAACTAGGTTGACTTGGGGCAGGACCATAAGATGGTCCTGGCTATGCAACATTTGGACCAATTGGAAGATATGGCTGTTGAGGTTGCACCATAGGTTGAGATGGATGAATTTTCCCCCCAGGACCGTATGAAGGTCTGGGTTGATATATCGGTTGCCCAGCTAGTCCTTGAGGTTGCCTTGGTTGGATCATAGGCTGATCTTATAAAGGTTAACCTTGAGGATTGTAAGGCTGCCCTTACGGGCTGTAAAACAATCCTTGCTGGACCGAAGGTTGTCCTTGTAAGTGTTGACCTTGTGGGTCGTACGCATACCCTTGCTAGGCCAAAAGTTGTCCCTGAAAGGGTTGTCCTTGTGGGCCCAAAGCATACCCTTGCTGAGCCAAAGGTTGTCCCTGCAAGGGTTGTCCTTTTTGGTTAGAAGGTTTCATAGGAAAGGTAGGTATAAAAATGTTAATTAACTGATAAGCCTCAGGAGCAGGAAAATAGATGGGGTTTCCTTGCTCATCATATTGAAACAAAAGTGAATAAATTGGGGTACCATCTGCTTCATAATGAGAAAAATAAGACTGATAAGGATCTTGAGGGGACTGATAAGTCTGGGAGCTCTATTGCTGAATAACTAGCCAATACTCCTCAAAAGAAAGGTCATCAGGGATCGCCATGGCAATCGAAGTCTCTACCGAAGTCAAGACTCCTGACGACTGAGTAGTGACAACCAGTGCCGAAGCAGCCACACAGATAGTAGGCCTAGTGGGAATAGATGTAACAAAAGGCATCGATGACAAAACAGGTGTCGTCGGCGACATCCCTAATGACGGGAGAATTGGACCCCTTGATGGATTTGACATTGACATGGAGGAAATACCGGCCATAATCTGACCCAAAGACCTATATTCGGCTGGAAGCGACACCGATGGTGAAGATTGAGCAGGCTCTTGATGGATGTCTTCCAGAAAAAGTTGGTACTGTTCATCAGAAACTAGAATACCCTCACTCCCATTAGGACCAGATGAATCCATGTTTGAATCCACGGTGAGTTCTTGCAAAAGACTACAGGGGCTAGGAGGTATGATAGCAGCCAAAAATGGTGATCTTGATGTAAGAGGGGGAAAATTTTCCCCAACCTCAAATTCAAACCAAGCGTTTGAAAGAGGCCAATTGAACTCAACCGGTTCTCCAAAGGGGTACTCAGATGGGATGACAGGTTGTTGAAGCTCAACAAACCTATAGGTCTGATAAGTTTAAGATGAATCATCTGAGAAAGGACTACCAGTAGATGAAACTGATGGTTCCGCTACCGTGAATTTAACACAGCAGAAAAGGAAAAAAGATCAGAAATGAAGACTCTTGGATCAAAACCAAGGCAAACAAAGACAGGCCAAGTAATCAAACTTTAATGGGCGTGTAATCGTAGGTAGTTTATTTTACCACATTGAAACCAAAAGTTTTTTGTTTCATGTTTTAAGAGTCAAGAAACAGTCAAAGATTACTCTAGTCTCTTTCAGTTTTAAGCGAGTGCAAAAGGACATGTGCTCGATGATCTTTTAAAATTTATGGAGTTAGTAAAGATCGAAAATTAATACTCAGGTAGTCTAGGTAAAAGGGTGTACCAGGTTCCCAGGAACTGCCATGTACACCTTGGTTATAAAATGAAAGAAGAATCAACCAAGGACTTGATGTACGTGTAGGTAGTCTCCCTAAATGATGTGTTCGGTGTATCATGGTTACAAGGCGGCAGACTCGGCTTCCCACAGATAAAAGGATTGCAACCTAGAGGGGTATCCCTTTATATAATCAATGGTATGGGGGAGCACAAGTCTATAGTAGCGTTGTTTGAAGCCAGACGGCAAGCGACAGCTACTAGGTTTTAAGACGCCGGAACACGTCTCTAAATTAGACCACTAAATGTTTTGTGAAGTTTCAATGTTGCCTTAGGTTAATTGAATAATTTTTAAGTTGATCTTGTATTTATGTTTCAATTCCAAGTTCCTACCGAATGTTGGATCTCACAAATCACTGAATGCAAGCTACATGCTATGAAATACCATTTCGTTCAATGAAGAGCTATCTACGAGAAATTTAGGAGTTTTCAAGCAATAGAAAATAATGAGAACACACAGAAGCACCCACTACAGAACCTGATGCAAGCAGGATGATAAATCTTTCCTAGAATGCCCAATGCTAGTTATGCGAAAGATTTTCCAATTTCACAATGCAAACAAGAATTCTAGAAAAAAATATATTTTTGATTTTTTCAATGTAATAGAGCAAAAAATGCACTAAATAACATGAAAAATGAATCTTCACACTAGTTCGAGAATGCCAATGTAAGAGTAGAGGTGAAACAATTCAATCAACTCTCAAGAAAACAAAACAAAAACTCAAACCAATGTCACAATCTCTCAAATCGAAGAAAGATGTCGAAACAGAACCATATAAGCAATGTGAGCTATGCTTGGAGTGACAAGAAGCAAAACTGAATGAAAGAGGCAAGACTCACTCAAGACTCATTTCACCAAATGCAATCACTCAAAATCGATCCAGGGAGCTGAATTAAATCAAGCAAATAACGAAGGTGACCACGAAACAAAAGACCTAAACTCCTACAGGAGGCTCAGCATATCAAAGCACTAGGAAGTACTAAAGCCATGATGCTGAAAGAAATGGACAAAAAACCGAAGGAAGAAGGCCGATCACAGTCACAAAAAACCCAAAGAATTCAAATCAAGTCAAGAAAACACCCAAAGACACCAGGATGGACCAAAAACTCCAAAAGAGGGAAAACCCTTGCACCTATAGGAAATGGCATGATTTTCTGGTTGTAATCCATGCCAGACAGGGGATGGAACGGGTGATGAACTAGAAACAAGCACCAGTGGGCACGATTGGTCAGATTGGAAACCGCACCAATCAAGCCAACCTTAGAAAGATGAAAATTTTGGAAAAATAGAGGTCAAATCTTATCTTTTGGGGCTGAACAGGGGTCTAAGACTCAGAAAAACAACCATAAAAGGCATCTTAAGCAAGCAAAGACCAAGAAGAATATCTAATAGATGAAATAAAAACTCGCATTGATCCCCAATGGAGTTGCCAACTTTTTAATCAGGTAAATCCCCTCTATAGATAGAGGTGATCCCACTAGCCCTAGGGTGGGTCTAGAAATAAGGAATCATGCTAGAGTGTAGCTTACTAGATACTTGAATGAAAAAGGATGTGATAAGATGGCCTACCTGTGGTCCAAAGTTATCGTTGACGCCTGTAGTGATGATGAGAGCTGCTCACTCCTAATCGAAGACAAGTCACAACCCTTCTACCTATCGTGTTTGGACACCTGCACAGAGATCAGAAAATGATAACCACATACCACGTACTAATTTCATCCAAAATCTACTAATTAGTCAGAAAATAATAGCATATTGCATTCGATAAAGACAAAACACAAGACGAGAACCAGACAATAGTCACTTATATTAGAGGTAGAAAGAAGAGATACAACCGTGCTCTCACATTGCGGTCTCCTCCAGCGGGGCTCAGCTGAAGCACGTCTCAAAGCTCGTCGAGGAATTCAGATAGTTTAAGGGACCTCTCGATGGACTTCCTTCTTTATCTACCTTCTCAGTTATTCGACTATAGCTTAGTTCTCCAAGTTCAGCATTTCATCTGCATAATCCTCTTTGTTTAGCTATCTTTCATGATGGGAGAAAGCTCATTTATGTAGGGGGAGAGGGAGAGGTTAGGATCCATATAATCATGGAAGGGAGACCTATCTTCTAGGAGTGTCCCATATGAGGAGGAAACCACTACCTAAAGAGGGAGATTCGTGGTTCATCCAATTAACCACTTCCTGTGACTCATCCCAGAGGTGGTTGAAGGAAACTTCTACCTCTAGTTTGTTAAAAAAAATTCCCAAAAGTGCTAGCGTGGGCACAACAAAGAGACAGAGTGCTAGCTGGCATGGCCTCTAGTGTACATCCTCCACATTGGCGCGAGGGGTGAATTGGCTACCCGTGCCAATGCCAAAACATAGGTTTTTATGGGCTTTTTGAGAAAATGTTCTACAGGAGAAATGATGTTCTTGTATAGAAGGATGTAAGGAAGGTGCTTGCAGAGAATGAAACTACTCACAGGTCATGGGAAAGACCCTCCAATATGTGGGGCGAGGGATTGTAGGGACAATGACAAATTGCTGTGTAACAAGAAACATTATGGTAGATGACTTTGACATTTGGCATGTGAAATAATGGAGCTATGAGATGACAGGAGCCTTATTACAAAGGTAAAAAATGTTTTCACTTGGGAGCCTGGGTTTGTTGATGGAGTGTTCCTAGGATCGCTTCACATATGATGCACTTGATGGATAAGTAGGAGTTCAGAGTGATGGAGTGGTGGATGGAGACATCTATGATATGATATTCTTGACTTGGAAGAAGGGTTTTCATACAACACATGGTTCATTCCTTTTCATGGAGCTATGTCATACCACTATGGAGGGCTCATTCATGGATTTTATTATCAGTTTCCTCTCATTACATGGTAGGAATTGTGTTTTTTAACTTATTGATCATCTAACACAGTATTTTCATTCTCTTACCATCTCTATACAGTGCATTTCTCCACAAGAGGGAAAGCCTCTATTTGGGCTTCATGGTCATTTTGGGGTCAACATCTATGTTGGAGATAGCCATTTATTGTATGGCTTTGGGAAAGTGTTGTACTATTTCCTGTATGCTTAGTTGATATACCATGCCATTTACTATTTATTAGTAGGTGAGATGACATGCACAACTAGAAAATTGTTGGAGACAACTTGCCATATTATGTTATGAAAGAGAAGTTAGAAAAACTGCACTGTGATCACTTGGGAAACTGTTGGTACCTTCCATAACTACATGAAACCTTTAGTAATTTTCTCATTTTGATTCCATATGAAGATAAAGTCATATTAATTTTATATGGGATGATCTGGGCAAGAACCAAAGAGTGGGTCTTTGAGGATCCAATTGCCTTTTTTCTTCATGAAGGCAACATTATTGCAGCCCAAATTCAGTAGCAGATCTACACTTATCATAAGTGGAGAGAGAGATAGTGTGGGATGGACAAATTGATCCATCATGTTCAGCTATGTAGCCCACCTACTTTGTCGGAGCTTAAGGTGGAGGATATCTTCCATGAGTTTCCATGTTGGAGAGTTACTCATTTTGTATGGATGATAGCTTGGGGATGGAGACTTCACATGGGGATGATAGCTCCCAATATACCTCAGATTCCATGCCTCAAGAAGGCCTCTAGACCACATATAGTTGCTTCCATGGATATTCCACTTGTTCATGATGAGAGCCATTTGGATTTTTCACCAAAGGCATACTTATACACTTGGGAGGAGAAACTTGGAGACTTATTGATGAGACAACATCTTATTCATTGGAGGAACCTATCATATGAGGATGCTATAGGAGAAATAGGAGAGGCTCTTTAGTTATATCCTTGTAGTTTCTTGAGGACAAGCAACATTTGGGAGGGGAGGACTATAATATTCCTAAATTAGCATATAACTATTTGGAATATTAAATTTTGATTTTTCTCTTAGATAGAGTAATAAGAGGGTATGGAGACCCATAAATCTCCTTAGTAGGAATAAAGGACACTCCTAGTGTGAATGGAGGTAATCTAAAAGCTGGATTGAAGACCCTTAGGTGTGAAAAGGGGCTGGAGCATGAAGACTGGGTCAAATTTGAGCAAATCAAACAACGTTGTTATGGAGGAGTGGCATTAATGGTGGGACAACAAAATTTTGGAGGGACCTAATTGAGTGGGGCCAAGGGTGAGGATTCTCATAACTTATATAAGCAAGAGGATGGTAGGCATATGGGGTTATGTTTTAGATTATTATTTTGATATGGTTGCTTAGACTTGTGGCTCTCTTCAGCTGTTTAGCTAAGATTGCATGTGATGTTTAGCACAGGGTGTTCCTGGTCAGGTATCCCACCTCTTTCCTTGAGAGGCCTCTTGGGAGAGTATTTCACTACATGGTCCACTATCCGACATCAGGCCAAGCTACAAATTTCTTCTACACTGTAGTATCTGTTCAGATTTGTGTTGTGTTGCAAGGTGCAATAGTGGAGGGTTGAGAAACCCAACTTCTAAGCTTGTTTTATAGTGGAGGGAGCAACCCTTTATCCGGGAGGCTTGTGAGGGAGATTCTTGAGCCTCATTTCACCATCCAAAAGTAGGCTAAGGAACTGTTATTAGTTACAGCGCATTTTTCTGAAGGAGCTACGTTATTTCAGTGTGCAGTTGCAGCAGAGGGTTTGGAGCTCTAGTTGGGGGAGATAGATCTTCAGTGAGGGGATCAAACTCTTATTTGGAGAATCTATAGGAGGAAATTTTCATATATTTCCAGATCAAATCAGAAACCTTCAATCATCTATCCAGTTGTAGAGATTATTCAGCCCTAGGGCCATATTTGTATTTCTGCATTTTTGTGTATTTCCGGAAACCCTTTCCGGGTTATCTTGGAAATGTGTTTGGGAGCTTAGATCTATGTTTTGATATTGTTTGAGCTATATAACAGAAAATATATATTGATATATCAAATTTGTAGTATTTATGCCCTAAAACTGGGCTTTCATAGCTCATGGCACTTGTATGTAAGTGTTTTTACATGTATTGACATATTTGCTTAGAGGATGCTTGTTTTGTATTGCTTGAATGACTAGATCCTCAAGATCTTGTGCCTATTATTTGATGATATGTTTAATAAGATGGTTGTATATTTGTATCATATCATGGTGTGTTTATTTATTCACTTTTCTTTCCATTATTGTGTTCATATATTGTTTCTTCCCCATTTGGGAATATTACACTTAGCTAGTGTTGCAATCTTTTTCTATCCTAATGGTTGTCGCAGATGGGGGAGAAACATAGAAGTGAACCATTCTTTATGCTGATCATTGTCAATGAAGAACCCTCCATTCATGATGAAATGTCTTAATCGTTAGTCTGCTTCCCATACAGATTCATTAACATCCTGGTGGATATATTTCATCTCAATTACCAGCTGTGAGTATGATTTAGGCTTTTTGAACTACTTTTTTAGGGATGTATTTATCTATTGCAAGGAAGCAACAGGTTTATCCTGAACATACCTCATATACCAGTCCATTGCTCTATCCTGGAAAGTAGTAGAGAGTTGTGATTTCTTGATATCATTACTGTGAACCTGTTGCACCTACCACACCACCTCAGTCACACACTGGAAGTCTTTGGTGTCCTCATTCCCGATACCCTTGAAATTAGGAAACTTCATTGACGCAACCATTGCTCCTTTTGGGAGAGGAAGAGGAGATGGACTGCGTGGTGGAGTAGGTGGTATTTGGTGTGATGACAGAAGTGGAGTGGACGGGGTAGGAAATAGACTTAAAGGTCTCTACTGGAAAAAAAATTCTTCATCAAAATCACTTGAGCTAATAATTTCTGGTTCAGGCTCACTATCATATCTAAGTTTTATAGGGATATAAGGAACTTCCTCAGACTCTTTGTGGTAAATTTTTCCATTGCGCGTAGCTGAACCCTTCGGATGCATTCAATCAACGTGTTCGCATAGACAACCTTTTCACACAATAGCATCTTCAACAAAAATTTCAATGATTGCAGGAACATACCTTTAGGGCCTTTGAAAAATATTATCTCTGCTTAAGAGGAGGACACAAACTGATCAATGGAAAATTCAATCCCAAATCCACCCAAGAGTCGGTCGATCCAATGATCTACCACGCGAGTGATCTTATTATCAAATTTATCTACTTTTTGGATCAATTCAAAGGTCCACTCAGTGACTGGGTCGTCTCTTATACAACGATAGAATTTAGCTAAGTGAGACAACCACTCCTAAAGCTCGTATGTGAATGAACTAAATAAAATTTCATGCAATTCTGTATAAATATATTTTTTGACCCACTATTCAACACATAGCTTATTTCTCTTATTTTCTTGAAGCACAAATTCCATGATATTTCTATCCAACCAATCTTGTAATTTTTTTCGCAAGGGCTGCCACAACATCAAATCTCCCTCAAAATGATGATCCCGGTCCTAGAAATGGAACCATTTGTTGGCTTGAGGGGTCTTGACCCAAGTTTAGAGTTTATGGATAAACCAACAAACCCTCCAACTATTGGCCCTTTCGAAAGTGGCCTACTTGTGCGGACCAAAGTATCACTTGAAGCAGTATGAGGGGTATAGGAACCAGGTTTCCGCACCCTGATGGAGAAATTGATGAGTGGTCCTCGACAAAAACCCGAAGCAAACTTATACATATACTAGCACAGAGAGTGCACAAAAATTAATAGAATACCAAAAAATCACTATCACTTTGGCGCAAAGAACATAATAGAAGTTGATCCAAGTCCCAATGCAACAAAGACTTGAACAAATCTATTATTTATCAACATTTTATCATAATTTATCTATAACAATGTGGTCTCAGCAGAGCATAAAAATAAATAACGCAGATACATAAAACAGTTCCTTATATTATCTCTAGATATATCATTTAGTACATCACTCTTCTTTACACAAAAACCCTTACCAAACCGTTACAAAACCCTTCCGCGCACACAACCAGCAAAGTCCGCATACAGGTAGGACTAAGTCTCTACGCACACAGTCAACAATAGCCTTTTACCCAATCATAACCCGATGAGACTCTTACAAACTATTTGCGAGCAGAAGCATAAACTATCTTTCACAATCATGAACTACTTAGCTTAAACACCTTATATCTATTTATATGCGCCTAGTGCACAGATACTATGGTCTCAAACCATGGTTTGAGGCCCAAAGTATAAATTTAAGTCCATTTGAACAAAAATAGGGAATTTTTACCACCCCAAAGTCCCTTGACTTCCTTTGCGCAGCACACACATATAAAATTATCCAAAAAGGATCTTTGAAACTTGTGCCTCAGGGGAACCCACTCCAACAACTTCCTAAAAATTGTACTAACGCTTGCTAAATATTTGAAAATGTATCATTATGAGTGGTTGAATACTTCATATACCATGTCAGTGCACTACCTCGCAGCATTGTGTTGAGATACACCTTCTTGATATTTTCGTCATTGATCTACTTTGTTATCCATACAGCTTCAGCTAGAAACCAAAATTATTATGGTTCCTCTTATCAAGTTGGGCTTGCTTGGGCTTGAGCTATGTTAAATCTATGATGTGCACCAACAAAACCCTTGATCACTGACCCTTTCAGAAATGACCTGCAAGCAGATTGTAGACTCACCCGAGGTGACTATGGGTAGTTGCAAAATTGGGTTTCTGCAGCTTTGAGGGACTGCGCGACGTGTCTAATCTACTGTGATACTATTATATTTTAACATATATAAACCGACTATGCATATAAAACCATTCATTTACTTCGCCACATTCAATAGAGCACCTTATACAATATCATACACTGCAATTTTATAACATACAACTGTAACAACTACTTCACAACAACTGAGTTTAAGAAAATATACATGAAACACATAAGAACAAAAATATATTCACAAAACTCCTTCTTCTTTATTATTATGGATATTTTAAGTACAATCAGTTCTCTTACCTGTGCACACAGTTGTAGGTGGTCTGCGCATTAAGCTACATAATCTTCCAAGGTCTCTGCGTAGTTAGCTGCAAAGCCTTTCCTTTTCTACAAAAGACAGATCCAAAACTATCCCTTAACCATAGAAATCACATTATGATATCATTGACTTACTTCTAACATATCATTACATCCATTTTTGTAACATTACATCATTACAAAACCATGTTCCAAATTCCATGGGATCTACAAAATAGGAAAATATAACCCAAACCCGTTACAAAAAGGAGGGGCTTTGACCCACCCCGAAGCCCCTAAGATACCACACGATATATCCAAAATTCCTTGTTGCACTATATACTTAGCACTCCACTCCTCAAAATGTGGAGGTTTACCAAAATTGAGGCCAGGTTGGGCTGTGCCCAACAGGCCCCCAACACTCACATGTGAGTCATCCCGAGTGACTCAGCTGCATTTCCCCTTGATATTTGCTGCTATGCTATTGTAAACACTATTGAATTTTTGTAGCACCTCTACAACCTACTTCTCCTGACTACTAAATTATTCCAAAATATCCTCTACGATTAGTCCTGCAATCTTCTTCAATGTTGCATCTTCATGTTGTCGAATCTCATGGAGCTTCCCTTCCACTTGCTGCGACAATTGGAGAGCCTCATCCTGCCATTGTTGAGTTATCTCCATAAAAAAATTCTCTTCCTTTCTTAGTTCTTCAATATTCTTTTGAAGTGCCTTGTCTTCACTAATCCTTGTGAGCTTATGTGAAACTGGAAAGTTCTTCCCTGTTGTATTGATTTCCTTCAACTACTTATGCTTTTTTTGGATATCTTCCACTATCTTCTGTACATTTGCATCTTCCTCAATGAAGTCCAAATTTGCAAGGTCTCTTCCAGTAATACTCCGCACTCTACCACTATCCCAGAGATGTCTTCTACTATGTTATTCAGGTTGATCTCCATTTTCTCCCGTAATTCTCGTGGTGTGGTTGGCTGTAGCTTCATTTCCATCTCACTGAAATTAAGCTCACATTCAAACTGTACTTTTGCAAGCTTCTTCTTGGATTCATTGACATCAAGGCCAAGCTTCGCGATCTTGTCTTCTATTGGATCCTCCTCGTGGAAATCCATGTCTGAAACTTCTCTGCAATTGGCTTCAACCACTTCTTTCAGTCTTTGTTTTTGTTTTTCTACCTGGTATCTTTCCTTAATTTCTTAGTCGAGCTGTTTATTCAGCACAACTCACTCTTGTTCTATGTGAATATTTAATTTCGATGTGAGTTTCTATTGCTCCTTTAGCTCATGTATAATACCTTGGTGCAAGTCATGTAGTTCCAAAATAGGCAGCACTACAATGTTCATATTAACCTTTTTCCAAAGTTTCGCTTGCTGCTTTACTTTAGCTGTGTCGAACCATAGTGCTCCGGCAAGTATCTGCATGATCCTCATCCCAGATGTTATTTCTATCAATCTCTCTGGTTGGAGTACTTGGATGATTGGCATTAGTTGTCTATCTATATACGTAAGAAGTTTTAGCTTTGCAATGCTCTTCTCAACTCCTATCAGGAGTGCACCGTAGCGATCCTCGATTATGCCCCATGATTCCTCCGCATTAGGGAATTTTGAGGTCTAAAATGGGCCTCCTAAGAAAAATTTATAACCAAAATAAAATTTATAAGAACTAATATGATTCAAAATGATGATGTCAACCATGGGGGATGATTCATCATTTTTTAAGTAAAAGGGTAAAAATATTAAAAAATAATAAAATAATAAAAGTACTTTTTCAACTCGTATTTTCAATTTATCTCCAAAATTTTTTACTCAAATTTAGAGTGGGTACTCGTTGGATGAAAAATTTAATTCGTCATGCAAAAAGTACCCATGTTGCATACTTTTGATGGACCCTACTACATGAAAAACGAGAAATACATGAAAAACGTGATTGCAATCACGTTTTTCATGTATTTCTCATTTTTCGTGTAGCAGGATCCATCGAAAGTATGCAACATTGGTACTCCTTGGATGAGGAATTAAATTTTGCATCCAATGACTACTCCTTCTTTAAATTTGAGTAAAACATTTTGGAGATAAGTTGAAAATAAGATTTGAAAAAACAGTTTTTTCTTTTTTCCCTCTAAATTTAATGTAATCAAATATTATTTTATAATTTCCCTAGGAGGCCCATTTTAGACCTAAAAATTCCCCTAATGGCCACTTCTTGATTATTATTTTTTGATTTCATCTATGTCCCCATTAGTAAGGACCAGTTTCATTATGCCCTTTGACTTATCATCCTTTTTCTTTTTCTTACTCCTTGGGGAAATTTTGTTGTGCATCATCCTTTTTCCTTTATCTGTCGATGTATTCTGCTTGTCCCGTTCATCGCCTCCAAGGGGATATGTGCTTCCAAGAGGATTTGTGCCTCCAAGAGGATCTAGCTTACCCTCGTCATGCTCTGGCTCATAATATTTATCATGCTCTTCTTTGTCCTTGTATTTTCCACTCGGGCCTTCACGCTCTGATGTGTCTTCATCTGTGTGACTATCCTCTAGCTTCTCCTCTATCGTAAGCATCCATTCTATCTCGATCTACTTTTGAAGTGTCTTGCCTTCATTGATCCTCCAACTATTATATGTTGGCAGTGCTTTGATGATGTCTTGATTTCCTCCAACTGCTTCTGCTTTTGTTGGATATATTCCTCTATATTTTGGACATTTGTATCTTCCTGCAGTGAAGTACAAATCTGCAAGGTCTCTTCCAGTAATACTCTGCACTATGTCACTTCCCTAGATATGCTTGCCACTGCATTCTTCAAGTAGATATCCCTTTGTTCCTTTACTTCTAGTGGCGTGGTGGTCTACAACTTCTTTTGTAGCTCATTGATCTTGAGATGATATTCAAACTGTACTTTTGTAGCCTTATTTTTGAATTCGTTGATAGAAAGGTGGAGCTTCATGACCTTGTATGATATTGGCTCTTCCTCGTGGAAATATATGTATGGAGCTTCTCTTCAAGTGGATTCAACCACTTCTTTCAGCCTCTATTATTGATGTTCTTCCTAGTCCTTCTCCTTGATTTCCTGGTCGAGCTATTGATTTAATGCATCTCACTCCTGTTCTATTTGAATATTTATTTTTGATGTGCACTGCTCCCACTCCTTTAACTCATGTATCATACCTTGGTGTAGGTCATGCAATACCAAAATAGGAAGTGTTTCAATGTTCATATTGACCTTGTCCCAAGTTATCACTTGCTGCTTTGCTTTAGTTGTGTTGAATTGGAGAATTCTGACATGTATCTCCATGATCCTCATCCCAAATGTTGTTTCTATCAATCTTGCTGGCTGGAGTGCTTGGATTATCAACGATGGTTGTATAGTTGTATGTGATATAAGCTTTAGCTCTACAATTCTCAGCTCAAATCCTATCAGGAGTGCGCCATAGCGATCCTCAATTCTTCCCCATCATTCCTCTTCCACTTCTTGGAATTTTTCCTCTATTTCGTCTATTTTCTCATCAACAAGGATGAAGGGCATTACACCCTTTTACTTAATAACCTTATGTTTCATCTTACTCCTTAGGGAAACTTCACTGTGCATATTCCTTTTTCCTTTATCTATTGTTGTCTTCCCCTTGTTCTGTTCATCGCCTCCAAGAGGATTTTCACCTCCAAGAGGATATGGTGTACCCCCATCATGCTTTGGCTCATGATCTTTCTCTTGCTCTTATTTTTCCTTTTCCCTTCCACTTGGGACTCCATGCTCTAATATTTCTTCATCCATATGAATATCCTCCAGCTCCTCCTCCGCCGCAGTCATCCACTCTATGGGCCTCGAATATGCCCATGTTTTCATCATGAAATATCACTGTTCATACCCTAAAACCCTATGTTTTTAGCCCATTCTGTACCCTAATTCTATAGTTTGACGAAAAATACATTCTATGGTTTATTATCACTAGTTTTGTTCACTTATATATCATTAAAGATGATTATGCTATGATTTACAAATGAGGGTTTTGTTAAGTACATTTATCACAGGGTTCCATCGTTGAAATCCTTTACAAGCCAGTTGAGTGCGGAAATACCTAATTTAGGTCTTTGACACTTATGGCATGATTCTGGAGAAACCAAGAGAGTTTGTTTTAAAAAATAATGTTATAATACCTCTCCAAAACTTGGATTCCATCCAGCTCACTCATGTTGGTCTCTAGAAGGAAATTAGCCAATTTGTCCAAGTCTACAATAACTTTTAAACTACCAACTTATGCCTCGATTTTCATGCATCTTAAGGATAATGAATAAATCATGGAACTTGATTTTTCGTCCCAGTATAGCATATTTATTACACCTAATTTTTTTTTCCAAAATTCCTTACGGTTTGGGAGATAGTCAGGGTTCTTTGAGGCCAATTTATGTAAAAATAAAAAAATTCAAGATTTATAAAATCTCCCAAACAACCCTATTTTTGTCACCAATAAGCCCTTTTTCCTATATTTTTCCCCCATTTTGGCTTTAACCCTGTTAACCTCTTACCCAAAGCTATGAAGCATGCATCAGTAGGGTTTATACAACCAAGGTGGGAGCATGATTGTGGCACCAAGATATGTTTTGAAGTTTTGTACTAAAAATACAAGTCTGGAATCATACTTAAGAAACTTGGGAAGATCTAGTAGCCTTTCAATGCTCTAGGTGGTCAACGTTATTACTCTCCTTCCATCATCAAGCTAGATAATCTCAAGGATAGATGATCCCTATGAACAACAAATTCCAGATCATCCTAAAATCAGTACCATATTATCTACATAAGCTTAAGGATGGACGTAGTTCAAAGAAGTTAGTAATGAACTGAATATGTAATTGAGATTGGATCTATGAAAGATTAAGATCCCATAATTTTCCATGTAATGAAACCATTGCTATTTATGTATTACAGACTTTTGCAATTTTAATTTGAAGATGTGTTTCAACGCCATAATGAACAAGTGTTGATTTAAATCTATAGGAGTGCAATTACAATGAATGTTTAGCTTATTGAGTTAAGATCTCTCTGTCACTATAATTTTTAACTTTCCTAGTTGTGGCAAGGGCCCACCACAGGTTGGGAAGTTTTATTCATTGTAGTTAGTGTTGGGCCTGAATTTTGAATTACGGATAAATCACGCTTCCCTAGACCGGTGCTAGTCTAGAACAATAGGTGAAAGACTATACGAATATTTATCCTAACTCAGAACAGATACACAAAGAGGATTGGAGGCTTACTTTTTTAGTCGCTTCCAAATGGATCCTTCTGTCGCTTCACTACAGCTTCAAATTCAAGCGGTTTGTGAACTGAATGCTTCCTGCAAGAAAGAACACTGAAACAACAAAAGATGCAATAATATAGATATCTATTCAAGCTAGATAGCTAAAATAGTAAATAATAAACCATACACATCAACTAAGATCTTGCAATATGGAAAATCAAAGCCAATACAGATGCATATAGGGAAAAAAAAGCAGCAATCTTTATTGATGATAGAAGGAGAGGTTACAACCTAGTGACTGATTTGAAGTGACCTTCCAGCAACGTTCCAAAACCTCATCATAGTATAAATCTCTCCAACAGTAGCTTCAAAAATCTAGCTCTCAATTGAAAATTCTCCAGCATTTCTCTACTCAAATTCTTCCTCCTCAAGCACTTAGTTCTGTGCTTAATTTATAGATGAAGTGTAGGTTGTTTTGAAATCAATAACTTTCCAAAAATAGGCAAGACATGTTTCTGGTCATGTAGATGTCAAATGAAACTTGGATCCGAAGCTTGACACATGTGAACTCTTCTAGAAGGCACTAGCCAAGTGGAGATTCTGGAACAATGAGAATTTCTCTCCCAATGTGACCAACACACTTGTGAATGTCGAGAAGTGCTTTGTAGAGCAGCCTTGCATGGGGCTACCTACATATGCAATGCACTTAGGCCCCTTAGAGCCTGTGTTGGTGAGCTCTTATGTGCTATATAATAAGCTTCAAACCATGGAAACCTTTGCTTGATAAAATTCTTGCTTGATTTGTCTTGTTTCTTGTCTTAGGGAATGTAGAAACTAAAATGATAGGGAATGATAGGCCCTTGATCATCGGTCCTAGAGATGATGCCCAGTTAACCATGTCATTGGGAATGGCGCCCAAATTGACCTATAACAATTTCCCCCTAAAGCATGAGATCCAAATAATAATAACATTTGATTGAGATGCTTTACACTTTGATGAGCCTGGAAATGAAGTGGAGTGGTCACTTGCATCAATATTATAATACATTACATCATGATATATCCTATTTTGATCATAATTGTTGAGGGTAGGCATTCCCATGTTCAACACATAAACAATCTAATAACATTTACATAATTCAAAAAGTTGTTTACATTGGAATGTTGCCCAGATGCAAACATGCCTACATATATAGGCCCATGTTTGGATGAAAATCTGTATGTAAGGTCACTGTATAGATGATGTGTACAAAAATTCTGAAATCACAGCCCAGATGGATGAAACTAGATCTGGGGTCTTCTTATCTCATTTACTCGATCATTCGGGTACAAGTCTAGCCATGCGAATATATGATTTGTAGTCGAACATGGAAATACATCATTTGATTACCAACCAATAATGTGAGTTGTTAACAAACGTGAGAGAACCACCATTAATTTCAGTGGCCCTCAAGGTACTACAATACATTTCGTAAGGCGTGAATAAATGATTTGATGTCGAATGCCAAACAAAATATTTCGGTCAAAGTATGGAAGCGAGGATATTGTCGATGCTGTAACAAGCCTAATGGTACTGGAATTTGATGTTTCTAAGTGAACTTCTTGGATATTGATTTTTTGTTGACATGAAGTCACCTTATTTCAAAATTCGAGTTAATGATTTTGGAGACAAGGGTATGACTTGATATAGAAATTTTTTAGGGATGACGGTCAGGAAAATGAAGGTTTACGAGTATTGCAGAAGGATGAGTTTTTAATCACTGGATGAATTCTCTTGAACATATCAGTGACACTGTGATGAGTTGGCAGCATTGACCCAAAACCAAAGTGAAGGTATGATAAACCTTAGGTGTGAATGAACCGTTAATATGATTACCCAACCCAAAAATTCATGGACATGGAGTGAAAGAAGTGTCATGTTCAAGAGCGACTTGCTACCAAAAGAAAATTTTGCTTACTTTTCCCATATTTTCCCCGGTCATTTGTCGACCAATACCTCTTTATTTTTTAACAAGATTGAGGAGGATAACATTTTCTTGATCTATAATTCAACCCTTTGGGCTAATAAAGTATCGCTACTTAATAATTTAACGAGTCTAGCGATGAATAAAACTCGATTCTTGCCATGATCGACAAGCCCGTCGCTATTTTATGTTTTAACGAGCTTAACGACAGTGATAGCCCGGTCCTTTTTCATATTTAGAGAGTTTGAAAAAGAGGACAAAAGAGAACTCAAAAATTACTTTTTCGTAAATTTGTCTCTCAGATCCAAAAAAGTGTAAACTAATATTTGAAAGAACCTCTTTGGTCATGTTTGACCAAGGTATTCCTTTTTCGTAAATAATCCATCTCAGTCCAGAAAAGTGTTAAACTTATACTAAGTAGATATCAATTCATTTACTTTAACGAGATTGAAAAGACAAGTGCTCGGAAATATTTTCACATTATCGGAGTCTAAAAAGAGCTAAAAGAAGACTCCATGGGTTCCTTTTTTGCTGTTATCGAAGCTCGAAAAAGAGATAAAAGTGCAATTCAAATCCTTTTTCATTTTTAACAAAGCTCAAAAAATAAGGAGAAAAAGTATGCTTTGTGGTCAATTATTTCTTTGAAATAAATTTGCACGACTAATCTATTCATCAGTTGTATTTCCTATTCAGTACAACATCAAATGGATTAAAAATACCTGTTTCATGATAAAAATATAATAAAAATATAGTCATAGCAATAAATTTAACTTGCAAACAATTAAATGACTATATAAAGTAGTTTCACTATTCATTTTTACCATTCCATAGTTACCATTTGCATTTTGGAGCTTTGAACCTAGTTTTTCCCCCGAACTTCAATTGTTGATTGTGGTCGTTTCTGTGGATGGATTTCATCGCCGTTTGATCAAGGTTAGTAGCATGAACCTCCTCTTCATTTTAGTATTCATTTCATTCCCGTTCCTTGCAAATTTTTAGGTTTTTAAGGCCCCCTACGATAAATTTTGACCAAAATGAGGGCAACGCACCCCTGAATATCGAAACCTGCATTGCATAGCAGGTACAATGAAGGGTACCTACATATGCAATGCACTGTCTCAACCCAGGAAGTGCGTTGGGCGCAATTAAAGTTTTTGGTTTTCATGATGTGCTCAACATTTACCTATTTTTTTGCAATGAATGGTATCTAATGGATCTTATGGTTATATTTCAGGTTTTCATTGAATTATAATGATGATTACATGGAGGGAAAGAGAATATAAAGAACAAGATATGATTTCCTTGAATGATCTGGGTACTGTAAGAGCCTTAAGAGATTTTGGACTACTTAAGTACTTCAAATTTTTGGGAATGAGGAAACAAATAGAACTCTTAGAGTTCTTAGTTCAAGCTTGGGATCCAACGATAAAGGAATTTCACATAAAAAATCAAGTGTTACCCATAACAGTTGAGGATGTGTATTTTCTCACAGGTTTGTCGAGGAGATGTTTGCACATTTCTCTCATAGGGTCTACCATTGGAGGAGAGATAATGAGGGATTATGTTATGCAGTATTTATATCTAGGGACAGAACCTAGCAAAGATGGAAAAATAAACATCCGGGATGTCATGGATTTTCCTTTGAGAACCATTCTTTTCACGATCGCTAAACTTGGTGGCACCGTTACACTATGTGTAGCGAACAGATCATATATGCAGTATGCGCTAGAGTGCTTAGAGCCAACGGTATTCAATTGGTCTGAAGCTGTTCTATCTCAGATAAAGGAACAACTGAATAAAGCAAAGGGAGGAAGGAAGAAAAATTTCAGTTATGGCTCAATCCTTATCGCCTTCGCTTTGGAACGGATTCCACTGATGCAGCCACAACATGTAACATTGGATATATCTAGTCCTAGAGATTCTCGAATGCAGAGATGGATAGAAATCATGGGTCGGCATGTAGGCCAATCGACCATTGTGTTCTCTACTGCATTCTTCGCCTAGTTCCAGCAACAAATTTTCGCCATCAATGAGTATGCATACACAGGCGTCGACTTCCGAGGAGATCCAGATCTAGTATTACTAAAAGGTGCTCAGTGGGGTGCAATAGGTAAGAATGAATTGACCATGTTTTTTTATTTTTCTAAGGTTTATAATTTTTTTTTGTGTTTTGATTTCTTTCCAAGACTAAACTAAATGTTTGATGTAATACAGATATCGGTTGTGTTCAACCAGTAGAGGAAACTGAGCGCAAAGCAGATGCACCAACAGAGAGGGATGTTGGGAGAGCAGTCCTTCAGGACCTTGATATGGCTAAGACTCTGGCTGAGCTTCAGTAGCACATAGAGGGGTTGACCTTTGAGATTCCATTTTTCTGGATCGAAGAGCTTCCCATGCGACTGTAGTGACACACAATTGGGTTTCCTAACCGTTGGATGCAGTTACTGCGTAGGATTTCTAGATCTATAGCATGTTACCATGAGCACCGCTAGTTTACTTGTGACATTTTGCATACATTTTTAGGTCAGATGACCAATTTGTCTTGGGCACAAATTTTGTAAAAAACCTATAACTATCTATCTATATGTTTTCAGAGTTTTTCTTATGTTTAATGCGCAATCCTATTCAATGTTGTGAATATTTTCTTTACCTATGTTACAAATGTCTGTCTAAAACTTGATTATCTAATGAATCCATTAAAGTGTTCAAATTTCTGGAAATGTGTTGATATTGAACAAAATCAAAATGTCTTTCTAAAAGTCAAACTCTTAGGAACAATCTAAGAAATGTTGGATTTATAACAGTATAACACTAGTAAGTTGTAATACCACGAGTTGTGAGTCTAACCTTATGATTATGCGGTTAATACCAAATGAAATGGCATCATAGAGAAGTTCGATCAACGCGTTATACTCAGTGATATTGTTCGTTGATATACCAGTAAAAATCCATTGAAAACTCACTAACTCACTGTTCAAAGCAAAAAAGGCCCATGCTGCAGAGGATAGATTCTGCGTACTATGACTAGCACCATCATCATATCCAACAAATGGTTCCGAAGATTCAGACATCTACCATAAAATGTAAAGTGGATTACTAACTTCAAGAAAACTTTAAAAACAAATTAAGATAGTGAATGCAAATAAAAAACATATAAACAATATAATACAAAAAATTACTACGCTCATGATTAAGCATAGTAACATTTCAAATACAACCCATTACTAGGCTGTGCCAATGGAATCCCATCGTAATCAACTAACTCATAGGCACCCTTAGCAAGAAATATTTTGAAAATATAAGGGCCATGCCATAATAGCTCAAATTTCCCTGTACCTATTACATCAGCTTCTTGATCGTAAAGAAGGACCAAGTCGCCCTCTTCTTGATCGTAAAGAAGGACCAAGTCGCCCTCTGAGTAGATGAGAGGCTGGAAATTTTTGTCGTATTGTGCCTTTATATGTATCTTATGCACTTCGTTGGCCAACTGGGCTTCACGATGCATTTCATCAAGATGGATGAGGTTAAGAAGACGCGCTTCTTCTTCTGAGGTGTCAGGTAACAAGTCGATCACGATTTTTAACATTGATATTTCACATTAGATTGGTAAGATAGCTTCCAGACCATACACCAACTGAAAAGGAGTAAATTTGGTTGCATTTCTCACCAAGGTTTGATACGCCCACAAGGTGGAGTACAGGATCAAGTTCCAATTCCTTTTACGGACTCCTATCATTCGTTGAAGCATTTGTTTAAGAATTTTGTTAATAGCCTCAACTTGTCCATTTAATTATGGATAATAAGGAGTAGAATTATCATGTGACAATCCTAACTTGGCAGTCAATTCATACATCATATGGTTGCAAAAATACTTCCCATGATCTGTAACTATAGCCTGTGGGACCCCAAACCGTGCAATAACATGGTTGAAGAAAAACAATGCAGCTGTTTGTCTTATGTTATTAAATGTAAGCATCACTTCAGCCCATTTGGTAAAATAGTCTACTGCGACAATAATATAACCATTCACCCTGGATGAAGGAGGGTTACAGGTCATGAAATCAATACCCCATTTTGTAAATGGTCCAACAGAGATAACAAGATACATTGGCGCTGGCAGTTTGCAGATTTTACGATAAACAATTTGGCATGCATGACAACTTCTGACTGCGAGGATGCAATCTCAAAAAATAGTAGGCCAAAAGTAACCGGCGTGGAGTATTTTCTGTGCAGTAGCATATCTAGATAAGTTTCCACCACAAGCCCCAACATGACAATCATTTAACACTTTTTCGACCTCCTCATGGGTGAGGCACCCCCTTAAAATGGTATCGACAACACGACGATAAAGTGGATTGACGATGATCAGATAATCTTTGGCTTGGTATCGAATACATCGTTGTTTAGAGCGAGAGGTATTAGGTCAAAAATTTTGGGTTTGGAGATAAATGATGAAATCCCCATACCAAGGATCAGATGATCTGATAAGAAACAGAGACTCATCTGGAATAGATGGTTCCAATGTAGTAGGAGTACTATCAGAGGTAAGGTCACAAAGAAGCTCAACCAAAACTAAGGACTTCTTTGACTTGGATTTGATGAAATCAAAATCAAATTACTGCAAAATGACAATCCATTTTGAATATTTTCCCCCCAACAATTGACATGATAAGATATAAGTCATGGGGTTGCAATCTGAAACTATTGTTGTTTTTCGGAGCAAGATATAATGGTGAAATATTTGGACAGCTTGAACAGCTGGCAAGGCAAGATTTTCCACGTACGAGTACTTAAATTCCATATCATTGATATTACGACTCAAATAATAGATCATATGTTCAATTCCATCTTCTACTTGGACCAAAACCATAGCGATGGTCATTTCAGCTGCGACGATATATAGGAAATAATCATTTTGATAATTTGGAGGATACATTAATGATGCTCGGACAAGAGTGTCCTTAACAGAATCAAAATAATCTTGCACAACTTGGTCCCAATGGAAGGGAACCCCCTTTTTCAATAATTGAGTAAATCCTTTAGCCATTTTGGTGTAGTTTGGAATGAACCTTCTCAGGAAGTTAGCCTTTCCTTGAAGTTTCTGTATCTGAAGTAAGTTTGATGGTGCAGGCAAATCAAGAATGGCCTAAAACTTCAGTGGGTCTATTCAAATTCATTCTTTTGAGACTACGAATCTGAGCAATCGACCAGAACCAACACAAAACACACATTTATGTGGATTGAGGCATATCTTGTAGTGTCAGAAGCGTAATAAAATGGCTCTCAAATGCATCTATTGATTAGTCCTATTTGTGGATGTGCTGGTAAATCATCTAGATATGGTTGAAAAATGTGCTTGATGTCGTTGAAAGCATAATCCATTGCTCTCTGAAAATTTTCCCCAGTGTTCTTTAAACCAAACAGAAGTTTCCTATAAGAAAATGTGCCCCAGGGACAGATGAATGTTGTCTTATGTTGGTCATCTGGGTGGATATTGATTTGATTGTAGCCGGAAAATCCATCCATGAACGAGAATATTTCGCATCCAGCACAATCGTCAATAATCTGGTCGATAAAGGGAGTAGGATAGTTGTCTTTTGGACAAGCATGATTAACATCCCGATAATCGACGCACACTCTAATGGTTCCTTGTTTTTTCATAACAGGAATAATATTGGAAATCCACTCAGTTAGCGGAACATGGTAAATGAAACCAGCATGCAAAAGTTTTTCAACTTCTTCTTTGATGGCAACAGCTTTCTTCAGATAAACAGGATGAAGTCGTTGACGCACTGGTTTGACATTAGGATACATATTAATAATGTGTTCAACTATACTAGTATCTATGCTTGGCATTTCCTTGTAATACCAAGCGAATACGTCACAAAATTCATGAAAAAGAGAGCGATATGAATCAAGTTCTGATGGAGAAAAAGATACACCGACATGAATATTTTCTACAACACCAGGTTTGGTCAAAATATTGATAGAAATCGTTTCTTCAAAATTTGATAAGTTGCACTCAGAATCGATTGCATTAACTGGAAAAGAATTTGAAAAGAAAGTTTTGATGGATGGGTGATATAGTTCATTGAGATTATTTTCTTCATATTTTGGAAGATGGGAATGATGATGATAATCTTCCCATGGTTCTCCTTCTGACATCATAGCTTCCAAAATATTTTCATCTGTAAAAAAAATTGAGGAAAATGGATCAAATGGAGTACCAAAATCCAAGGAACGATCAACCCAAACACTCGGCGATGTTGATTTCGGATTTTCCGCCCAAGCCAAATAGATTGATTTCTATGCTTTCTCAATAGGGTTGGGCAGTAAAACATCATCCAACGTAGAAATTTCGGAATCACCCGTACTCTCCCTTAAGCCAGATAAAGTGGAAGAGATCATATAGCAGGTCTCTATACTTTCAATTTCTGCCGACGTCGCAAATGGAGGTAATTCAAAGATTCCCATAAGAGTGGAATCCTTTAAGAGTCCTACACCAATGTTCTGAATTTCTAGTTGGGGTAAGTGAACAAAAAAAACGCTTCTAGTTACCTACGAGGTGGAGGCAAAGAAGGATAATTGATTAATGACTGTGATTGTACCTTTACGTGGAAAGACAATCATTCTAAAATATGTAGAAACAATGGCAGTCATTCCGTATACCCATGGTCTTCCATGTAAAATATTATAGTCAAGGGGTCCGTCAACAACCTCAACATCAATATTCATTGTTTTTCCCCCTAGTTCAACATGTAGGTTATTGATAATACCACAAGGTTTATATGTTCTTCCATCAAAATACTTCAATGTCGTTGATGATTGTGATAATCACGACGAGCCAAGTGACTTCCAAAATTTTAGAGACATAATTCATGTAGATGCTCCCTCATCAATAATAGTGTAATGAACAAGGTGACTGAGAACATTTACTTGGATGGAGAATGTTAATTTTGCTGGTAATTGTGGCACATAGCCCGTATGATTAAAGATGACAAGATTAGAATCAACTGGATCAATTCCACCAATGGCCGAAAATAAAGCCTGCTTTTGGGAGGGACAATTTTGTAATACCTCAAGAGCAGACATAGATGAAGGGGATTGAGCCAAATCTTCAACTATATTATAATTTTGTGCAGCTCTTGCTTGAGGATTATATGTCAATTTATGAATTACTCTCTTTAGTGGCTTAATTGTCAATTCATAAATAACAGTAGGTGGTACTGATTCATTAGATGGATTTGTTGTCGAGGTAGTAGGTTGATCAGTGGCCAGACTACCATAGTATTTATTCCGGGTCTACACCAAAATATCTTGTGAAGGTTTTGTAGTGGATAAAATTAACACTTGGGAACTAGGAGTTGGATTCGTAGCAACCAAATTAGTGTCTGGATTTGGAAATGGGTCTGTCAGCACAGCTGATGCATGGGAAGTCTTGATGATTTTTGAGACTTCAACACGGTGAGGACAATCCCTAACAAAGTGTTCCTCGTTATAGATTATGCATGGATAACTAGGTTTCCGTGGTCCTGGCAGTTAATTAGATGATCTTTCCTGCGGGTTAGAAGTTTTCTTTTTCCTTGATTTCCCTTTTTTCTTACTTCCTCGTTGCTTGTCACTTTTTCCTTTTTCAAATGACACAACATTAATTTTGGAAGTAGGAGCAAGATCATATGTAAGTGTGGTGTGTGTTTGTAGTGCCTATCAAGCCGTCTCCGGCATGAGAGTCCCGTATTTGAGGAGGAACATTGAAATTAGATCGCGACGCATTAGGAATTTTTTCATAGAGTGTGCTAGACTGAGTGTAAATCAAGTATAAATACTTGGCACAAGCGATAAATTTATCTTCTATGATGACGCCATCTTTACCCACATCCTCAGTTATAGATGGTAACAAGGACTTAATGAACCATTCAGCAAGGAGCTGATCGGGAACAAATGTCTTAACCATTCGTCAATGGTGACACCAGTCATTAATATGATCAGAAATGTGAGTAGAATTAGTCTGCTTGAAGTTGTTCAAGAGTTCCGTTCCAGTTTCATATCTAATCGGTAACTGGAAATGGGTAAAAAAGATAGTATCTAAGGCAGTGAAATTGTCAAAATAAGCTCTAGGTAACTCAATGTACCATTTAGTAGCTAGAACTATAAGCATATGCTGGAAAAGACGTAGTCAAACAAAATCATCATTCAGGGAATTTGATGAACACCATAAATGATAAGTCATGACATGAGTCGACGGATCTTCTCCAGGGTTTCCATTGAACTTAGGAATATCGGAGGGTAATTTATGAGGTATCCCCAGCCACCAAGGAACATAATTTATAGGATCATTGGTTAATCGGTTTAAATCTAGTAATTACAAGGTTGAAACAAAAGGAAACTGTCTATTAAGGTCAGGTTGAGCATAGCCAGGGTAAGATGGAATTTCTTGGGCAACAGGTCTTTGAGCACCATCATAAGGAATCTACTACTGGTAACCCAGATAGGGGTTGTTCTGCATGACAAACACTTGAGAATTCTATTGACCAAAACCTGGATATGATACTTGTTGAAATGAATTTTGAGGAATTTGTGCCTGTGGCTGCCAAGGGATCTGTCCACCAATGTTATAACCCAAATTAGTATAAGTTGGAGTTGGTTGATATGTATAACCAAGTTGCGTTTGTGGCACCCCATAAAATGGTACACCAGCTTGTGAATAAATAATTCCTGATACAGGTTATTGTAAATTAACCAAAGGATTTTGAGTCTGTGGACCCAACATTTGATGATATTGAGTTGAAGAGCTCGCCTGATAAGGTTGATGTACAATATTTTGATTCTATAACAGGGGTATATATGTATTAACAAGTGGTAATGAAGTGGGTGTAACAGGTTGAACTGGTTGATACGAGTGTACAATTTTTTGTGGTTGGATACACAGAGTGGGCTGCCATTGACAAACACTCATGTCAACATTAGTTTGACCAAAAAGTGATTGAGTACTGTCATATTGGGTGACCAAAGGTTGCCTCCCAGCATAAGGAGGATAATAATATGGAAAATATTGTTCCCCGAATGCTGGGAGCCCAGTTGATATGGTACTTAAAGGAATTGACCCAGAAGGACCGACTTGATATTTCCCTGATGATGGATGTAATGAATCAATTCATTCAATAATAACTATAGGACTACCAGTTAAAACACCAGATGATGACATTGGCAAAGACCATGAATGTGAATATGCACCAAAGAAAGTGCCAGATAATGATTTGTAACCTGTTGGGACCGAAGGGCCACCATGAAAATATGACTCCGGTGAGGTTGTGAACATCGATGGAGTAGCGAGGGTAGGAGCTGACGTAATTGGAACAACAGACCCAACCGAAGATGCTGGTTCAGACATGGTTGTTTGACCAAATGTATAACCTCGAAAATCGACACGAGATTGAATGGAAATAGGATCAACAAAAGCAGATGGAAATGATTAAGGAAAATATTGGTATAGGTAAAGATCCCCCCCAAAATGCATTGGAGCTAAAGGTGTATTGTCCTGTGGGATTTCTTCAATCACAATTAAACCAGGAGGAAGAAATTCACCGTCAGGCCCAAAATATATTTCAAATGGTTGACTGTGTGATATATGAGTTTCAATAGTTGTTGAACTTTGTCGGATGACCAAGGTAGGAACAAATTCCGGTTGTTCAAATTCAAGATTCAGATGTTCTGGAAAATAAGAGACAGGATCTGGATCAATTTGTGATTGAAAAAAATCGGGTGAGGGAGGTATGGTCTCAGTGATTGAATGGATCATGACCACGAGTAGCTGTGAAGACTCCGTTTCGATAACAGTGGATGAAACGGGATGTGTGGAAACAATTTGAGCTAACTCTGGGTTAAAATATAATGTTTTTCTAGAGGTACGAATTGTACTTGGTTCGGCAGATCATGATCGCCTTCGCCTACCAGAAGTAACTTCCAGTGGTAAAGGTGGTTTTAAAGCTAATCTATGCGAAAGATGGGGGATAGGATTTTGTTCTTCCACGATTACTGATTTATTTTATCCAAAAACAAATAAAAAAAAAGAGGGTAATGCTAGGAAAAAGGGTTTACCAAGAAACTGTGAATTGTAGAATACCTCCTGGCGGACCAAGTAGGTAATCTCCCCGAATGCCGTGTTTAGTGTATCACAATTTCAAGGTGGCCGACTCAGTTCACTATGGATGGATAGCACCTAAAATTTTTCCTCCCAAATATACCTGAAGGTATGTGGAGGCCCAAGTCCATATTAGCGCTGTCTGATGCGAAAGTACACAATGAGAGCACCCCTTTATACTTATCGTACTGTAACACCGTCTGATATACCCGAAAGTACGTGGACGAGCTACAATATACTTATGTACGTGGAGTGAGGTATCACAATCGAAATGTATCGCATAAAAGTGAACGGCACCTACTATGTTTTATGACGTCGGAACACGTGACTAGCTTAGACCTTCTAAATGTTATTGTTATGGTTCCAATGCATTGTTAAGTAAATTGAGATTAATTTTATGTTGATCTTGCTTAAAAATTTTCCTTTCAAAGGTTCACCACGATGATGTGTATGAAATTCCTAAAATGTAGCTAAGAATGATAAAAAAAAATTCACTTTCAGCTTTTTCAATGAAGAACCTAGCTACTAAGGGAAGAGAGCAAAAAATTTGAGAGAAAACAAATCAATGAATCTCAAACTAATACAAATTTCCTAATGTTCCTTTTGCAAAACACACATTATTCTACATGCAAATGAAATTTTTTCTTTTCAGTTTCCTTAATGTTATGAATGCAGAAAAGAAACTAGGCGCACTAGATCAATAATTCAAATGCTTTTTATTTTCGAGAAACGAAGAATACGAACAACAATTTCTCTTTTGAAGGAAAAACGAGGATTTCAACAACAATTTCTCCTATCAAGGAAATGAATATTTTACGACAATTTCCTATTTAGAAAGAAAATGATTCTTAATGCGACCATAAAAAATACTTTGAAATCAACTTGTCAATGATAAAGAAAAACTTTTTTAAAACAACAATGAACAAATTTTCAGTCAAAGGAGAAGAAGTATATAGAGTCACTGGTCAATTAAGCATCAAAATTTTTAGAACACAGCAACAAACAAAACTAAAGAAAGTTGCAAAGTCAAATTCAAAGGAATTTGGTCACTTTCAGGAATCAACGCAGTCTCCAAGGGGAGACAGTGCTCTACAACACAGGCTAGGAAGGGAGATAGTGCTCTGCAAAGCACTGTGTCCAGTCTAAGGGTGCGTTGGCCACAATAGAGAAAGAAAAATACTACTGTTTGACTCACTCTCTTTGCAAATTAAGCTCTGAAAAATTTTAATATTTATGTGAAACAACTACTGGGTGGATAAAAAAAGCAAATCAGAGGCTTTAACACCTAGAACTAAGAGAAATTCTCCCCAGTATGGTCGCCAATTTTTTGGGCCAGAATTGTGAATTACAAATAAATCACGCTTCCCTAGACCGGTGCTAGTCTAGAACAACAGGTGAAAGACTATATGACTATTTCTGCTAACTCAGAATAGATACACAGAGAGGATTGGAGGCTTACTTGTTCAGTTGCTTCCAAATGGCTCCTTTTGTCGCTTCCATTACAGCTTCAAATTCAAGTGGTTTGTGAGCTGAATGCTTCCTGCAAGAAAGAATACTGAAACAATAGAAGATGAAATAATATAGATATCTATTCAAGCTAGTTAGCTAAATCATTAAAGCATAAACCATACACATCAACTAAGATCTTGCAATATGGAAAATCAAAGCCAATACAGATGCATATAGGGAAAAATAAGTAGTACTCCTTATTGATGATAGAAGGAGAGGTTACAACCTAGTGACTGATTTGAAGTGACCTTCCAACAACATTCCCAAACCTCATCACAGTATAAATCTCTCCAACAGTAGCTTCACAAATCTAGCTCTCAATTGAAAATTCTCCAGCATTTCTCTACTCAAATTCTTCCTCCTCAAGCACTTAGTTCTGTGCTCAATTTATAGATGAAGTGTAGGTTGTTTTTCAATCAATGACTTTCAAAAAATAGGAAAGACATGTTTCCAGTCATGTAGATGTCAAATGGACACTTGGATCTGAAGCTTGACACATGTGAACTCTTCTAGAAGACGCGGCCAGTGGAATTAGGAACAATGATAATTTCACTCCCAATGTGACCAGCATGAATGTCGGAGGTCTTTGTGATAGCCTTGCAATGAGCTACCATATACATCTGCCAAACCCTTAGAGCCTGTGTTGGTGAGCTCCTATGTGTTATATAATAAGTTTCAAACCATGGAAACCTTTGCTTGATGAAAGTCTTGCTTGATTTTTCTTGTTTCTTGGCTTAGGGCATGTAGCAACTTAAATGATAGGGAATGATAGACCCTTGATCATCGGTCCTAGAGATGAAGTCCAGTTAACTAGGTCATTGGGAATGGTGCCTAAATTGACCTATAATAGGTAGAATTTTAATTTAGTTGTATGATTCATTATTCCGTTTGATTTTCTGTTACATGTTAGCTTCAATTACATTATTACCTCACTGAATGGTTTAATTCGAGTTTGATTGTCAATATATGGTTGCGTTCTGGAATATTGAATGTTGTCTCTCATTTTGGGGTGATCTGCGATTTCATAGAACTCACTGCTAATTCCTATTTAGTAAATCTTTCAATTGATTTGTAGAGAGCACCAAGATCCCCATTATTGTGAATCCATATGAAAACCATTGGATGGGTGTGTGAATCAATCGAATATCATAGAGATTCCTATGTTCTATCTCCAAATTATGAATGTGGTGATTTGATTGGACAAAGGTAGGAATAATGTTTCAAATCTGGCTTATAATCTTCCACAAAGTTGAATGATAACACCTTTGAAGTTATTTGTTTCCATAAGGGATCGAAAGCTTTGAATTGAATGTGTAATCACTCATTCATGGTCCATCTTTTTATATTTAACAAGTTTCATTTAAAAATTTTATTTAAACATCGTTTTTTCAAATTAATTGTGGAATTTTGTGATACGAACAACGAGAAATGTAAGTGACAATGAGGTTGATCTCAAAATTCCTTTGGGAGATTAAAAAAAAATTCCATATACATATGTGTCATTTATTCATTTAATTCTGATTTTAACATTGTATGGTTTGGAGAGTATTTACAAAATTATGTGAGCCAGTGAGTGTAATTTTGAGTGATATTAGGAACGCAATTTTTTCTACAGAGTGTTAAATGCATCAGGGTTAGATTTGATAATTGTGTGCAAGTTTGATTCCAGTCAAAGTGCATTAATGTCTCTAGTTTTAAAGTTGAGTCGAGGTAGTTTCCTTAAAAGTTGAATGCATGTAGCTTGTCTTTAGAAAGTTAGTGTTTAGTACAACGTGTGTTGGTTGAATCTTGAGTTAATTAAAATAGCAGTGCAACTCATTTTTGTTAGAGAAGCAAAATGCTGGTTTGTCTAAATTACAATCAAATAGACTACTCGAAATTAGGAGTGAGAAATTCATTTATGTTATTCAGTAGCATAATATTTCATTGCATTTTTTTGTGTGTTCCAATAGCATTTCATAATTTTGTCTTTTCTTTCATTTTTTAAACAGAGCTAGGATCTGGTTGTTATAGATTAATTTCTTGATCGTTAAAATATTGAATGGTGTGTGAAGTTAGTTAATATAAGAGATCAAAGTTTATTAAATCTCATTTGACTGAGTGTGTGAGGCAGATAGAGAAGCTAGTCAATTTATAACATTGTTAAGTGTGATTCAAGTTGATATCATAGGGAAATTAGTCAACAATAGCATAGATTCAATTCTCCAAGTAGCATGTTTTAATTTTAATTTCTATTTTAAGTACAGAAGTTGATTTCATAGCGGAGGAATTAGTTAAATTTCAATTTTTTTTCCTTTCATTCTGAATTTCATGTTTCATCTAGATTAGGAGCCTTTAAATTGAAATATTTTTAGGAGTCTCAATGAGATTCTTTTACTTCCTTAGATGAGTGTTATTTTCAGCAAATGTGTGGTATATTAGAGTTTCCTTCCGGAAAATGAATGGTGTTCTCTTTTACAACAAGTCACTAGTGTGTTTTTCCATAGAAACAACGATTCTGTACTTAGGAATTAAATTTTTTTTGTGCACTAGTTTAGGTTATATGCTCTGATATTGCATTACCTGTGCTTGCGCCTCCAAGCTTATGAGTCCCAGATTGATAATTTAATGTTGGAAACAATAATATAATTTCACCAACATTTTTGGCGACGTTGTTGGGAAGGTGCTAAACAGATTAGAGCCTAGTTTCTTTCACAAGTTTTTGTGTGATCTTAGTTGGAGGAAAACCAAAGGGTGGAGAGTGTATGGTAATACGTGATTGAAGAGCCATGCATCCACTATGGTGGGGTTGCTCCAAATTTTGGTTGTTCAAGTAAGAAATTTTGGTGAGTTTTATTGAAATTAGTAGTTTTAATTGATTTAGATTAAAATTTCAAGCTCTTTAAAGATAAAACGTTTTTTGGGTGCTATAATAACCCTTGTGTACTAATATATGTGATGACAGGATATACTAGTTTCCTTGTCGAGAACAAGAAAATTGTATTTTGAGGAATCATTTAATGAGGAGTTTTGATGCTACTACAAAGATGTATAAGTCATCCAATGAAGAATTCAGAAGTGAAAATTTTAATATTTTTCTTGAACATATATTTAATATTATTAAATAGTTGATTTCAAAATTGGATGATTTGCAGGAACAAGAGAAGGATGAAGAACCACTTCTTATCCTTTGCGTCAACTGTAGAAAGAAGCACTTCCTTGGAAAGTGTCCACTTAGTGGTCTGGTTTTTTTCAAAATTCACGAGGATGGTCATGCAACCAAACATTTCCCATCACTGCCATGATTACGAAAGGTACTTAGCGAATCAATTAAGGAATCAAATCAACCACTAGGTATAACTCAAAACCCAACACCATTTGATACTCAGAATAATGCTTATTTTCCTGAAAAATTTCCTCAACATGTTTATAATCCTGCAGTTCCATGGAAAAATTTTAATCTTCCTCCAATCGAATATCCTAATTCATGGCCACAGTGGCTCTCTCCATGGAAATATTCTACTATTCAGATATCCCCATTGACTCAAGAATGTTTTTCCCCAAGGCATTCTTTCATGCAAAATCAACAAAAATTCACGTGTGCGATCAAGTTATCATCCTTCCTAGTCTCAATTACTTATGCAACCTTTCTTTAACCCTAACCCTAATCCATACCCTAGTCCTAATCCATACCCTAGTCCTTATCTTAATCCATACCCTAGTCCTAGTCCATACCCTAGACCTAGACTTAATCCATACCCCAACCCTTATCCTAACCCTAGACCTAACCCTAATCCATACCCTAACCATAATCCAAACCCTAAACCTAGCCCTAATTCAAACCCCAACCTTAACTTAAACCCTAAACTTAACTCTAATCCAAATCCAAAGCCTAGTCCAAGCCTTAAACCAAACCTTTGTACAAACCCTAGCCCAAACCATATCTTAGACCCTAATCCAGACAAGGAGGTTGCACAAAAATTTAAAACACTTGTTCTTCTTGTTGATTCTCCCAATGAAAAAAAAGATATACCTTCAAGGTTGGGGGAAGGGGTGAGTTTGGAAACATCTCCTATCACTACAAAGCATTCACCCCAGGAAGATTTAATTCAAATACCATTAGATGATAAATCTGTAAGTGGAACCTATTCTAAAACTGTTATTGAAGCTCAAAACCCTAGAATTCCCCTTGACCATTCTTGCCAATTTGAAGAGAAGATATTTGAGCCTAAAATTGAGGGGTTTATCCTTTTTCTTTCACTAGATCCCTTATTCCTTCAAGAGAGTGATTATCAAAATGTGGAAGACTTGCATAAGTTGGAAAATCATAAATATGTGGATCTCATTGAATCTTGGTATCAAGTAGTCGTTAACAAACCCTATTCCCTCTTAATTCAACAACTCTTGATACCATATCAATTAAAGAAACTAGTTTCTCATACTCTGGTATGTGTTGAATTTTATTCTTTAAAATTGAGTCTGAGTTTATTTAGCAAATTGCTACACACATAACTGCATTGGAAAAACTCCTACACTAGAAGGAGATCTTCCTCTCTTTAAATTAGGGTAGGGTAGTATAAGAGAAATGAATAAAATTGTCATTTGAAATAAAATTGTTACATCAACATTCTTAAAACTGTAATTCCTAAGGCACAACCATTGAAATTTTTGTTATTATGCACTCTTGTCGTAAGACTTGTTAGAAGAAATTCACTCTTAATGCCTCATATTTTAAGGTGAATTTGATTATTGGCCAAGATTATTTACTAGGATAGCTAGGGAGATTGTTATTATTATACTTTCCATTCATAATCTTGACAGACTATCATCCAAGAAACCTTTTCAAGTTTCTCTTCGAAGGTTTAATGAAAATCCTCCTATGGTGGACCAATCCTATAAAACCATAATAAGCTCTCATAAGAACTTTATCATGACCAACTCGAGGAATATTTTAGTCACTGTCTGAGATGTTTTATTTTTCTTGAGTCTTTAAGGGTAGCAATATCATCCAATAAATATTAGTAATTAAAAAATTTTCATTCCATCCTGCGCTCTTAAAGAGTAGATCTGGTACCCACACTTATCTAGTAACCTCTAAGGTCAATCGTAATCAGAGTCTATAAAAATATGTAGGGGAGTATATGAGGTCTTGTAATGAGCCGACCTACCATGATCATGAGACCTAATATGCATGACATTACTGCTCCTAGTCACCAAGCCAGATTAATGGCTTTCAGCCAAAAGCTAGAAGACAGGAGGTCTCATCACGAGTTGACCTATTCATCCATGTTACTTCTTGTGAGTGGCACTACCATCAAATATTTACCAAGCCAGGATAGTGGCCTTTATCTAAAATTAAAATAAGCTAACTTTGAATCTATATCTAGTAAGTGGGACACAAACATTTCTTTGGGTTAAGAGGCATCCCTGTCGAGGCTATAGATGCTTGCTAGCAGCAGGGCCATGCCTATGGTATTAAAGTTAATTTTACACTATGATTTACTTGGTTGTTTTTGTCTTTCCCTAAACTCTTTCTCATATTTCTCCGAGAATGGATTTAAGGTCATTTTACTAATGTTCTTTGGAGTTCTATATTTCATAAATAATTTTGTTTTCATGGAAACCCTTAGCGTAGGTGATTCACTTTGATTGAATAAGAGGCTTCAACTATATTCTTGGGTAATGGTAAGACAATCATCCTCAGAAGGTATCATTGTGTAATATTTATTCTTCCCTATTTATATCCATTTTAATACCTTTGTTTTTAAAAATAAAGTCACTCCTATTTATAATAATGAGGATATTGAAAGTGAAGACCTACTACTTTGGAGTACTCTCGAGATGTTTTGTGGAAAATTTTATGGTTAAACACTTTAGGATGACATTATCCCTGTAGTAACAACATTGATAGTATTCCTTCAGTAGCCCTAACATTATATATTGTTTTGGAATAATAAAGATAAGTCTTGACATCACTAAATCCCTAGTAACTACTTTTTCTTATCTTATTAATGGAAAGGAAGTTGACATCACATGAAACTTACTGACATTCTCTCACTTAATTAGCCCTACAATTTAATTCAATAAAGCATGAATCTAATATAGAAACCCTAGCCCTTCAGTCTTAATTAATATTTGATCTATGTAATAGGTTTTTCTTGCATGTGGGCATGCAAGCTGATAGGCAGGGGGGGAGAGATAGATGTTAGGAGAGATATGATCATAATTTTCGAGTTTAATTTACATTTTCACCCTATGCTTACTCATGGTTTTCACCATGATTTTTCACAATTGTTGGGCTTGGAGCATGATCAAGTAATTTTCCTTTAATTTAACCTATTTCCTTTATTTAAATAACGATGATTATTGATGATGGTGCTTGTGTTGTCTCAGGAAGCCACGATACACCTGCATCAACATTTTCAGGATAATGTGCATATTGAGACCTTTTAACATCTTCAGTTTATCCGTCATATTCTTCAACAGGTCATATCAGTAGTCACATCAGCTCTAGCCATTGAATCATTTTGAAATGTTAAGGAAATCAACAACAAGGGTAAAGCTTGAGGTAGAGGTGGCTTAATTTTCTTTAATTGATTAGATATCTAAGAAATATTTGATGATTAACAACTACATATTTCGTATATCTGGTTTTCCATATACCCTCCATTTGAATGCTACTCTAATAAGGTCATAATAATATTGGTTCATGTAAACAAAAATAGTAATCATAGTTCCTTCCCCTCCTAAATTCACACATACTTTGAATCCAATAGAGGGTGAATGCATTACTACCTTTCATGAAGGAACCATCCATAAGCATTGGCCTCGCAAAAATAGAGCATGAAAGTGCCCATTTTACCATCACCACCTCATTTCATTCACCATTCCTATTGTCACCTATCATCCAATTCATCATTTTAAACCTACCATATCTATTGTTTCTCCACAATTTGTATCGCTCTTAAAATCAAATCTATGGCAATCAAATCTTCATGCAGTGTTACTCCACAAGAACTAACCCTACCTAAAGCTATGATGCCATAAAAACCTACATATGAGCAAAGTATTTGTTTGCATGATGGCATGCAAAAAATCATGCATGGGGGGATGTTGGGCCTCGAATATGCCCATGTTTTCATCATGAAATATCACCATTCATACCCTAAAACCCTAGGTTTTTAGCACATTTCGTACCTTAATTCTATAATTTGCTGTCAAATACACTCTATGCTTGATTATCACTATTTTTTTTCACTTTTATATGATTAAAGATGATTATGTTATTATTTACTAATGACAGTTTTGTTAAGTACATATATCACAGGGTTCCATCGTCGAAATCCTTCACAAGCCAATTGAGTTCGGAAATGCCTAATTTAGGGATTTGACACTTCTGGGATGCTTCCGGAGAAACTAAGAGAGGTTATTGTCAAAACTAGTGTTATAATACCTCTCCATAACTTATGTTCCACCCATCTCACTCATGTCGATCTCTAGAAGGAAATTATCTAATTTTTCCAAATCTGCAATACATTTTAAACTACAAAAATTTGCCTCGAATTTCGTGCAACTGAATGATACTGAAGAAATTATGGAACATGCGTTTTTGTCATTATAACATATTTATTACACCTAAAATATTTTTCCAAAATTCCTTACGGTTTGGGAGATAGTTAGAGTTCTTTGAGGCCAATTTATATAAAAATCCAAAAATTCCAGATTTATAAAATCTCCCAAACAACCCTATTTTTTTCACCAATAAGCCCTTTTTCCTATCTTTTTTCCCCATTTTGGCTTAAAAATTGTTAACCCCTTACCTAGAGTTGTGAAACATGCATCAACACAGTTTATACAACCAAGGTGGGAGCATGATTGTGGCACCAAGTTATGTTTTTAAGTTCTGTACTTACAATACAAGTCTGGAATCATACTTCAGAAACTTGGGAAGACCTAGTAGCCTTTCAACACTCTAGGAGTCCAATCCCATTACTCTCCTTCCATCATCGAGCTGGATGATATCAAGGATCAAAGATCCCTATGAACAATAGTTTCTAGAAAATCCTAAAATCAGTACCATCTTATCTACATAAGCCTAAGGATGGAATGTAGTTGGAAGCAGTTAGTAATGAAATAAATATGTAATTGAGATCGGATCCGTGAAATATTAAGATCCTTCAATTTTCCATGTAATGAAATCGTTTCTATTTATGTGGAACAATATCGCCTATAAAAGCCAGGGAGGGATTGAAAGTGTATTACAGACTTTTGTAATTTTAATTTGAAGACTTGTTTCAGCGCCATAATGAACAAGTGTTGGTTTAAATCTAAAGGAGTTCCATTACGATGCATGTTTAACTTACTGATTTAAGATCTCTCTGTCACTATAACTTTTAACCTTCCTAGTTGTGGCAGGGGCTCACCACAACCTGGGAAGTTTTATTCATTGTAGGTATAATTTTAATTTATATATGTGATTATTTAATCCGTTTTGATTTTTTGTTACATGTTAGCTTCAGTTACATTTTTACCTCACTGAATGGTTTAATACGAGTTTAATTGTCAATATCTGGTTTCATTCTAGCATATTGAGTGTTGTCTCTCATTTTGGTGTGATCTGCGACTTCATAGAACTAACTGCTAATTCATATTTATTAAATATTTCATTTGATTTGTAGAGAGCACCAAAATCCCCATTATTGTGAATCCAAATTAAAGCCATTGGATGGGTGTCTAAATAAATCGAATAACAGAGTGACTCCTCTGTTCTATCTACAAACATTGAATGTGGTGAGTTGATTCAACAAACGTAGAAATAACATTTCAAATCCGTCTTATAATCTTCCAAAAATTTGAATGATAACACATTCGAAGTTTTGTGTTGCCATAAGGGATCGAAAGCTTTGAATTGAATGCATAATCACTCATTCAGGGTTGATCTTATTATATTTAACAAGTGTCATTTAACAAATTGATTTAAACGTTGTTGTTTCAAATTATTTGGGGAATTTTGTGATAGGAACAATGAGAATTGTAAGTGACAGTGAGGTTGATCTCGAAATTCCTTTAGGAGATTTAAAAAAAATATTTCCATATACGTATGTGTCATTTAATCATTTAATTATGATTTGAACATTGTATGGTTTGGAGAGTATTTACAAAATTTTGTGAGCAAGTGAGCGTAATATTGAGTGATATTAGGAATGAGATTTTGTCTACAGAGCGTTAAATTCAACTGGGTTAGATTTGATAATTGAGTGCAAGTTTGATTCCAGTCAAAGTGTGTTAGTGTCTCCAGTTTTAAAGTTGAGTTGAGGTATTTTCCTTAAAATTTGAATGCATGTAGCTTGTCTTTCAAAAGTTAGTGTTTAGTACAATGTGTGTTTGCTGAATCTTGAATTAATTAAAATAGCAGTGCGACTCATTTTTATTAAAGAAGTGGAATGTTGGTTTGTCTAAATTATAGTCAAATAGACTGATCAAGCTTATGAGTGAGAAATTGATCTATGTTATTAAGTAGCATAATATTTCATTGCATTTTTCTATGTGTTCCAATATCATTTCATAATTCTTTCTTTGCTTTCATTTCCTAAAACAGAGCTAGGATCTGGTTGTTATAGGTTAATTGCTTGATTGTTAAAAGATTGAATGATATGTGCAGTTATTTAATCTAAGAGATCGAATTTTATTAAATTCATTTGACTGAGTGTGTGAGGTAGATAAAGAATCTAGTCAATTTAGAACACTGTTAAGTGTGATTCAATTTGATATCATAGCCAAATTAGTCAACAATAGCATAGATTCAATTCTGCGAGTATTGTGTTTTAATTCGAATTTATATTTTAAGTAGAAAAAATTATTTCATAGCAGAGGCATTAGTTAAATTTCATTTCGTTTTGTTTTCCTTTCATTATGAATTTCATGTTTCATCTAGATTAGGATCCTTTAAATTGAAAGATTTTTAGGAGCCACAATGAGATTCTTTTACTTCCTTAGATGAGTGTTATTTTGAGAAAATGAGTGGTAGATTAGAGTTTCCTTCTGGAAAATGAATGGTATGTTCTTTTACAGCAAGTCACCAGTGTGTTCTTTCATAGAAATAATGATTCAGTACTTAGGAATTAAATTGATTTTATGACCTGGTTTAGGTTAGATTCTCTAACCTGCATTACCTTTGCTTGCGCCTCGAAGCTTACGAGTCTCGGATTGATAATTTAATGTTGGAAACTATAATCATATCATTTCACCAGAAATCTTCATTTTGTCTTTATATGTTATTGTCTTCTCCTTGTTCTATTCATTTCCTCCAAGAGGATTTGCACCTCCAAGAGGATATGGTGTAACCCGTCATGCTCTGGCTCATGATCTTTCTCTTGCTCTGCTTTGTCCTTTTCTTTTACGGTTGGGCCTCCATGCTCTGATGTTTCTTCATCCATGTGACTATCCTCTAGCTCCTCCTTTGCTGCAGTCATCCACTCTATGGACCATTATTGTATCAATGTAGCGAGATCATCTTCGGTGACTAAGTATGGCAGAGGATTCCATGTCTTCATTGTATCCTTCCTGGCTTGTACATATATTCTATGGAATTTCACCTTGAACTTTGCAACTGAGTTATATTGTTGATACATGCTTGGTGAAAACTAATGATTTTGGTTCACCACCATATGTAGATCCATGTGGCACAATACATAGAAAACTCGGTTCTCATATTCTCTTGAATACTCAGTAGTATGCTACAACGAGGCATGTTGTGCTTCTTCGCACACATTTTCTTCTACTGTAGGAAACTACAATTCCTCCAGTTATTTCCATGCATCAGTGTGATGATACAAATAAACCATTCATAGTGAAAGGTTGAACCTTTCTCCTAGGCTTCACAAAAATCCTCCAAAAACTCCCTACACAAATACCCTACCTAGTTGTGTTGGACCACCTTTTTGCACTACGCAGCTATTGAAACTACTGCTATGGTGACTTCGTTAGCTTGATGTTTCTACATAATATTTCCATCCAATGTATGCATGGGGAAACATACTCCTTGGTCCTTGATCAAATTTATATCGTAGCCTCTCTTTCCCTTGAACAATTTGAAATTATCCTTCATGGTCTGCGCTAATACTTTGTCTTGATCCTTACCCACAAAATATTTGGTGGGATCCCTTCCTTGGTATGGTAATCTTGTAATTATCACTATTAAAATGTCATTAATGGGGATCCTTTTCCCCAACTAGAGGTATTTAGTGTGCAATAGCATGAGAAATTGTCTCATGCAGGAAGTGTTGATTGTACTTCTATTGAAGTGCATCACATACAACATGTTGAGAAATCCAGACTATTCCAACCCTCTTGCCCACTTAAGTGGCTCCAAATTTATCACTCCACTCCCTGGATAGTGGACCAACATTAGGTATTTACTTGGCACAAAATTCAGATACTTGGTCTGGTCCTTGAAGTCTAAATCTAAAAACTTCAGCTATGGAATTCTTCCTAGCAGCTCTCCCTAAAATGGAACTTTCTCTAGAAACAATCGTATGAATGTGCAATACTTCGCATCTTTGGAGTCCTTCATGGGTTTAGAATCTGGTTTCCTAGGTGGAAAGTATGGTGGTAGTGGCTACAGAATTATTGCGCCCTATGTCTCCATTTGTTGTTCTTCCTCTTCACTATCTTAGATAGGTTGTTGTTTTGGTTATGGCTTGACATGCTTCATATATTTCTTCTTCTTTGTTCTTGCTTCCTTAGTCTTCTTATTTCGTGGTGATGTTTTGTGCGAGAGAGGTGACGCTATAGTTTATGGTGATTTTGTAGGTGCAGTATATGGTGCTGCAGCTTCCATGAGTCCTGCTAGACCTTTATTTTTGAAAAAACAAATTAATTATTTAATGTTCATACAGTTGCACAACTTCTTCAACTTCTCAATACTTAGCGATTTCTAATCTCTTAGACAGGAAATTGCCAAAATATTGGCGGGAAACGACCTTTATAACACTCCTGATCTTCTAACCCCATCATGAGATCAGATCTTCTTTAGATTTGATTCATTAACTACATATCTCTTCCTAGATCCTTACCATCCTCTCTCCATAAATGTGATTTTATACTCCTCAAACAACAAGTTTCCCTTTTAACAGTCATATTCTTCCGGTGAACTTCGATGCACTCAATACTTATGTCACGGCTCTTGCAAACTCCAAAATAATCTAGACTATAATGAATAAAATCCCTTCATAGAAGCTCTTTTCTACAGAGTATTTTATAGTCCAGTTCCCACTTTCAGATGCAAGTGGCACTAAGAATTTTCTCATTTTTCTTCTTTCGTGTGAAGCTATAGGGGCAGGGTCGTCCCTCTACAACTTTAAACTACTACTATTTACCCTTCCTTGAATCAATTCTCCATTCAAATTTTCCAATTGAACTGCGCCTCCATCAGTAATATGCTTTATAATATATGTTCCCAACCAATTCATTTTGAATTTTCCTGGAAATTTTAGGAACTCACTGTCATAGAGGAGAACAAGGTCTCCTACATTGAACTGCTTTTGTTGGATATGTATGTCATGCCAAGCCTTCTCTCTTGCTTTTCACCTATTGATGGAACCCAACTATCAATATATCTTCTTCCAAAGCGACCAACTGTGACATTATTTCCTCCATTGTTTTAGGGTCTAACATATTTGTGAAGGCTGTAATTCTCAAGATAGGCATAATATACACCATGGGAATCACAACTTCTTATCCATATAACAAACTGAAGGGTGTTTGATGTGTCTACTTCTTACATGTTGATCCAAGTGGATATTGGTGGCCACATGCCTATTCCATTTGGATCCCCACCATTGTTTCTTTCATATTTTCAATTTCCTTAATTGTAGCACAATTTACTATTTTTGGCAGTTTTTTGGGTTTTGAACTTCCGTAATCGTTTTGAGGCCTTAAACGACGTTTTTTGGGAAAATTGGGACCAATGTGGGTCTATAACCAATTTTGGTCACTCGAAATTTTTATTCCTTGGATATATATTTTTAACAAGGTATTTTGCATGTCAAACGAAGATTGTATGCCAAAGTTACATCCCCGGAAAATTGATGTACCAATTTACCCAAAAAGGGCCCATAGTTTTGGGACTTCATCTCCTAGGGTTAGGTTTTCGGATCTTTAGGGTTTTCCATTGTTTCTAAATAATAAAGAGGCATTTGAGCCTCATTGTGACACAAATCAGAGGCATGTAGCCACAACATCTCTTCTCATAGATAAACTACCATCACCCGAGCTAGTTTGTTTTCCATTCTATTTGTAAGAATTTTTCAGTAGTTGACATTAATGAAATGAAGTGTTATTCATGCTACATCTCTACATTTAGGTTTATTTCTGTATATTATTTCTTTCCTTCATAAGTTTGGACCAATGGTATTAGCGCAGTCTGCTTTTTCTATATCTTTCTATGCATATCACCAACGGGTTCGGGGTATAAGGATTTATGGCTCAAACTAGTTGAACCTTTGCAATATTAACCTCACAAACCCCGGCAACCTCCCATGGTAGAAGAAAAGAAAGATGAGGGAGTAGGAGATCATATCAAAATATTTCTCTAGGAGGTCATCGAGAAACAAAGGAACACAATGATGGATAATTTTTCCCAGATCCTTCAACAACTAACCACCAACGATGAATCTTCATCCAACATGTTATCCAAGATAACCATTAGGTTTGTTTTTAAGTCAGGTTAGGTAGGTTAGTTAGGGTTTAATAGGGTCTTTAAGTTTTTATTCTTAAAATAATCACATGTAAAAAGGTCTTTCAGTCATTTTGCAAGGTAATTATGAGTTCTATTGTGTGTCATCATAAATGGGAAACCAAAATTTTTTTTTCCCTTGAGCTTATCTAGTCATGATTATTGAGTTGACAATTTATCCAACTTTCGTAGAAAATGTAGTTCAAACAGTTCAGGGTTTACTACGGAAATTCCTAACACTTTTGTAGCAAATTTTCCTTCCCTAACATTAATTTCGCTACGAGATTTTTTTTTTCTGTTAATGATAGGGAAACAGTACATAGATATTAAAAGTAGTATGGTTAGAGGTTATCAGGTCTTTATTACACCATTTTGTCTTTATCCACCATTCCCAAAACACGTGCACCATATATCTGCCCATTCATTTCATCCCCTTTTCACTTTTTCATAAATTTGTTGTCACAAACTCGTTCTCATCTCCTTACGAGCTAATCTTGATGTATAAGTATCAATCCTATTGTCTTGTGTTCCCGTTAGTTGTCTTTAGGTCAGCTAAGTTACTGTCAAAAGTTGGTTAGTTGTCCTTAGGATATTTTGCAAGTGTCAAGAAGTTTCTCAGTGCATTTTGGAGCCATGGAAGCTCAAAGGAAGTAGTATAAAGGAGGGTATGCGGTAATATATGATCCCATGGACATGAAATTGTTGGAATAAGACACCACATTCACCCAAGCATTTTCTAGCGTTGGGTGTCTTCAGTTTTGTCAAAAATTGCAGGGGTATCATGGGAAAATTTCAAAGGATTTTTCCATTAACTTTATAGGGACAATATCTAAAGTAGGGACACGAAATTTTGGAGTGTCCCCTGACACTATTGCTCAAGCCACATTGATCCCCAGGTCAGGAGAATTATGGTTCAAGGTGAATAAGTTCAAGTTGGAGAATTGGGATGAGTTCCTAAAGGAAGAACACAGAAGCATTGATATTGCTACATGTATTCCCAGAACTTGCCTTAAAGATTATTTTTCTAAGTTTCTAATGGTGATCCAGAAATAATTCACTTGTGAGGGTAGATTCCACATGGTATATCAATACCATTTCAAGTTGTTGCTGCACTTCACAGATAAACAACCCTTAGATATACCTTTCTATTTGTTTAGAAGCCTAGGAAAAATGGCTGACAAGGTTCAAGCCAAACTTGGTGCTACTGGCACTTCAATTTTTCATCATGCTCTTATTAAGTTCCTGGTGGTTGAAGAGTTAAATAGGCTGAAGAGAGATGGCCCACATTTTTATTTTTAAGTGGCTATGAATTTGATGTTGCCACCCCTAGGAGGAATCCAAAGACCAAACCTATAACCCAAGGGGAGTATAATCAATCTAAGGCAGAGCTTGTAGGTGATCTTGAAATGGAGATAGATCATATATAAGAACCTATGTAGCTTGAAGTTGAACATGTAAAAGAGCCTATGGTAGCAGAAAAAGTTTCTACAAGTACCAAGACAAAAAACTTATAAAAGAAGGAGGAATAGAAGCCAAAGAAAAGGGAAGGGTAAACTGTCAGATATCCTAGAACCTATTGACATTGAAGAAATCCACTTTGTGAAGCCTGTAGAGATCAAAGAGGTAGAAGCCAAAAAGAAGAGAAAAGTAGCCAAAAAATTGGATTTTACTCAAGAAGATTCAGGTTTTATTTTCAAGCCTAGAAGTCCTATCATAATATCACTTCAACTAAAAGAAAAGATACTTGAGCTGCCATTAGATGAATAGGTGCTTCCAAAAAAATTAGAACTTGTGAAAAAGAGGAAAGGTAAGGAGCCTGTACAAGAGAAAGGTGAAGTGGAGATGCTGCAAGAAAAATTGAGAGATTCTCAGAATGAGGTAATACAATCAAAATTTCTTTTTGAGGAATTTAAGGAAGAAATATCAAAGAAAATATACTTTTACAATGAGGTTGTAGATAAATCTAGAAATATGTTAAAGAGTACATGCCTTTACACAAAATGGTGAAACACCTATGCAAGAGGAACAAATGGTTACAAGCTCTTGGAGTGGGGTCCCCTAAGTCTGAAGGACCAATTTTGATATATTTTTTAATAGATTAGTCGTGCACAGGGGCTTTGGAGTGGGTCAAATCCCCTCATGAATTTTAATGGGTAAAAAGGGTAGATCAAGGGGCCACAAACCACGGTTTGTGGACCCTAGAGTAGTGCAGGCTGATAGTATAAATAGAAGTCTAGATCAAGTCTAAGAAGGGATTTTTTGGATAAGTCTGGACATTGATGTTGGACCTGGTAACTTTGTGATAATTTGTGTGTATTTGTCTGGGTAGAATTCTCTTGTTGGTTGTGTGCATGGAGACCTTAGTCTCGTTGTGTGCGGACCCCACTGGCTGTGTTCGCAGGTTGTTGAAGACTTTTTTATGAAGGATTTGAACTTATATTAATAAAGGCATGTTGTTGTAGATGTCTTAGTCTGAAATGTATCTACTGTCTATGTTATGAATGTTTCTGCATCTTATTTCGGATTCATGTATTGTCTACAATTGGATCTCTTGCGCAACTGTGTTTTGGTTTATATGAATGTTTATTGGATAGATATGATGGTATAAGCTTATGATATTATGCGTTAAGGGTTATTACTTTGATTATAGATGTTGTGTTAACTTGCACAAGGTATTGACCTAAATCTATCTGAAAGGGTTTCCTAGTTAGGGCTTCTGTTGTGAAGGTTTGTTTATGGTTATTTTGGATCTTAAGGCACCCACATCATTCAAGCCTATCTCAAGGTGTGGAATCTTAGTTCCATCACCCCCCCATACTACTTCAGGTGAGACTATGACTTGCGCAAGCAGGTCACTACCAAAAGGGCCAGTAGTAAGAGGGTTTAGTTAGTTAACCTCAACTCTGAACCTAGGTTAGGACCCCTCAAACCAACAAATGGTTTTTTTTCTAGGAACACAAACATTTTGATAGAGTTTGGGTGATGCCAAGAGGTCATTGGTAGCCATTTAAGCCTGAACTTGAGGACTTGTTTAAAAAAAATATTTAGGGATTTTCCCTAAAAGAAAACAGAAGTAAGAAGTTGTATGTTGAAGATTGGAAGAATAAGTATTTTTTCACTAAGGTGCGCGAGATATTATTCATAACCTTTGCACACGAACTATAGAAGTGGTTGGAAAGGTTAGAAAAATTCCAAACCTGTTGGAAGGAAGATCAGGTAATGTAGTGGACCCCTAAATTGATCCAACAATTGGAGAAGACTAATAATTCCATTACCCAAACTGTAGATCACTAGGTTGACAAAATCTTGGGTGGGTTTGTAACAGAGTTTGCAGTTGTTCAGTTTGTGTCCTAATCGGAAGCTGAAATAAGATTTTTCAAGGGATTGAGAGGGAAGTTCTTACAAAATTATCCTCTATTGATTAAGATGCTATTGTGCGAAAAGGGTATTTTTTGTAGCCACATGGAGTAAATGATCCATGATTAGAGTGAAAGTACTACGCGTATAGGTAAATATTATCAGGTCAATTAGAGAGGGGATAGATATGTATACAGTCCTATGAGAAAATCCCCTGATATAAATGGAAGCGAGGCTACACATGTTAAAAATATCCCTCCTGCTATGCCACCATCAAATTCGCGCAGAGATAATAATCCTCCTACCCCACCACCACCCCCACTTGCGAAAGGTATGGCCACGCATATGAATTTACCCACCTTTCAGGGAGCGGTGGATGGGAATATGGACCGATTTTGGTTTGTGGAGAATGCAGTGTAGACTACGTAGAATGTCAATACTGATGTTGTCAAGAGAGCGCAACTGGCTATGGTCTTTGAAGGTCTTGATTTAGATTGGTTCATGGGATACCTTTATCAACATGTGGATCTCAGAGTTTAGGAGATTAAGGATGCCATGAAGTAGTAGTTCTGAAATCCAAAATCCTATTCTCAATGCGTAATAGAACTGAAATATATAAATCAAGGACCGAGAGAATCAGTTTTGGAAGCTGACCAATGACTGAAGCAAACCATCAGTGATGAAGGATTTTCTTACGATGATAAGTGGCATAATCAATGATTCATCGCCATGCTATTGCCACATCTACGTAGGCCTATGGGTCAACAAAAGATTGAATCTCAGGAAGAAGCCCTAGAAATTTCTATGAAATTAGAAGTTGCACCTAGAGATGATTCTCAATTTGGAGCGCTGCAAATTTAGAGCCAATTAGAAGCTACACACTTAGAAATTTAGAATTTATGAAGAGACTGGGGTAAAGACATTGGCGCATATGTCTGGTGCATATGCTACAAGGGAGCTGGCCCCACCAAAGATCAATGCCCTTTGTTGTTGGATTACATGCAAGCTGGGGGACCGAGTCCACTACGCCCCTGAGATGTTGTTGGGCCTAGTACCCCCACACTATGGTGCAATGATTGTCAGGTGGTTGGGTGACATGATACAAACCACTTTCCGCGATTATGAGCCTATGTACCAGAACTGAAGTAATAGTGGTGCAGATTCTGCTGTTCCATTGATCACAATGAGCACAATTATCGAATGTATGACCTGTTGATAGAAAGAGAAAACCTTTATAGAGTGCAGGTCGAACCTTCATTTCCAACATCTCCCTCCGGAAAAGGAGGATCCCCAACAAGAGGATGGGGAGGTGGGAGAGGCGGAGGTGCAGGTCAAGGGAGAGGAAAACTAATTTGTTACAACTGTGGAGATGTTGGGCACTATGCACGTGACTTCCCGAACCCTATGCGACAATATTGCAGGTATTGTAGGAAATTTGATCATGTAATTGAAGATTGTCCTATGTTATTATATAAAATGTGGGAAAACCAGTAGACACCAACAAAAAACATACATATGGTTAAGGCTAAACCTCTTGACGATGGTCCAAGTGTAAATGTAATTACATGTAGCGGTGTTGCCACTAGAGGAAATGAGGAAAAGGCTACTGCAGAGACATTGATCATAAAGGTGTCTGACAAGAAGGAAAAACTCAACCTGTAGAAAGAGAAAGATATTTTCATCGAGGCTAGAAATGATTTTGCTGATGAAAGAGAATCCATGTCAAGGACTCCCATGAAACCAAAAGCTGATGATGAGGTTAAACCATTCCTACAAGCCTGCATTAAGCTACTGCGCAATTAGAAGCAAGGAAAATTTTAAGGATGCAAAATTATTTTGAAGTATAAAAAATTGGTGAATCTCACTAGTACCGAATATGAAAACTATAAAATGTTTATTGATGTATTTGTAAAATTATTGAAATTTATAATGATTTTATATATACTTTGTATATAATTTCGGTGATTTTTACGTAAAATAATTTTATATTGTAAAATTTGGGCGAATCATTTTTATAAAAAATGGAAATTGATGAATATTGTTTTTGGAAAAATCATGGAAAATTAGCCCACCTGCGAATATTAGTCCCTACAATTTTCCATGATCAGAAGGTAGTAGATAATATCTAGGCCCTGATAAACATTTGCGCAGAAAAAGAGGTGCGTCAGACAGAAACCAAGGTTGTGAACAAAGTTTTTAATTATAAGAAGATAATTGGTAGGGAGATGCGCATGCATGTGCAGATTGAAGACTATGAGATGGATAGAGTCATCTTGGATCTGGGGTCTGATGAAAATTTCTTACCTGAGAAAACCTAGCAGAAGATGGGAGAGCAAAAGTTGGAATGGTCCACCATTCAGCTATGCATGGTAAATCAACAAATATCATTCCACTTGGAAGGCTTCCACAGGTTGTATGATGTTTCTGCATTGTGCTGCCTCAAGATCACAAAGAAATTCTATGTTGGAATCACAACTTCCATTAGAACAAAACCCACAGGCGTTAGTCTCCGCTACAATCGCCAGAGCTAGGATCCATGAGAGGTGGTTAGTCCATGTTTCAAAACACATGGTGAGCGTTGAACCCCATTTCCAACAATATCCTCCCCAACACGAGCCGGGTGAGTTTCGAACTCGAGACCTGTTGCTCTGATACCACTTGTTGGAATCATAATTTCCATTAGACCAAAACTCACAAGCGTTAGTCTCTGCTACAATCACATCTCCTCTAAGGTAAGAGAACCACCCTACTTTGATGGTTCCGGTAGTGTTAAAGAAATTTTTAAAGTATTAAAAAAATCTGCCCAAGAAGAACGAAGATTCTTGACACTTGATTTGGCTATGCACGGAAATCTAGCGCATTGGTGGGAGACGCACAAGGGAGCCTTCTAGGACTGGGAGGAATGTAGAAAAATGATGACACTACAATTTTAACCTCCAACCACCCCATAAATTGAGCTCTTTTATGGTCAGGGGTTTCTGTGCAAGCACCTGGACATGTGGATGGAGGTACGGGATGAAAATACATGGAATGAATGGGCTCATAGGTTTGTCCACTCATTGGGACCAGTACCTACTACCTGGTATATAGAAGTTGATATACACCGGGGTACACAAGACTGGTTTACAATTACTGAAGATTTCCTGGAAACGTTTGGATTTGTGGGTGGCTCGAAGAAATTGGATGAAGCCCTGAAGGACATAGATGCTTTGGTCTTTGATGAATCCCGACCTCAATAGGAATGTGTTGCATTGGCCTAGGATATGCAGATGCAAGACATTGTCAACTGTAGAAACCTGTCAATCGAGTATAATGAAAATGACCCACGAAATTTTAATATCTCGGAGTCTGAAGGGGAGTGCGTAGTTGCAGGGCCTACATTAAGGATAGTGGATGTCACTAGACCTACGAAATTGAAGGAAGTCAACATTAGGATGGAATAGCAGCCCAAGTTGGCCAAGATTGGGGATTATAGGGATGATGATATAGTAGTAAATATTGCAGAGCTACTAACATAATATGAGGATACGTTTCCCACAAATTTCTGTGAGTTGAAGGGAATTGTAGGGGACCTGGGTGTTATGAAGATCACACTGAAACCGGATGCGCACCCTATCAAGAAGCACCCATATCGATTGAACCCAAAATATAAGCAACAAGTGAAGGAGGAATTGGAGAATATGGTGGTTGTGGGCATCATTGAAGCATCAAAAATTTTGATTGGGTAAGCCCAATGGTGGTTTAGGAGAGAAATACCAAAGGAGAAATAAGGATTTTTGTAGATCTCCACAAGTTGAATGATTCGTGTGTGCATGACCCCTTTCGTACTCCATTTTTCTGATGAAATCTTGGATAATGTAGGAGGAAAAGAAGAGTATTCATTTACTGATGGAGTTTCAGGGTATCATCACATTAGAATTGTGCCATAAAGCCGCAACAAGATCACCTTCACCACTGAATGGGTTTCTTTCCAATATATTGTCATGCCATTCGGATTGAAAAATGCACCTGCAATATTCTCGTGCGTGGTAGTAGCTGTGTTCATGGAATTCATGCATAAATTCTTGGAGGTATATTTTTATGACTGGACATTTTTTGGATTGGTAAAGAAACATGTGTCAATGATATGAAACCAACTCCAAAAATAGAAGAAAAGAGAGATCAATGCGTTAGAATTTAGCTAGTTTGAGGGTACAATCTCCTTTACATTACATAAATGAGAAATTCTTGGATGATACAAATGAAAAAAACTCCTTCTATATATAGGATTCCATGGGGTCACAATATAGTTTTAGCCGAGCTAACAATAATAATGTAAGGGCACAATAATAGCAATATGTGGGTTACAGGGGTACAACAATAACAATAAGGGGGTTAGACTAACAACAACAAGGGACTACACTAGTAATCTAGGGACCTAACATGTCCCTCTCCTTAAAAAAATTGATTTCCTCAGTGCTTGAGTAGCTCTGGATGCTTCTGTATAAAATTCTCATCCTCCCATGTAGAATTTTCAGTGGGTAAGTTCTTCCACTTGATGAGATAATCTGAAATTGATCGATTTTGTAGATGTCAAGTTTTTGTTTCCATGACTGATTCAGGTTCCAATATGATTTTTCCTTCCTCGTCAAGTTTTGGAAATATTGTTTGAATTGGAAGTTTTTCAACCATAACCTTCTTTAAGTCTAAAACATGGAAAACTGGATGCATTCACCAAGAAGAAGGAAGCTCCAATTTGTATGCCATAGTACCAATATTTTTCAACACATTGTAAGGACGATAGTACTTTGGTGATAATTTATTATCATTCTTAGCTTGCTTGAGGGACATTTTATTCTATGGATTTAACCATAAAAATACCCAGTCTCCTACATCGAAACTTCTCTCAATGCGATGTTGATATACCTATTGTTTCATTCTCTTTTGTGCCAAATTTAGGGTATCCTTTAGGTTTTGGAGAACTTGTTGTTGATGCTCCATGTGATATTCCACTTCTTGAACCTTATAATTTTCTCTTAAAGATGATGTGATGGATGATAGATGATATCCATAAAGTGCCATAAATGGGGTCATTTTTGCTGCAGTATGGAAGGAAGTGTTATACCAGCATTCAGCCAGAGGTAACCACTTAACCCATTATGTTTGTTTATCAGATACAAAACATCGAAGATATCCTTCCAAAAATTTGTTCACTATCTCAATTTGACCATCAGATTGAGGATGATAAGATGAGCTATGATCTAGTTGAGTACCCAAACAAGAAAATAATTCCCTCCAAAAATTTCCAGTAAAAATGGGATCTTTATCGCTTGCAATAGAAGGTTTCAAAAACCCTAAATTCCATAGATCATATCACCGAAAATATTGTGAACAAAGATATAAAATTGGTATAGGAAGTTCCTCACGATTTTGGCTTCGCGTATTAAAAATTTCAGCTTCCGAACCTTCGTAGAAAAAAATTATATATCAAATTCCATGATGACATGTTTAGAGCAGCAAAACCCTAGAACCCAAATCTTTGATACCAAATGTTATGAAACCAACTCCAAAAATAGAAGAAAATATAGATCAACACCTTATAATTCAACACCTTTTTCATTTGCATGTAGATGCATCTGGTACAACACTTGTGGTTGTTTTAGCGTAGCCAGGAGAAGGATACATTGATCACCCAGTAGCTTTTGATAGTAGGAAGCTCTCAGCGCAGAGCACAACTACTCAACTACAGAAAGGGAAGGAATGGCCATGGTATACGCACTACAAAAATACAGACACTATCTGCTAGGAGGGAATTTCAAAATGGTCACTGATCATTCTTCTTTGAAATACCTGGTCAATAAGCGTGTATTGGGGGGGAAGATCTGCAGATGGTTGTTTCTTTTTTAGGAGTATGAATTTGAGTATATTGTGAAGTTGGGACAATTGAATGTTGGACCTGATCATCTATCACAAATTGAAAATGGGGAAGAACCAACCAGTTTGGCATTAGGGGAATTTTGAGGTCTAGAATGGGCCTCCTAAGAAAAATGTACAACTAAAATAAACTTTATAAGAACCAATAGGATTCAAGATGATGATCTCAACCATGGGGGATGATTCACCATTTTTGGAGTAAAAAAGTAAAAATATTAAAAAATAATAAAATAATAAAACTACTTTTTCAACTCATATTTTCAACTTATCTCCCTAAGGGTTTACTAAAATTTCGAGTGGGAATACTTGTTGGATGCAAAATTTAATTCCTCATCCAATGAGTACCCATTTTGCATACTTTTTATGGACCCTGCTACACGAAAAATGAGAAATACATTAAAAAAAACATGATTTCAATCACGTTTTTTATGTATTTCTCATTTTTTGTGTAGAAAAGTCCATCAAAAGTATGAAACATGGGTACTCCTTGGATGATAAATTAAATTTTGAATCCAATGAGTATTCCCACTGAAAAATTGAGGAAAACCTTAGGGATATATGTTCAAAATATGAGTTGAAAAAGTAAAATTTTTCTTTTTTCCCTCTAAAATTTGATGATGTAATAAAATATTATTTTATTATTTCCTTAGGAGGCCCATTTTAGACCTCAAAATTCCCCTAATGAGGAGGGGTTACTGGATGTGCAACTCTTCGCTATCAAGGTGGTTGATGAGCAATTTGCTGATATTATTCATCTTCTGACCAAGGGAACGACACCTACAAAATATTCAGTCTAGTAAAAGAAGGATTTGGTTGCACGCACCACTGATTTTACCCTGATTTCAGGTCAATTTTATAAATTAGGAGTAGATGAAATATTAAGGAGATACGTGTTGGAACATGAAAGACAGGATATCTTGGCTGAGGCTCATGGAGGAGTGCCAGGAGGCCAATATGTTGGGAAATCCACTACGCGAAAGGTTTAGGGTGTTGGGTTATGTGGCCCACACTACGCAGTGATACACATGCATACTGTCGGGCCTGTGATGCATGTTAGAGAATAGGAAATCCTTCGCGCAAAGATGAAATTCCCTTGCAACCTCAGATGGCCTTGCAAACATTTGATAAGTGGGATATAGATTTCGTTGGACAAATAAACCGTCCTGGAAATAAAACTGGAGAGCGTTATATCATTACTACAACTGATTATGTAACCCGATGGCCAGAGGCAAAGGAATTTAAAGAATGTACTGTAGATAATATTGCACACTTCATCTTTGAGCATATTTTGACTAGGTTTGGATGCCCGAAAATTTTGATGAGTGATAGAGGTATGCACTTTGTTAACGAAACAATTGAAGCTTTGACAAAGGAATTCCAAATCCATCACAAGAAGAGTAACCCTTATGACCCACAAGCAAATGGTGCAGTCGAAGCTTTCAACAAGATCTTGGAGAATGCACTCACAAAGATCTCTAATTCCAACCGAGATGATTGGGATGTATGCATCTGTTCTGTGCTATGGGATTATCAGACAACATGCAAAAATTTGACAAGAAAAACACCTTTCAGGATGGTATATGGGTAGGAAGCCATCATGCTAATGGAGTATATTTTCCCAAGCCTGTGCATCACAGATTTCACTAATATGGCTGAGCCTGACATTATGGAGGCACAATTAGCGCAAGTTGTTTCCTTGAAAGAAGATCGGTTCATTGATAACTTCCACCATCAAGTGCAGAAGGCGCATGAAAAAGCCTGGCATGACAGGCACATTAAGTAGAAGGTGTTCAAGGAGGAAGACTTTGTTTTTCTATATGGCATTCATTTTTTGTGCCACCTAGGGAAGTTTAGAAAGCATTGGTTGGGGCCATACATTATAATGGAGATCACGGATGGTGGTGCAGTGCGCTTGGCCATGCTACACAGAGAGAACCTTCCCGAGGACTTCAATGGAAGACATCTGAAGCTGTATAGAGATAATCTAGTCTCGACCAAATGAATAAATGGTCAGAGCATCAGAATCAAAGGGCCTAAGTGCAACAAAGAGGGAGGGCACAGGAAGGTGCGACAAAAGTGCAGGGATGATGCACAGGAAAAGAAACTAGCTTTTGGAATAGTGAAACTGGGTGAAAAAGTGAAATTACTGTCAGATGGAACGGACTTCTCGCATTTAATGAGGTGATATTGGAGGATTTTTTACCTTTTTATTGAAGATAAATGGAAATTAATGAAAATCCCACCATTTTTACCATGGATGGCTTACAAAAATGTGTGTACGGGTCTCAATTGGTTCCTTTTCTATTTGAATATTTGGTGCCTTATGATTGTCTTTAATCTCTGTTATCCTACTGTCTATGAGTTCTGTATGTCTGGCTGTGAATATCCATCTGACATCAGTAATCTCGAATTCATATTTCACCCAAGAATGATGGCCACCAACCCTGCGGAGGATAATTTGGTGCCCCTCACTACTTCTACGGAGATGGGATTAGATGAGGTCAGAGAAGTAGTCTCAGAGGTAGAAGAAGTCGTGTCCACACCGACGAAAGAGAAGGGAAAGGGGAAAATTTCCAAGTGGGATACCTCTAAGCCGCATACATCTCTGTAGAATTTAACATCCCAAAGGAAATCTACTAAGGATCGATCTCCCATCGGCAATCCATCAAAGCACCTGATGAGTTCTAGAAAAGAAGCGATGTTTGAGGAACCTATCTCATGGTGGCCACCCTATGTTAAGCCACGGAAGCCCTCTACACACAAGTTGCAAAATATCAATAACTTTTGGGAATACATATAGATGTCGTTGATCCCTCAGGATGTCCCTCTAGTTGGAGAAATGTTTAGCAAGATTCCAGAAATCAAATTTGATGATTACAACTTAGCTAATGAAGGAACCTTCCTGGAGCTTGCGTTGGAGAATTACTTGGAACAGGTCTTGTATGACGATGTGCCAGAGGTGGAACCAATGCCTTGGGTGCTCAGGCTGCACAACGCAAGAGTCTTCAACCTACTCAGGATTCCATATTTAAGGAGATACCCCATCACCGAAATTTTCATGTGAAAGTTGTTGGCCTTAGTCCACAAAGGTTCCCTATGGATTAAGGGGAGAATTCCTATAGATGTTGCGTTGATTGATCAGATCACCGGCCTACCTAAGAAGGGGCCCCATCCAATGAAGGGATTTGGGAAGAGAAACGAGTTGAAAGTGGCGACGAACATGAAGAAAAAATACAAGGTGGGACGGGATAAGGGGGAATTTCTGGTCCAGACCATCGCTGACCTGGTGATGCGTGTGGGAACCCTTGTCCTCAGATGCAATATTATGAGGAACTTTCGATCGAAACCCGTCCCCGTTCACGTCATTTCCTTGTGGGGAAATGTGAAAAGGGGATCCTATATAACTAGTTGTGGTTTTTGCACAAGGATTTTCTAGAAAATGTGCACGAGGCACGGGAACTGGGGAATCAATTCTACTACTCATGGCTTCTGTTGCTGATTACGATGGTGGCATGGGAGAGACTCGATTTGATGCAGTCCTCCCTGAGATCGAGCCACACGTATGCGAGGGGGCATGCTACGTGAACTTATGGGATTCATCCAACCCTTGATGTGTTGAAGAAAATAAAATATTTTGGGTACCTTTTGAAGGCGCGCTGGCTTAGGCCATTCATTCTAGACCAAGACTCTCACCGACAGTACATGAGAAGCACAAAAGCGTCGTGAAATTTAAAGTGACCATGCACAACGTGTAGATTAAATCATGTAAGGACTCAAAATGGTACACCTTTCCTTATATGGTCACCGAGGTGGAAATCAATCAGGCCGTGGTGACATGGCCAAATGCATGGAAAATCAGGCTTGGCTCTACCCATCCCATTACATCATCCACTTCAAGAAAAGACACAACTCCAAAAGATATGGCTTCAAAATACACAACAGAGCCATGCATAGAGATAGATGCGTAGAAGACTGACGGGAAAGATACTAGAGCCAAAGCAGAGAAGCACCCTGATGTAGCAAAGGACAAAGATCATGAGTTAGGAGGAGACCAGGAGGAGGTGGACCTCAGAGGTTTGGACCGCCTCAATGGATATGGTTTTAAATCTCCACGTGACACAAAGCGAGGCAGAGAAACATATAAGGGGTCACACAAGAAGCGGAAAGGGTCCAAGGCGGGAGCACATGAAGAGGTTACTCTGAAAGAGGATGACCTCGACAAAATTTCAGATGTTGTTTCTTCAGCATCGGAGGACTGCTGGAACAAAATGGATATACAATACAAGGCTGTGGTGGATGCCTTGCAGTCAAGCCTACAGGTTCTACAACTGAAGATAGATACATTGCAAGCGAGCATAGATCAAGCGAGGCCGGTGCAAGTGATATTGAATTCTACTTCGATCATCGCAGTTATAGAGAGCAGAATGTGCCCCTTCCCGGGTGCAACAATATCCATGGAAAAAGCAGAATTGTGCGTGCAAGTCTAAACCTACTCCGAGGTCAGCATGGAATTTGTGAAGATTCCAAGTGGGAAGCTATAGGCTCTCTGCATCTTCATATCAATAGAACTGTAGAGCAGAGAGGATCGTGCACAACAACATCTCAACGAAGCTGAATAGATTGCAGCTACAAAGATGGCAGAGTCTATCCAGGCTCAGAAAGTGCAATAGGTAGTCGTAGCTTAGTGCACGGAGCTAGAGAGCTTCAACCCAACCTTTTCCATTTCGCAAGAAAAAATTGAGGGCTTGGTCGCAGCATTAAAAGCTTCCAAGTCTTAGATCTAGTCTATAAAAGCAAATTTTGAGCAAACAATTGTTGCATTGTAGGAAAATATGCAGCCTGAGACCCCTCCAGAGATGTGCATGCAACGGGCTGCTTTAATGAAGACAAAATTCACCAACATCTCTGCCAATGTTGATAAGGGATCGGAGCTCTTGGAGATAGCTATGGGACTGTGGAACTATGTGCAAACATATCCACTAGTCAAGAAAATTACCCAGGAGCTGTGTGCTAAGGAGTAGGAGTTCGATGACTAACAAGAGGCTTTGCCTACATTCATCCCTGCTCATATAATGGCATGCCTTCAGACCAGCCAGGAATTGTGAGATGAGCTTGAGGAGCTCCACTGCAAGAAACAAATTTTCAACGATCACATGAAGCCTTGGGCATACGAGGCCATGAAACTATCTCAGGACCTTGATATTGCAGTCTAAAATTTGAACTACACATTGCACAGTGTCGCTTTGGCCATTGAAGTGCCAACATCAAAAAAGTTAGTGGAGACAGTGCAGAGCACCACAGAACAAAGTGTGGGTGTCTTGGCACCATTTGTAGCTACTATCAAGAAGCTCCGGAACAAAATTAAGAATCAAGTGCTAGTGTGACTCAGGACAAGTCACAAGATTGTGTTGGGGGCCTATTGGAGTGGGGTCCCCTAAGTCCCAAGGACCAATTTTGATATACTTTGTAATATATTATTTGTGCATAGGGACACCTCATGAATTGTAATGGGTCAAAAGGGTAGATCAAGGGGCCGCAAACCATGGTTTGTGGACTATATAGTAGAGCAGGCTAATAGTATAAATACAAGTCTAGATCGAGTCTAAGAAGGCAGTTTTTGGATAAGTTTGGAAATTGATGTTAGATCTGGTAAATTTGTGATATTTTGTGTGGATTTTTCTGGGTAGAAGGCTCCTACTGGAAGTGTGTGTTGAGACCTTAAACCTACTTTGTGCGGAACCCACTGGATATGTGAGCATGCTGTTTAAGTGTTTTGTATGAAGGATCTAAACTGATATTAATAAAGGAATGTTGTTGCGGATATCTGAGTCTGAAATGCATCTATTATCTATGTTATGAATATTTCTACATCTTATTTTTTATTCTTGTATTGTTTGTAATTGGATCTCTTGCGCAAGTGTGTTTGGGTTTATATTAATGTTTATTGGATAGATTTGATGGTATAAGGTTATGATATTATGTGCTAAGGGTTATTACTTTGATTATAGAAGTTATGTTAACTTGCGCAAGGTATTGACCTGAATCTGTCTGAAAGGGTTTCGTAGTTAGGGCTTATGTTGCGAAGGTTTGTTTATGGTTATTTTAGATCTTAAGGTACCCACATCATTTAAACCTCTCTCGGGGTGTGGAAACCTAGTTCAAGTACCCCCCCATATTGCTTCGGGTGAGACTTTGACTTGCGCAAGTAGGTCACTGCCGAAAGGGCCAGTAGTAAGAGGGTTTAGTTGGTTAACCTCAACTCTGAACCTGGGTCAGGATCACTCAAGCCAACAAATGGTTTCGTTTCCAGGAACGGGAACATGTTGAGAGAGTTTAGGTGATGCTGAGAGGTCATTGGCAGCCATTGAAGCCTGAACTTGAGGACTGGTTTGAAAAACAGATTCAAGAATTTTCCCTAAGAGAAAACAAAAGTAAGAATTTGTTTGCAAAAGAGTGGAAGAATAAGTATATTTTCACTGAGGAGCACGAGATCTTCTTCTTAACCTTTGCACATGAACTACTAGAGTGGTTGGCAAGGTTAGCATAATTCCAAACCTATTGGAAGGATGATCAGGTCATGCAGTGGACCCCTGAATTGATCCAAAAATTAGAGAAGACTGATAATTCCATTACCCGAACTGTAGATCACTAGGTTGACAACATCTTGGGCGGGTTTGTAACAGAGTTTGTAGTCGATCAGTTTGTGTCATACTCATAAGTTGAAAGAATATTTTTCAAGAGATTGAGAGGGAAGTTCTTACAAACTTATCCTCTATTGATTAAGATGCTATTGTGCGAAAATGGTATTTTGTGAAGCCACAACGAGTGAATGATCCCTGATAAGAGTGAAATTACTATGCGCAGTGGTAAATATTATCGAGTCAATCAGAGAGGGGATAGATCTATATACAATACTCTAATAAACTCCCCCGATATAGACAGAAGTGAGGCTACGCACGCTAAAAATAACTCTCCTGATACGCCACCATCAAATTCGCGCAGGGGTAAGAATCCTCCTACCCCACCACCAACCCCACTTGCAGAATATATGGCTGCACATATGAAGGTACCCACCTTTAAGGGTGCATGGGATGAGAATATGGACCGATTTTCGTTTGTGGTGAATGTAGTGTGGACTGCGCAGAATGTCAATATTGATGTTGCCAAGAGAGCACAGATAGCTATGGCCTTTGATGGTTGCACTTTAGATTGTTTCATGGGATACCTTTCTCAACATGTGGATCCCATAGTTTAGGAGATTAAGGATGCCCTAAAGTAGCAGTTGTCTAAGCCAAAATCCTATTCTCAATGCGTAATAGAACTAAAATATGTAAAGCAAGGACCGAAAGAATCAATTTGGGAAGCTGACCAATGACTGAAGAAAACCATCAACGATGGAGGATTTTCTTCCTATGATAAGAAGCATAAGAAATGGTTCATCACAATCCTATTTCCACATCTAAATGGGCCTATGGGTCAATAGAACATTGATTCTTAGGAAGAAGCCCTGGAATTTCCATGAAATTAGAAGTTGTGCCTAGATACAATGCTCAATTTGGAGCACTGCAAATTCAGAGCCAATTAGAAGCTATGCACTTAGAAATTTAGAATTTATGAAGAGACCAGGGTAAAGAAGTTGGTGCATATGTATGGTGAATATGCTGCAAGGGAGTTGGCCACACCAAATATTAGTGCCCTTTACTGCCGGATTACATGCAAGCTAGGGGACTGAGTCCACTATGCCCCAGAGATGTTGCTGGGCCTAGTACCCCCACACTGTGCTGTAATGATTTTCGGGTGGTTGGGCAACATGATAAAGGCCACTCTTTGTGGTTAGGAGCCTATGTACTAGAACTGAAGCAACAGTGGTGTAGATTCCTCTCTTGAGTTGATCTCGATGAGCACAATATCGAATGTATGAATTGATGATAGACATAGCGAAACTTTATAGAGAGTAGACCGACTCTTCATTGCCAACATCTCACTCTGAACAAGGAGGATCCCTAGCAAGAGGATAGGGAGGGGAGAGAGGTGGAGGCATAGATCGAGGGAGAGGTAAACTAATCTATTACAATTGTGGAGACATTGGGAACTATGTACGTGACTGCCCGAACCCTGCGCAACAATCTTGCAGGTATTGTTGGAAATTTGGTCATGTAATTGAATATTGTCCTGTGTTAATAGCTAAAATTTAGGAAAAAGAGCAGACACCAACGCAAAACATACAGACGGTTAAGGCTGAACCACGTGACGATGGTCCAAGTGTAAATGTAATTACACACAACAATGTTGCCACTAGAGGAAATGAGGAAAAGGATGTCGCAAAGCCACTGATCAGAAAGGCGTATGACAAGAAGGAAAGCCTCAACCTATAGAAAGAGAAAGATATTTTCATTGTGGCCAGGAAGGATTTTTATAATGCAGGACCATCCACGTCAAGCACTCCCATGGAAAAAAAAGTTGATGATGACATTAAACCATTCCTAAAAGCCTGCATTAAGCTACTGTGAAATCAAAAGGCAATATATAATCTCTAGGCCCTGAGAGAAACTTGCGCAGAAAAATAGGTGACTCAGATAGAAACCAAGGTTGTGAACAAGGTTTATAAGTAGAAGAAGAGAACTGGTAGGGAGATGTGAATGACTGTGCAGATTGGAGACTATGAGATGGATTAGGTCATCTTGGATCTGGGGTCTGATGCAAATTTCTTACCTAAGAAAACCTGGCAGAAGATGGGAGAGCCAAAGCTAGACTGGTCCACCATTCAGGTACGCATGGACAGTTAGCAAAATATCATTCCACTTGGAAGGCTTCCATAGATTGTAGTAGACATTTTCAAAGTGAAGGTATGTGTAGATTTCGAAGTAATAATTTTTTTGGATGATGCAGACCCCTACCCTATGTTGTTAATATTAGATTGGGCCATTGATATGGGAATCATCATTAACTTGAAGCGTCAAAGTATGATTTTTGAAAATAATGGTACATGGGTGATAGTCCCACTGGATCCAGCAGAAGGATAATGATACACAAAAATAATGTGTGAGGGGGATGATGTCAACCATATTTACAAACTCACTGCGCGGGACAAATATTGGATCAACACTACCACTGATGGCATGTTGAACTGGGAGAAGGATAGCTCATGCTTTTCCGATTCGGATGGCAAGATGGAGAATTTGCAGAACTGGTTGCACGATGTTTCTACATTACACTGCCTCAAGATCACAAAGAAATTCTACTACATCTCCTCTAAGGTAAGAGAAATTCCCTACTTTGATGGTTCTAGTAGTGTCAAATAATTTTTGGAGGCATTATAAAAAGTTTCCTTGGAAGAATGAAGATTTAGGGCGCTTGATTTGGCTATGCGCGCAACTCCAGCACGTTTGTGGGAGACGCACAAGGGAGCCTTTCAAGACTAGGAGGAATGTAGAAAAATGATGGCGCTCACTTTTAACCTCTAGCCACCACACCAATTGAGCTCTTTTATGGTCAGGGGGTCAACACAAGCACCTGGAAATATGGATGGAATTATGGGATGAAAAGACATGGAATGAATGGGTTCATAGGTTTGTCCACTTGTTGGGACCGGTACCTACTACATGGTATCTAGAAGTTGATCTACATAGAGGTACTCAAGACTTGTTTACAATGACTGAAGATTTCTAGGCAACCTTTGACTCCGTGGGTGGCTCAGATAAATTGGATGAAGCCCCGAAGGACATATATTCTCTAGTCTTTGATGAATCCTGACTCAGAAAGGAATGTGTTGCAATGGCCTGGGATACGCAGATTCAAGACATTGTTAATTGCATAAACTTGTCAATCGACTATAATGAAAATGACCCAAGCAATGTTAATATCTTGGAGTTTGAAGGGGAGAGCATAGTTGAAGGGATCACATTAGGGATGATGGATGTCACTAAACCTCTGAAATTGAAGGAAGTCAACATTGGGACGGAAGAGCAGCCCAAGTTGGCCAAGATTAGGGATTACTGGGATGATGATACTGTAGGAAAGATTGCAGAGATGATGACGGAATATCAGGATCTGTTTCCTACAAATTTCTATGAGCTCAAGGGAATTTTAGGGGACCTGGGTATTATGAATATCACACTGAAACTAGATGTGCAACCTATCAAGCAACGCCGATATCGATTGAACAAAAAATATAAACAGAAATTGAAGAAGGAATTGGAAAATATGGTGGTTGTGGGCATCATTGAACCGGTTGAACAGTCTGATTAGGTAAGCCCAATGGTGGTTCAAGAGAAAAATACAAAAGGAGAAATAAGGCTTTGTGTAGATCTGCGCAAGTTGAATGATGCATGTGTGCATGACCCCTTCCCTACTCCATTTTCTGATGAAATCTTGGATAATGTAGGAGGACAAGAAACATATTCTTTTATTGAGGGATTTTTGGGGCATCATCACATCAGAATTGTGCTGGAAGACCACAGCAAGACCAAATTTGCCACTGAATGGGGTTATTTCCAATATATTGTCATGCCATTCAGAATGAAAAATTCACCTGCAATATTCTCACACATGGTAGTAGTTGTGTTCATGGAATTCATGCATAAATTGTTGGAGGTATATTCTTATGACTAGACAGTGTTTGGATTGGTAAAGAAACTAGCTCCAAAAATAGAAGAAAAGAGAGATCAACGACTTAGAATTCAACCACTTTGAGGGGGAAACCTCCTTTACATTACATAAATGAGAAATTATTGGATGATATAAATGACAAAAACTCCTTCTATATATAAGAGTCCATGGGGTCACAATATAATCCTAGCCAGCCTAAAAATAATAACGTAAGGGCACAATAATAACAATACGGGGGCTACAGAGGTACATCAATAACAATAATGGGGTTACACTAACAACAATAAGGGACTACATTAGTAATCTAGGGACCTAACATGCCCCTCTGCTTCAAAAAAGTGTTGTCATCAACGCTTGAGTTACGAGTAGCTCTGGATGCTTCTGTATAAGATTATCATCCTCCCATGTAGAATCTTTAGTGGGTAATTTCTTCCACTTTATGAGATACCCTGAAATTGATCGATTTCGTAGCTGTCGATTTCTTGTTTCTGTGACTGCTTCAGGTTCCACTATGATTTTTCCTTCCTTGTCAAGTTTTGGAAATATTGTTTGAACTCGATGTTTGTCACCTATAACCTTCTTTAAGCCTAAAACATGGAAAACTGGATACACTCATGAAGAAGCAAGAAGCTCCAATTTTTATCCCATAGTACCAATATTTTTCAACACCTTGTAAGGACCATAGTACTTTGGAAATAATTTATTATTCTTCTTAGCTTGCTTGAGGGAAATTTGTTTGTATGTTTGTAGCCATAAAAATACCCAGTCTCCTACATCGAAACTTCTCTCATTGTGATGTTGATATGCCTTTTGTTTCATTCGATTTTGTGCCATATTAAGGTTATCCTTTAATATTTGGAGAACTTGTTGTTGATGCTTGATGTGATGTTCCACTACTTGAACCTTAGAATTTTCTCTTAAAGATGATGTGATGGATGATGGATGATATCCATAAAGTGCCATAAATGGGATAATTTTTGCTGCAATATAGAAGGAAGTGTTATACCACCATTCAACCAGAGTTAACCACTTGACCCATTGTGTTTTTTTTATCAGATACAAAACAAAAAAGATGTCCTTCCAAACATTTGTTCAATATCTCAGTTTGACCATTAGATTGAGGATGATAATATGAGCTATGAGCTAGTTGAGTACCCAAACAAGAAAAATAATTTTGTTCAAAAATTTCCAGTAAAAATGGGATCTTTGTCACCTATAACCTTCTTTAAGCCTAAAACATGGAAAATTGGATGCACTCGTGAAGAAGCAAGAAGCTAAAATTTGTATCCCAAAGTACCAATATTTTGCAACACCTTTTAAGGACCTTACTACTTTGGAAATATTTTATTATTCTTCTTAGCTTGCTTTAGGGACATTTGTTTGTATGGTTGTAGCCGTAAAAATACCAAGTCTCCTACATCAAAACTTCTCTCGATGTGATGTTGATCTGCCCTTTGTTTCATTCGATTTTGTGCCAAATTTAGATTATCCTTTAAGATTTGGAGAACTTGTTGTTGATGCTCGATGTGATCTTCCACTGATTGAACTTTAGAATTTTCTCTTAAAGAGGATGTGATGGACGGTGGATGATATCCATAAAGTTCCATAAATGGGGTCAGTTTTGCTGCAGTATGGAAGGAAGTGTTATATGACCATTCAGCTAGAGGTAACCACTTGACCCATTGTGTTTTTTTATCACATACCCTTGTTCTCAGATGTAAGCTTATGAGGAAGTGCTGACCGAAAATTGTCCCCGCGCACATCATTTCCTTGGTGGGGCAATGTGAAAAGGGGATGCTATATAACTAGTCATAGTTTTTGTATGAGGATTTTATGGAAAATGTGCATGAGGCACAGGAACTGGGGAAGAAGTTTTGATACTTGTGGCTTCTGTTGTTGATTGTGTTGGTGGAATGGGAGACCCCAGCTAATGCAGTCCTCCCTGAGATTGAGCCACATGTATGCGAGGGGGCACACTAATAGAACTTATTGGACTCATCCAACCCACGAAAAGTTGAAGAAAATATTTTTTTTTGGATACTTTTTGAAGGTGTGTTGGCTTAGACCATCCATTCTAGACCAAGAATCTCACCAGTAGTACATGAGAAGCACAAAATCATCGCGAAATTTCAAGTGACCATGCACAACGTGCATATTAAAGCATGCAAGGACTCAAACTGGTACACCTTGCCTTATATGGTCACCGAGGCCGAAGTCGATCAGGTTGTGGCGACATGGCCAAATGCATGGAATATCGGGTTTGGCGCCACCCATCCCATTACATTGTCCACTTCAAGAAAAGACACAACTCCAAAAGATACGGATCCAAAATGCACAACGGAGAAACACACAGAGATAGATGCTGAGAAGACTAGTGGGAAAGATACTGGAGCCGAAGCAAAGAAGGACCCAAATGCAACAAAGGAAAAAGATCAGGAGTTAGGAGGAGACTAGGAGGAGGTGGATCTTAGAGGGTTTGATGGCCTCAATGGAGATGGTGTTGAATCTTCGCGTGACACCAAGCGAGGTAGAGAAAAAAATAAGGGGTCACGGAATAAGAGGAAAGGGTCTAGAGCGGGAGGAGAGGAAGAGGTTACTCTGATAGAGGATGATCTTGAAAAAATTTCAGAGGCAGTTGCTTTAGCGTCGGAGGACCATTGGAACACAATGGAGATACAGTACAAGCCTACATGTTCTACAACTGAAGACACATTGCAAGCGAGCGTAGGTCAAGGGAGGCCGATGCAAGTGAGCCCGCCTTCTACTTCGATCATCACGACTAAAAAGAGAAGAATATGTCCCTTCCCAAGTGCAGCAGTGCCCATGGAAAAAACAGAATTGTGCGCATAGGTCCAAAATTGCCCCAAGGTTGGCATCGACCTTGCGAAGCTGCCAAGTGGGAAGTTACATGCTCTCCACATCTTCATATCACCATAATTTTAGAGCAGAGAGGCATGCGCAAAGAACCATCTCAGCGAAGCCAAAAAAATTACAGCTACAAAGACGACAAAGTCTATCCAAGCTCAGATAGTGCAGTAGACAATCGTAGCTCAGCGCATGGAGATAGAGAGCTTCATTGAAAGACTATGTGGCAAGATCCCTGACGTAGCCATCCTGGCCTCTGCTATACCACAAGAAAAAATTGAGAGCCTGGTCGCAACACTTAAATCTTCAAGGTCTGAGATCCAGTTTGTAAAAGAAAATTTTGAGAAGAAAATTGTTGCATGGTAGGCAAAGCTGCAGCCCGAGACCCCTCTGGAGGTGCATGCACAATGGGCCTCTTTAATGAATACATCACTCACCAGCATCTCTGCCAATTTTGATAAGGTATTAGAGCTCTTGGAGACAGCTATGGGATTGTGGACCTCTGTGCAGACACATCTACTAATCAAGAAAATTACCTAGGAGCTGTGTGCTGAGGAGTAGGAGTTCGACAACTTGCAGGAGGCTTTTCTTACATTCATCCCTGCTCAGAGAATAGAATGCCTTAATACTAGCCAGGTGTTGTGAGATGAGGTTAAGGAGCTCCACTACAAGAAACAAATTTTCCGTGATCACATGAAGCCGTGGGCGTACAAGGCCATGAAACTATCTCAGGACCTTGATATTGCAGTTTGAAACTTGAACCAGACGTTGCAGAGCATCACTTTGGCCACTGAAGGGCCGACATCAGAAAATATGGTGGAGACCCTGCAAAGTACAATGGAATAAAGTGTGAGTGTCTTCACACCATTTTCAGTTACTATCGAGAAAGTCTAGAACAAAATTAAAAATCAAGTGCCAGTGTGACTCAGGACGAGTCACAATATTGTGTTGGGGGCATATTGGGGCGGGGTCCCCTAATTCCGAAGGAAAAATTTTGATATATTTTTTAATATATTAGTCGTGCATAGGGTATTTGGGTGGGTAAAAGCCCATCATGAATTATAATGGGTCAAAAGGGTAGATCAAGGGGCCGCAAACCACGGTTTGCGAACCCTAGAGTAGTGTAGGCTAATATTATAAATAGAAGTCTTATCGAGTCTAAGAAGGAATTTTTTGGATTATTTTGGACATTGATGTTAGATCTGGTAAATTTGTGATTTTTTGTGTGGATTTGTCTAGGTAGAAGGCTCCTACTACCTCTGTGCATGGATACCTTATTCCTACTGTGTGCAGAACCCATTGGCTGTGTGCACGGGCTGTTGAAGAGTTCTGTATGAAGGATATGAAATGATATGAATAAAGGAATTTTTTTGCAGATATCTGAGTCTAAAATGCATCTATTGTATATGTTATGAATGTTTATGCATCTTATTTCTAATTCTTGTATGATCTACAATTGGATCTCTTACACAAGTGTGTTTGGGTTTATATGAATTTTTATTGGATATATCTGGTGGTATAATGTTTTGATAATATGTGTTAAGGGTTATTACTTTGATTATACATGTTGTGTTAACTTGCGCAAGGTATTGACCTAAATCTGTCTGAAAGGGTTTCCTGATTAGGGCTTCTGTTACAAAGGTCCGTTTATGGTTATTTTGGATCTTAAGGCACCCACATAATTCAAACCTCTCTCAAGGGGTGGAAAATTGGTTCTAGCACCCCACCATACTGATTCGGGTGATACTTTGACTTGCGCAAGCAAGTCACTATCGAAAGGGCTAGTAGTAAGAGGGTTTTGTTGGTTAACCTCAAATCCGAAGCTAGGTCAGGAGCCCTCAAGCCAGTAAATGGTTCCGTTTCCAGGACCGGGAACATTTTGAGAGAGGTCATTGGAAGCCATTGAAGCTTGAACATGAGGACTGGTTTGAAAAATAGATTCAGGAATTTTCCCTGAAAGAAAACAGAAGTAACAAGTTCTCTACTGAAGGGTGGAAGAATAAGTATATTTTCACTGTGGTGCACGAGATCTTCTTCGTAACCTTTGCACACGAATTGAAGGAGTGGTTGGAAAGGTTAGCATAATTCCACACCTATTGGAAGGATGATCAGGTCACGCAGTGGACCCCTGAATTGATCCAATAGTTGGAGAAGACTAATAATTCCATTACCCAAACTGTAGTTCACTAGGTTGAAAGCATCTTGGGTGGGTTTGTAATAGAGTTTTCATTTGATCATTTTGTGTCATACACGGAAGCTAAAAGAATATTTTTCAAGGGATTAAGAGGGAAGTCCTTACAAAATTTTCCTCTGTTGATTAAGATGTTATTGTGCGAAAATGGTATTTTGTGCAGCCACACCAAGTGAATGATCCCTAACCAGAGTGAAATTACTACGAGCAATGGTAAATATTATCGGGTCAATCAGAGAGGGGATAGACCTGTATATAGTCCTCTGAGAAACTCACTTGATATAAATGTAAGTGAGGCTACACACGCTGAAAATAGCCCTCTTGCTATGCCACCATCAAATTCTCACAAGGATAAGAATCCTCTTACCCCACCACCACCCCCACTTGTGGAAGATAAGGCCATGCATATGAAGTTACCCACATTTAAGGGTGCGGGGATGAGGATATGGACCGATTTTGGTTTGTGGCTAATGTGGTGTGGACTTCGTAGAATGTTAACACTGATGCTGTCAAGAGAGCGTAGCTATATATGGATTTTGAAGGTCATGCTTTATATTGGTTCATGGGATACCTTGTTCAACATGTGGATCGCACAATTCAGGAGAATAAGGATGCCCTGAAGCAGCAGTTCCGAAATCCAAAATCCTATTCTTAGTGTGTAATAGAACTAAAATATATAAAGAAAGGACCAACATAATTTGTTTGGGAAGCTAACTAATGACTGAAGCAAACCATCAAAAATGGAGGATTTTCTTATGATGATAAGTAGCATAAGGAAGTGTTCATTTCCATGCTATTGCCACATCTGCGCAGGCCTATGGGTTATCAAAAGATTGATTCTCAGGAAGAATCCCTAGAAATTTCTATGAAATTAGAAGCTGTGCCTAGAGACGGTGCTCAATTTGGAGTGTTGCACATTCAGAGCCAATTAGAATCTATCCACTTAGAAATTCAGAATTTACGAAGAGACTGGGGTAAATAAGTTGGCGTAGATTTCTAGTGATACCCTGCAAGGGAGCTGGCCACAGCAAATATTAGTGTCGTCTGTTGTCGGATTACATTCAAGTTGGGGGACTGAGTCCATTGTGCCCCAGAGATATTGCTGGGCCTAGTACCCCCATACTATGGTGTGTTGATTGTCATGTGGTTGGGCGACATGATACATACAATTTTCCACGGTTAGGAGCTTATGTACTAGAACTAAAGCAACAATGGTGCATATTCCACTCTTCAGTTGGTCATGATGAGCACAACTGCTGAATGTATGACCTAATGATAGACAGAGAGAGAATTTATAGACTGCAGGCCAACTCTTCATCACTAGCATCTCCCTACAAATGAGAAGGATCCCTAGTAAGAGGATGGGGAGGGGGGAGAGGTAGATGTTCCGGTCGAATTAGAGGGAAACCAATCTGTTACAATTGTGGAGACGTTGGACACTATGCACATGACTACACAAACCCTGCACAACAATCTTGCAGGTACTATAGGAATTTTTAACATATAATTGAAGATTTTCCTACTTTAATAGCTAAAATGTAGGAAAAAAAACATACAATAATGCAAAACTTAAAAATGGTTAAGGCTAAACCACGTGATGATGGTCCAAGTGTAAATGTAATTACACGCAATGGTGTTTCAACTAGAGGAAATGAGGAAAAGGTTGCCGTAGAGCCAGTGATCAAAAAGGCATCTGAAAAGAAGGAAAGCCTCAACTTGCAGAAAGAGAAAGAGATTTTCATTGAGGCTAGGAAGGAGCATCCAAATGCCAATATGAAAGTTGTGATGAGTAGCCCTGTGAGTCTAGTTTCGATAGAAACTTATAAAAGTGATATTTATAATGAAAGTAAAAATTTTTGTTCAAACTTAGGTAAGCTAGTGTTTGAGGAACCTACCATTCACCAGTCCTCCCAGAATTGCTTGTCGATCATGATCTTCTAACATGAATTCCTTATTACCTCTGAATGATGTGATCATGTATGGACCTCTCCATAGATTATCAAAATTACCATGTGTACCTTTGTCTTCAGTCTAGGCATCCCACCGAAGGAAAACATCTCCTACCTTGAAATTATTAGCTTTTTTCTTCCTGTCATAAACTTTATTGATTTTATCCTGAAGTTTTGAAGTATCATTGAAGACTTCTTCTCTTGTCTGTTCTAAATGAATCAGTTTTTTTATTCTTCGTTGGATATCATTTGGTTCACTGTCTATATCTTGAAGATTTTTCATCACTGGCATAGCTAACAAAGTGGGAAATACTATGTCAACACATATACAAGATGAAAAGGCAACATATTAATTGATATCTTTGTGATAAATCTATCCACCCATAGAGAATTTATGAGATTCTTGTGTCAATTTCTCTTGTTCTCTTGTAGTAGATTCTTAATTATATTCACTAATGATTTTTTTGACAATTCAGCTAACCCGTTTCCTTGAGGATAATATGTTGTCACAATGTCCAAGTCTTATATGATATTTATCACAAAATTAAATCATTTTATTAGACTTAAAGGTATTTTCATTTTCACTTATAATTTTCTATGGGCGACCAAAACGAGACAAGATATCTCTTTCCAAAAAATGAATGATGATAGTATCTATAGCTTGTCTCATTGGAATGGATTCAATCCACTTTGTGAGGTAATCAGTGGTGGTGAGTATCCATTTATGCTAAGTTGATTAAGGAGGATGGATCTCGATAATGAAATCAAGACCGCACTACTGGAAAGGTGCTTGAACTGTGACGGGTTTTAAGGGGAGAGAAAAAATCTTCCTCTACCATTGAAAATTTTGACATTCATGAAAGCTCATGATAGTCTTATACACATCTGAAAATAAACTTGGGTAATAGAAGCCAGCCCTAAAAATCGTATTTTTTTAGTCTTCCAAAAACGATGACCACCATAGTCATCTTTATGAAATTCATTCATCACTTTTTCAACTTCTCCTTCTACCAAGAAATTCAACAACACTCCATCGGGATCGTTCCAATACAAAGAATTGTTAAAGATGAAATACTTAAGAGCCCTCAATTTCAAATATCTAGCTTTACTACTAGGGAAGCCGAGAGGAGGATTCAAGTGGTGCAAGACATTATCAATATCTGTGTACCATGGCGATGAAATAAATATTTCAGATACCTAAGATAATGAATTAGCATATTTCTCTTCAGATAATGCAGCAATAAAATTGATGTCTAAAGCATGAAGATTGGAGTCCTCCATAAGGTTTTCCAAGCCATGTCCCTTGATCAGTTTTGTAGGCTTGATCTCCAAATCATACTCTAAAATAGCAGCGATCCATTTGCCACACCGACCTTTAGGATAATTCTATGTAAGCACATCTTTGACAACAACGTTTGGAACATATGCAATCACATGAGAATGAACAATATAGACTCGGAAGTCCTTCAATGCTTTAACTAGCTCCAAGGATTTTTTTTCAATGATATTGTACTTCAAGGTTGCATCTATAATGGTTCTACTGAAGAAAGCGATGGGTTGCTATGTTTTATTATTTTTCTTTTGCATGAGGAAAAAATCTAGAGAATGCTCCGAAGAAAAGGAAAAAATGATGAAATAAAGTGTGTAATCTGGAATAATAAGAATAGGAGCATGAGATAGAGAAAATTTTACTTGATTGAAAGATTTATTTGCTTCCTCATACCATTTTACTTCACTATATTTCTTCATCATGTCAGTAATTTTCCTTAAGTGTTCAACAAGATTGGGAACAAACCTTCTCAAAAAATTTATTTTACCATTGAATGACTGAATCTCCTTCTTTCTTCTTGGATAGTCCAAGCTCAGAATCACTTCAATTCTTGAAGGATCTATTCGGATGCCATATTTTGAAATTATTTGGCCCACCAATTTTCCTTCCTCCATAGCAAATAGACTCTTCTTAGGATTCAACGATATGCCAAATTTCCTACATCTTTGAAAAACTGTTTTCAAGTGCTGCAGGTGTTGCTCATATGTCTTGGAATAAATAGTGATATCATCAAGATAGATGACCAAGAAGGCATATTTTTCATTGGTGAAAGAAATGTCCATCACTTGCTAAAAATTCACTCTTGCATTTTTAAATTTGAAGGGCATTTTTGCGTACATGAAGGTACTCCATGGTGTTGTAAAGGTTGACTTTTCTTGATCATCTAGATGGAATAAAATCTGATTATACCCAGAGTATTCATCCAAAAATGAAAGTATGGAATATTCAAATACCCTTTGTATAATATGGTCCATCTTTGGCAGTGGTTAATGGTCTTGAAATGACACTTTATTCATATTTCTGAAATTTGTACACAAGAAAATTTCTCTGGTCTTCGTCCTTACTAGCACTAAGTTAGACATCCAATTTGAGAAGTGAAATGGAACTATAATACCAACAGTAAATAACATGTTTACCTATTTTTGAATGGACGGCAGCAGCTTGCAATTCATTCTCCTCAATTTATGGTGGAAAGGCTTTTGATCTAGTTTCAAAGGAATAGTATGCTGAATTATACTCTTATCATAAATTTTTAGATCAGAATACTCCCATGCAAGAACATCAACAAACTGAGACATGAGCGCTGAATTTTACCTTTCATATTTGGGAACAAGGATATTGAAATATTTACCATCATGGGCTTTTCAGGAGTGCCAAGATTAAGATCTTCCACTCCTAATTCTATCAGTAGCATGGTCAGTTTGCATGCAACATCGTCTTGATCAAGAAGCTCTTCCAAAGGAAAAAGACCTCTAGGAATGGAGTTGTCTTTCAGCTGAAGTACTTTCATTTCTGTTTCATTCAATTTTTGGTCATTTTAATAAAATTAATCATCCATTTTTAAATTCAAAAATTCTTCTTCTGTCTGCAAGAAGTTGTTGATCTGTTTGTCATCTTGAAAGACCTGCTAATATAGAATATTATCCGAAACAAAAGGTAGGGAAATTTTTAAGAACCCCCCTAAATTTATATGTATAATAAAAGGGTGAATCCCCATGATACATAAGAAAAATGGAAGGTGATTTTATTAATAATATAATATGTATATATAATTTTTTTGGTGAATCTCTCACGAGATTATATTATCTTGTAAAATAATTGCAAATCACCAGTACAAATGGTGAATCACTAGTACAAAATGGTGAATCATTGTCTAGTGGAGTTTGGGGTGTTGGTTCCAATGAATATATGGTAGTTGAACATAGAGTTGAAGGAATCGAACCACCGATACCAAGCATGGAACATGGTGACTCATGAGGGAAGTAGTTCTCGTGTAGTTTGGAAAACACGTTCTTCTAGTTCTGCTAAGCGTAGTGTTGTTTCTCATGCTACTACTAGCACTGATATTGAGGTTGGAGAGGAGTTTGAGGAAGCATGGAAGATATCAGTGGTAGAGAATTACAAAGAGAACCCCATGATGGGCTCCATTTTTCCCTTGGGTATTTGGGCCTGCAAGATCTTCTGTACATTGAACCAACAATTAAACGTTCAAACAACAATCAACTTGACTGATTTGATTAGGTACGAGCCAACATAGACTAATATTCAAAACTATGCTTTGAACTATCCCATATTTATCACACTAATGCTACAAAACATTGTGCATTTTTACCCAACTCTCATGCATGCACACAAAATTTTCATTAACATCTATAACCCTAACCAAGTAAAAATTGATCAACTATTTACACCAAAGTTTGTTATAGTGTTTAAAGTTCATAAGAAATTTAGATCCATGGTACCTAAATAAAGTTTGAGATAACCTCCACAAATTCGACCACAATAAAGAATACTTGTGATAAATTTTAAACCTACAAAAACTAGGATTCATGTTCCTAGGAATGATCATAAGAATTATTTGACATATAGGTCTAGTTTTGAGCTTGACACATTGATAATGCAATGGCTTACGTCAAAACTCACACATTGAAAAGTCATCAATGAAGAGAAGACAAGATCATTATGAATTACACGTAATCCAAAATTCCTACCAAATTATACCTAGTTGTCTGCAACTTAGCTATACATAATCTAATAGTAAATACAAATTCCACAAAACCTTCTTCACATAGCTAATAAATGGCCATTGGAAGAGCACCCCTTATATAATAGTAATATTAGAAATCAATATATTATGTTATATTGAACTTCATAGCCATAGAACTCCTATGTATTGTATGATGTATTCAACTTGCATGATGAAATATAGATAAAATAATACTTTTGACTGACACATGTAAATCATACTCGTGCACAATGTTGAATGCAATGTGAGTCAAGGAGTAAATTCGGTTTGACGTGTAATGATCTATAAAATAATTAAGCAACTTAGTAACGCATCACAGTTTTCAAGTTTGAAAAAATTATAAAGCTTTCTTGAAAATCCATTGTTGTTATAGTTCCTTCTCTCTACCATGTTCCACATAAGCATGGAAAATCAATTAATATTAAAATTCTTTTATAATACTTTGAAGCAATTAATGCTTATGGTGTCTTTTAATACCTAGTTATTACTCTGCCCTAGTTGTAATTTATGAAATTAGATTTTATTCAATCCTTACAAATAAATTGAAGAGAGGATAGTTAGAAACTAGGGCTCAATATATTATAAGAATTCATGCCTTGACCGATGATATAGAATGTTGAGAATGCAACAAGATGATGAGCTTAGTGGAAAGGAGTCGCCTTCACTAAGTGGGCCCACAGGTATTTTTGGTGCAAAGTCTATTTTTAGACTATGTCTATTTTTAGACATATGGATCATGTTCTATGAGTTGCAGGATGCTATTTGTGGATGGTTGGTCAAGTCGGGAAAAATAGATGGACTTCTATTTTTAGACATGCTGGGCGGAATCTATTTTTAGATTGCTAGTCTAAAAATAGATATGTCGAATATTATTAGCTCTTAATAATATTTGGACTATAAACATTATCTTATTCTCTTGGAGCACTTCAGTTAAGTGCACAGATGTGGCACAGGAGCTGACAAAAAGAATTACGCTATTCCTGAGGGTTAAGCGAGGCTATTGCATGAAGACTTCAATTAGAACTCATGTGAGAGAGTTTGGTGGAGTTGATTGAAGAAGTTAGTGGAGTTGTATTCAATTTAACTGAGTTAAACATAGTTGAGCTAATTGTATCTAGTCTAACTGATTGATACACTAGTGAGAGTGGTGTGAATTAATTATTAATTAATTCACTAATTAATAACTCATTAATCAACTAAAGAATGCATCAGTTAACCCGGTGCATGGACGGTTACGGTAGAACCCGGTGAAGACGGTGAAAACGGTGCATGACTATCAGTTGTGACCATACTGGTGCATGAGTTTGTACCACACATTGATGGAGATGCCAATGAGGATTGCATAGTGCATACCGGGTGGATTTGAACTCAGATTGGGCCATTATTCATCTTGGATTGCACAGTAGAGGTAGGCTAACAGGTGGAGCAAATTGGAGCATGTGTTTTGTTAGATATGAGCTTGTGTAGTGTGTAACAATTGGAGATTGTACTGAGAGATTGTGAGGAGTTTGTACAATGATTGTTACATGATATATATCATTATAATATACAGATATTTGGGGGTTTTCAGCTTTAATATTTCCCATAAATACTGTGTTTATATGTGTGATTGGTTATGGTTTTAATGTGCGCATGTGATTGTTTATATTTCCGCAATTAATGATCAATGGTAGAAGAGGTTATGTATTATGCATGAAGTTAAAATAGTGTGTGATCAGGAGAATCTCAGTGAATAATATATCAATTATTCAAATTTCTACATGGTATCGGAGCGATATTGATCATTGGAGCAATTGCAAAACATTGAAGCGATTGAGTTTTGAGCTGGTGGAGTTTGAATTTGCAGCAGTGTTTTCTTGGTGTCAAAGTTGAGATGTCTTTCAACGGATTGCGATTGGATTATGCCCTTAAGGGCAGCTTGAATTATATTGCATTGAAGGACAGGATGGAGGTGGTGCTAGATGACAATGGGTTGAAGGAGTTCATAGATGCAGAATTCCCAAAGCCTACTTCTACTGATGCTGACGTACTTGACGCATGGAAAAAGAAGACAGCAAAGTGTCGAAGGATTCTGTTGGAGGGCGTGAAGGATCACATAGTGTCCAGCTTTCATGGTAAGGCTTATCCATTCTTGATGTGGAAATCCTTGACAGATTTATTCCAAAGCAAGAGTGACCAGAGGAAGTTGGCGCTCAAGGATAAACTCAGAAACATAAAGATGGAGAAAGGCGACAGTATGCCCAAGTACCTCACGAAGTTCACCCAATGCAGGGATGAGCTAGGAAGTGTGGGGGTGACTGTTGATGATGAGGACTTGGTGAGATTGGCTCTCCTTGGGCTTTCGAAGAGTTGGCATTCCTATCAGGACTCTGTCAATGGTCAGGAGAAATTGCCAGGATGGGAGTGACTTTGGTCGGATCTTGTGCAAGAGGAGATAAGGCGAAATACTAGGGACGGATCTTCATCAAAGAACTTTGATGAAGAGAATTTCACTTTGGCTGCCAAAGAAAAGAAGGGGAAGAGCAAGAAAGCTTCTCATTCCGGTGTGAAAGGCAAGAAGTAGGACATGTCTAAGGTGAAGTGATTTCACTTTCACCAGCACGGACATTATGCCACAAATTTTCCGCAGAAGAAGAAAAAGGCAGGGTCAATGGATCTACGTACCGGAGAGGCCTAGCTTAAGTTGATTTTTCATCGATCGTGATGTTTGGTATCAAGTGTGATTTGTGATGGGTTCAAAGGTGGTTTCCGGATGGGGTGCATCTTTTCATATGACCGGAGACAAATATTTGTTCAGTGATCTAAATGCGAAGGATCTTGGAGTGCACATCGAGATGGGCGATGATGGTAGATACAGTGCAACTGGTATCGGGACCATTTCCTTTGAGAGGGAGTCTGATAAACCTTTCATACTGAAGGATGTCATGCATTTTCCAGGATTGAAGAAGAATCTGATCTCAGTGGCCATGTTAGAAGACAAGGGATATGATGTTGTCTTTAGCGAGGGAAAGGCTTTTCTGCAGAAGGCAACTGGTGAAACCCAGAGGATAGGGTTCGAGTTAAGAACCTTTATCAATTGCAAGTAGATGGATGCGCAGTAATGGCAGGCAAGGCAGAAGGAGTGGAGAGCCGGGATGATGGCGAGCTATGGCACCGGAGATTGGGCCACCTTCACCATGGAGCTTTGAAGATACTGCAGCAGATTTCTACTGGGCTTCCTAAGGGTACTCTTGCGTAGTCAGATTAGTGCAAGGGGTGTACCTTGAGAAAATTTGTGAAAGCCACCTTTCATGAGAAGGATAGTCGCGCCACGATGATCCTTGAGAGAATTCACACAGACGTGTCAGTAGCTTCGACAGCAAAGCACAGGTACTATGTGATTTTTGTTGATGATTTTTCTCAGAAGTGCTTGATCTTCTTCATGCAGAAGAAGAGTTAGACATACTCAAAGTTATGTGAGTTCAAGGCGCTGGTTGAGAAAGAATCGGGGAAGCAGGTGAAGGCTCTTAGGAGTGACAATGGTGGTGAATTCATCTCTGGAGAATTCAAGTAATTTTGCAGCGCAGAAGGAATTCGAAGAGAGCTCATAACACCTCATAACCCACAGCAGAACGAGGTTGCTAAGCGGAAGAACAGAACGATCATGGGTGCTATGCGGGCAATGTTGCATGATCAGGGCCTAACCATACACTTGTGGGCGGAGGCATGCAATACTGCAGTATATGTACAGAACCATTTTCCTCACAAGATACTTGGCATGAGTACACCTAAGGAGGTGTTTTCTGGTAAGAAGCCTGATATTTCCTATTTGAGGATTTTTGGTTCACCTATTTACATTCATGTGACGAAGGATGCCAGGAAGAAGCTTGAGCCGACTTCAGAGGTTGGGATATTTGTGGGGTACAGTGATACGCCCCATAACTATCGTGTGTATTTTCCAGACAGTCGCAAGACTGTTGTGCGACGAGATATCAAATTTTAGGAGGAGAAAGCCATGAAGTGTTCACTTGAGAGGGAGCTACACTTGCATGCAAATGAGGAGCTATTAGTTCCTAAGGATGAGTCTCAAGATGTAGATCAGCCACAAGATGAGGTTCATGGAGTGGAAGAGACCACCTGCGTGGGCACAACCATCGTAGTGGCCACGCACTGCTGTAAGCCGAGCGTCCCAAGCCCAAGATGCGCAGAAGGTTGCAGAGCACCTACATCATAGCGCGTACAGAGACAACACCGTACTCCAGACACCGGATATGAATCCAGGAGAAAGTGGTCATGACAAGAGTCAGTCCCTCTTTCAAGGAAGTCACAGGAGGATCCTGCACATGGGTAGATGCCAGGAAGAGTATGATTCGGGCCACGAAACAGCATGTGAGATTGTCCCGAGTCCGCGAGTCGTGAAGGGAAATCGTGGTGGTTTAGGGAGCATATAAAGTGAAGCAGTAAATGACGGGAGGTGGAAAAGCACAAGGAAATATTTGTTGCCCGAGGCTTCTCGCGTATTGGAGGGGATTGACAGATCTCCAGACCGTCACAAGGTATTTTTTCCATATGGACGATTTCGTTCTCTCAGCGCAGATGGGGTGGCACATTCATCAGATGGATGTGAAGACTACGTTCCTCAATGGAGTCATTGAGGAGGAGGTGTACATAGAGCAACCCGAAGGTTTTGAGATCTTCAGCAACGAGTCGCATGTGTGCAGGCTCAAGAGAGCGCTGTATGGGTTGAAACAAGCACCTCGTGCTTGGTACACACGGATAGACAGTTATTTCACCGGACTTGGATTCTCCAAGAGTGAGGTGGATCCTAACCTATACCAGATTGTGGTGGAGGGTAAGTTGCTGATCATTGTACTTATGTAGATGATTTGATTCTGACGGGTGATGAGCTGTTGATACTTTCATGCAAGGAGGATCTTGCTAGAGAGTTTGAGATGAAGGACTTGGGCCTCCTTCATTATTTCCTGGGATTGGAAATTTGGCAACATTAAAGGATGGGAATGTTTTTTTCTCAAAAGGGCATGCCCAAGAGACATCGATAGTTCACGATGTACAAATGCAAGCCTGTTGACACTCCTCTTCCCGGTGGTTGGAGGAAGGACATAGCTGGCGGAGGCAGACACCGTGGGGGAGAAATTTTTGGTCCTATGTATCTAGTCAATACACGACCCAGCATATGCAATGCTGTTAACCAGCTTTCACAAGCTATGGTTAAGCCAACCAAGCTCTTTTGGAAGGCGGGCAAGCATGTATTGAGATATCTTAGAGGCACATCGGGATATGGATTGTGGTACAGACAGTCGGACGAGGTGAAGCTGTGTGGCTTCACGGATTCAGATTGGGCATGGAGCCCAACGGAAAAAAAGAGCACATATGGAGGGATTTTCAATATTGGGTCGACAACAATTTCTTGGTACAGCAGGAAGCAGAGATCCGTGGCACTTAGTTCAGTAGAGGCCGAGTATATGGAAGTGAGTTTGGCTGCATGCAATGCTATATGGATGAGGAAGATCCTGGTCGGGTTGTTCGGTTCACACTTAGAGCCTACTGTGATTTATTGTGATAATCAGAGTTGCATCAAACTCTCGGTTAATCCAGTATTTCATGATAGATCTAAACACATTGACATCCGGTATCATCATATCAGAGATTGTGTGCAGCGGTAGGTCATGTTACTTTCATACATTCCTACGGAGGATCGGGATGCTGATATCTTGACGAAGGCGGCCTGAAAGGGTCGAATACCGAGCGGGGATAGGGGTTGTAGATAATCCATATCTTGTTGAGAGGGGGTGTTAAAAATGCAACAAGATGATGGAGCTTAGTGAAATGAAGTCGCCTTCACTAAGTGGGCCCACGGGCTATTTTTGGCGCAAATTCTATTTTTAGACTATGTCTATTTTTAGACATATGGATCATGGTCTATGAGTTCTGCAGGATATATTTGTGGATGGTTGGTCAGAGTCAAGTCGGGAAAAGTATATGGACTTATATTTTTAGACATACTGGTGGAATCTATTTTTAGATTGCCGATCTAAAAATAGATATGTCGAAATATTATTAGCTCTTAATAATATTTGGACTCTAAACATTATCTTATCCTCTTGGAGCACTTCGATTAAGTGCACATAAGTCAGCACATGCGGTAGCGAGAAGGAATTACGTTATTCACGAGGGTTAAGTGGAGCTTATTGCATGGAGACTTCGATTAGAACTCGTGTGATAGAGTTTGGTGGAGTTGATTGAGGAAGTTAGTGGGTATATTCGAGTTTAACTTAGTTAAACATAGTTGAGCTAGTTGTATCTAGTCAAGCGATTGATACACTAGTGAGAGTGGTGTGAATTAATTATTAATTAATTCACTAATTATAAACTCATAAATCAACTAAAGAATACATCAGTTAACTTCAGTGCATGGACAGTTTCAGTGGAGACCAGTGAAGAGGTAGGTGAAAGAGCAAGTCTGACTATCAGTTGTAACCATACTGGTGCATGATTTTGCACCACACATTGATGGAGATGCCAATGAGGATTGCGTAGTGCATACCAGAGGGATTTGAACTTAGATTGGGCCATTATTCATCTTGGATTGCACAGTAGAGGCAGGCTAACAGGTGGAGCAGATTGGAGCATGTGTTTTGCTAGAACTGAGCTTGTGTAGTGTGTAACAATTGGAGATTGTACTAAGAGCTTGTGAGGAGTTTGTATAATGATTGTTACATGATTTATATCATTATAATATACAGATAGTTGGGGGTTTTCAGCTTTAAGCTTTCCCATAAATATTGTGTTTATATGTGTGATTGTTTATGGTTTTAATGTGTGCATGCGATTGTTTATATTTCCGCAATTAATGATCATTAGTAGAAGAGGTTATGTATTATGCATGAAGCTCAAATAGTGTGTGATCGGGATAATCTCAGTGAATAATTTAACAGTTATTCAAATTTATACATAGAATGTATAAAACAAACGAGGATCTAGGTAAAGCACGAATGTGGCAATCCCATAGTACACAATAAATGACATTGAGTTTGACATAAGATATTGTCTTTTACTAGTGTTTTATGATAGATTAGTGCAACTTAAAAGCTATAAGATGTTATAAGTTTAATGTATCTAAATTTTACCTGAAGATATAGTTAGAAATACATAGATTTTACAAACAACAATTCTGCAAAGAAATACGAATGCTGAATTAACACACAAGTATGCCTCAAATAAAAGCATATATAAAACCTTTTTCCTAAAATAAATTCATTAGTTTGAAATTTTGAATATTTATCCATGATCTTAGATCGTAGGAGTATATCTAGTGATTAGTTTAAATGTTGTGGGTTAATTAAGTTGTTTGGGTTCCTTGGAAGATAAAACCTTAGTCATGTGTAATTCTACTTTTCATTGGACAAGATATTGTAGGGGATCATTGATATTTCTCCAGGAAACCTTCAGTCAAGATATTTCTCCCGATTTTCAAGTTCTTGAGAGGGACCCTTTCTTCTCTTGGACTCTCAAAATTTTAACATTTTATATCTTAAATGAAGAGTTTGGCCCTCTAGGTCTTAGACCTCAGAAGTTAGATATTCTGTTTATAGGAGCTGCACTCATGCTCCCACTACATACTGTTTCTGATGTACCTTGCAGTCCATTCGACCTATCTGTTGTGATTTTCTTCTTGAAGCTCTATGCTACATCCCTCCACCTGCAACTATTTAGGGAGCTTGAGAAGAGGTGACATAGATCTAGAGTAAATGATGGATTCCAACCTGAGCACCAGACTATTAATCACATCTTTACACTCCAGGCCATAATTGAGGAAGCCCAAAATTGTTCCTGGAAAGTTTACTGTTCTTTCATAGACTTTCAAAAAGGCTTTTCACTCTATCCCCATAGAGGCTTTATTCCACATACTCAGAGATATTGGCATCTCAGAAACCCTTTTCTCAACCATTATGCATTTTATATGAGTAAATCCTTGGTCATATATACACCAACACACGGGCTATAAGATTTTATCCTAAGTATGATCAGGGTATAACAAGGTTGCCCCTTGTACCCTACACTATTTGGATCTATATTGACAAGTTGGAGTCCTTGCATGAGCACATCCAATATAGCAATGGTTTCCTTCTACACCATGTATTAATTTATATTTTGATGTTTGTAGATGATGTGGCCCTTCTAGTCTCATCCCAAAACAAATTTCCAAGACAACTCGATGCCCTGGCCCTTTTTTGTGATCTTCATCAGTTGAATGTCAACCTAGGTAAAAACCAAAGTCATCATCTTCAATGTGTTGAAGAAAATTCTCCTGATCACAATTTCTTTCTCAAAGGAGAGGAGATCGAGATCACAAAATCATATACTTATCTAGGGGTATTGTTCACAAGACCTTGCTTTAGTTTGCAACATGCACTTCAGCCCTGACTCAACAAGGGCTATGGGTCCTTGGCACTTCTTGATAGGTAGTGTTTCTCAAATATTTTTCAAGAAATATCTACCAAGATGTCACTCATGCACATTCTTGGCCCAACCCAGAGTTCTAAATGGTTCCAAGGTTTGGGTACCTAGTTTACTAGAGTCTAATTGGTCTTCTACAAAGAGAGTATAGATCATCCCCCTTTATTTCATTGTTCAATGCAAGTAGACAATTCCTCAACCCATCATCCTTATAGAGTTTGAAACTCACCCCTTCCTACTTGAGACAATGTTTTGTCTTGTCCCTTTTTTACACTATGCTCAAAAATCCGCTGATACAACAAAGGGGCATGATCGGTATCCATACTTGGCCTTTTTCTCATCAGAGTCCATTGCAACAACTACTCCTTTGGCTTGATATCCTTGTGTTAATTAGTATTATGATGGACCAACTTCCTCCATTCAAATATTCCCTATATGCACCTGACCATCTCTTACCAACAAAATAAAAGATGAAAAAAATCATCCAAGAGGATATCTATAGGATGTAATTAAAATGTAAAAAGTAACAAATTAAATGATGTAAAAATTTGAATCACACAGGCTTCACTTTATAGGACAGTTTGAAGGCCTTAACCTATGAATGTTGTGTTTCTTAAGGTTTGATTAGAAGGACTGAAAAAAAATACAATCTCCACCATGTTCCAGATTTGTGGCTATCTCAAAATAATTTTCAAACATAAAATTACAACATACTGTCACAAGGAGACTACTCACGGTTTAACAGATTAGAATTGACATCTTATATTAACAGTTTCCTTTTACATGATGCCAGTCTTCTGCCCATGCCTTAGAACCATGGCTAAAGGGGTGTGCTACATGACCGAGGGTTTGTAATTCCAGTCAACTTAATTATATCTAATTATGAGAACAATATAGCATTTCTTATATGCCAGATTGCTTAAATTAAAGATTATCTTACCGTATGAATTACAGTGAAAATATAAACAGAGATGGTTTCCAATAAAAAGCACCCAAAATGGCAGCAAAATTCAGAGGAGACACTTATTTTACTTCTTCGGTGCTAGCCACCATCATCATCATCACTTCCACATTCATCCTCCTACACCTCAAGAGCTGCAGGTACAACTCTACCCCTGCAGATAGATCAATGTAGTGAAAATTACAGTTAAAACATTCTATATTTTTACAAAGAGTTATAATGCACATTCACAAGAACGACACCAAGTCTTCTCCATTAAGCATTTCCATGCTAGTGAAAAATGTCTACATAGGGCATAAAACACTATTATCAGAAGTCAATCATATATAAAGAGGATAAACACTGAACCCAACTAAAAATTTCCATTTATTGGAACTACCCATCATCAAAAGTAAGTAAAACCAATCTACAAATTTATGATTAACTTACAAGCATGATATGTCACAGAGGCAAATTTTATTAATATAAGGTGCTTTGCCACTCTAACGATCACAAAAACTGAAGTAGAATATGAGACTAAATAATTATTTCAACAGTTTGTCATTGACAAAGATTTTATTTAACTTCCACATTATTGTCTAATAAATTCTATTATTTAACAACACAATAGTATTAATATGTAAATATCAAATTTTAGAATACTATTCTACTAACATCTAATTCTGTTTCGTATTATTATGATATTGTTGATTCTCAGAGCCAGCCAAAAATTCCAACCCACCTTCTTGTCTAACTTTTAGGAGATGCCATCTTTCACAGGAAAAAAAGAGTCTTTACAAACAATACTGAAATATCACTAGAACATCACACAAGAGCCTTGACACTTGTGTATGCGCATAATCAATAATGTTACAAGAAATAATATTTACAATCAAAACCAATTCAGAGCCCCTGCATCCCATTTTAATCTTAAAACAATTTCCACAATTTAAAAATATGTGGAGGTTCAATGCCAGTTATAAAATGCGTTTGACTGTATTATTGTTTCCAAATCAAAGTGCCCATCAGAGAACCTCTCTCTATATTACTCTAGTTCCCACAGATTCCTCCACTCCAAATATGCTTCACGTATCAATGTGTCAAACTGTCATTTTATTGGCATAGAATTGGGGTTTTTTTGTAACCAGTCAGAAATAATTGATACCAAAGAAATACACATACTCTCCCATGTAGCGCGTTCACTTTGTTGGTCAATTGAAGCAAAAAATACTTCATTTGATAACTTCATTTGTCCATCTCTACTAACCAGTACTTTATATTCCCAACTAGTAATGGAAAAGTTGTCATCTCAAAAGTCTAAACACCCAGACATGTTCAGAGCTACACTGGAATCAATATCATTGACCTGCAACAGATAAAAATTTATTGATATCAATATCTACTAGATATTTCAAGAGATAGTTAAACACAAATGAAGAAACAAACAACATGGTTCTATCAGTTTCTAAATTGATGTTGAATTAAATTAAATACTTGAAAATAATCCATATATAGAAGCATCAAACTGCAATCAAAAGTATTCAATCCAAACAAAATATCTCAAACACTCATGAGTCGTGCCAAAATAAGTAACACACATCCAAACTTGTTTGCAGCACCAAATGAAGCACTCAAAAATGCCAAAAATAGTACAAGCACCCATCAATATTACACCGGTACTTTTCGCTATGGTATGAATAATGTGACATAGTTATAAGGGAAGAAAACATCAAGAGACGAGTTGTATATCACTAGGTAAGGCCACATGGTGAAGCCTAATTAAAAGGAACCCAAGTCACCAATCATCTCCACTGGATCAAAAATAAACATAAATTCATAAAAAAAACAAAAGGTTTGATTTGTTTTTACTTAAAAATGTGAAGATCCCAAATTGTAATCACAAGCATTTAGGCCAAACACATTACCATACATGATACATAATCGTTGATTATAGCACCAAAATAATGCAATCAAATATGCCAAAAATAGTACAATCATGCATCAGTATTGCATCATAACATTTCCTATATTAAATTTATGTATTGTGCAGAGTGATATGTTCAGGAGTAGCAAAAACGATAAGAGACAGGAATTTGTACCTTCAATTTGGGGGGTAGCTGTGTAGGAAAGCTTGATTGTCTGCGATCAAAATCAACATTATCTCCACCCTCTTCTCTGCATGCCTTATTAAAAAATGGTTCTCCCCTCTCTCGTGCTACCCTTAAACTTACCTTTCTTCTTTTCCATGAAAAAAGACTCTGCATGGAAGTTTGCTACAAAGGGTGATCAAAGTCTAAATAAGATGGATCCTCAATCAAGTTTGGAATTAGTTCGAGACTCGGTATACTAGTCATCATCCAATTGTTACCACCTACTTTTTCTGTAGAGTCTAGATGAAGGATACCTTCAACGACAAGATTAGTTGCAGCAAAATTTCCATAACTCAAGGACTTCTTAAATCTAGAGCAAAGCCTGTAATCGGATCCTCTTCACATTCATCAGCAGAAGCTAAGTCAATTGACTCAGCAGGTTCACATTCCTCACTCCTTGGAGACATTTTTTCATCACTTAACAAGAAGGTTAACAAGTATTCCATTCAGAAAATACCCTTAAATCACCGATTTTGCACTATTTTTCTTCGTGAAAAATATGATGTTGTATTTTGAGCCTTCTAATGGTGAATTGCTGACTGATTTCAGTGTCTGGTATGTGAAATCTGGACTGCTGATTCAACCATTTGTCAAACTCAACATAAAATCCCACGAAAAATACATTGATTTTATTAAAGGCAAAACCAAACTTCAGGGAATAATTTGTTTATGCAATTTCGTAAGGGAATAAGGGAATAATATGTATCCTCCTTCCAGTAACTACAATTTGCATTCAAATATTTTCAAAATTATTTTCACAAATAGCTTTTCCGATGATTCATTTTCAAATTCAAGGGTTTTTTCACATACTTTTTTGCATGTTTTCAAAGACAGTGTAAAGAGGCTTCCTTATATGACTTCAACAACAATATCACTTGAAACAATAGATTTTATTTGATTATGAATAAAGAAGCTTTGATGTTGCAAATCATCCATTTAGGGAACAATTTGACTTGTCGGATTTTCCACCCACAACAAACTCAAATGGAGGAGCCTTATAATAACTCCCATCAACCCACACAACATGATAATCATCTCCCTCCTTTGTAGTGCTCACACGTAGAAGCAATAAGTTAGAGGAAAAGAGAAGTTCCACCTCAGTATACAAATTCATGAGATCGTGAGGAGACCCCTGACCTCCACCCATGAGACCCTTACAATAATGTCTCTGTCTAGGCCCATTTTACAATCACATAAGACACCCTCCTTCCCATTGATCCATGTCTCTGCAAAGAGAATCCTTGTTTTGCAATTTTATGTTGGTCATAAGACATATATGTGTTTTGTGTTCAGACATGCATCGTGAATATACATTATTTTTTGGTTATGCACATCCAAATAGTGTAGGGGACAATTGGAGTATATTATATTTTGATGTTTTTAGATAATGTCACCCTTCTAGTCTCATCCCCAAAAAATTTGCAAATACAACTCGATGCCCTGTCCCTTTTCTGTGATCTTCATTAGTCGACAGTCAACCTAGGTAGAAACCAAAGTCATCATCTTCAATGTGTTGAAGAAAATCCTCCTTGATCACCATTTATTTCTCAAAGGAGACGAGTTCGAGATCACCAACTCATATACTTATCTAGGGGTACTATTCAAAAGACCTTACTTTAGTTTTCAACATGCACTTCAACCCTAATATTCTTCAACATTCTCCAAAATCTCCTAAAGGAAAAACTGTTGTTGGCTTCTTCTCATGAAAATTGAAATAAAATTTCTTCATATTTGATGTCCTCAATATAGCTTTGATTCTCAAAATAAGGAAAACTCACTACTACATTTGGCGAAAATTCCGACGCTTTTGACCAAATGTCGGAAATTTCCCCAAATTTTTTCCATCCCGCCCGAAACCGTCTCTATACCGATGTTTATAATAAAGTGTCGCAATACCGACACTTAGAAAAGTGTCTCAATTGCGACATTTGGAGGAAGACGTCGCAATTGCGATACTATGGCCCAAAGCGTCGCTATTGAGACGACTCTAATCGTCGCAAGTGCGACACAATGTCTAGGTGTGTGGTGCGACGTTTGGCGACTTCGTACGAAAATAGCGATGCCCCTTCTGTATAATCGGTATAACGACACTTATATGCGCGCTAAATACAAATACGAAACTTTATGCGTGCTACATAAAAATGATTTTATTGTTTTGTATCTGTCGCAATAGCTACATTAACGTCTGATATCACGCGCACATTCACCCTCCACTCTTGCAGAACAGCATTCGCCCTCAGCTCTTGCAGAACAACATTTTCCCTCAGCATTCGCCCTCAGTGTTTGCCCTCAGCTCTTGCAGAACAACATTTGCTCTCAGCTCTTGCAAAATGGTAAGTTCTTACTGTAGGCCCTTCCTCCTATAGTAGGGTTGACTCTATTTGGGTTTTTTTGGTCAATTCCATTGGATTGTGTTAGGCTGTAGGGTTCTCGCTAGATGTCAAGAATCAAGATTCAATACCCTCTATTATCTTCATCACCAAATACAAGATTTAAATTTTCCCCAAAGAAACGCTTATTAATTTGGCAGCCATTATTTTTCCCTGCTTTAAAAACCCTACATTTAAATGAAAACAAGCATTGCATTTCAACTACAAAAATATATTAGTGTTCAAATGTACATGTGTGCTACATTAACGTATGATATCACGCGCGCATTCGCCCTCCGCTCTTGCAGAACAGCATTCGCCCTCAGCATTCGCCCTCAGCTCTTGCAGAACAGCATTCACCCTGAGCTCTTGCAGAACAGCATTTGCCCTGAGCTCTTGCAGAACAGCATTCGCCCTGCATTCGCCCTCAGCTCTTGCAGAACAGCATTCGCCCTCAGCTCTTGCAGAACAAAATTTTCCCTCAGCATTCGCCCTCAGCTCTTGCAGAACAACATTCGCCCTCAACTCTTGCAAAATGGTAAGTTCTTACTGCAGGCCCTTCCTCCTATAGTAGGGTTGACTCTATTTGGGTTTTTTTGGTCAATTCCATTGGATTGTGTTAGGCTGCAGGGTTCTCTCTAGATGTCAAGAATCAAGATTCAATACCCTCTATTATCTTCATCACCCAATACAAGATTTAAATTTTTACCAAATAAACGCTTATTAATTTGGCAGCCATTATTTCTCCCTGCTTTAAAAACCCTACATTTAAATGAAAACAAGCATTGCATTTCAACTACAAAAATATATTAGTGTTCAAATGTACATGTGTGCATCACTTATGTAGGGTATTCCTTTTCCACTTTCACATTATCCAAGAATGTGTGCAGTATAGTTCATATTTTTTATGATTTAGATTATCTTGAAAAAGGAAAGGTAAATTATTTCCCATGGAAAAAGAAGGTTTTCCCTTTTTACTACTGGAAATGGTACAACAAAGTTCCATTTCTACCCGAAACTCCTATGAAACAGGAACCAAATAAAGACCATGTCCTCAATGGACATCATTTGGCTTTGAAAATGGCCATTGCACCGTGTTGTTTCTTATATTACATCACGATAGTTTCTTAGGTCATTTCTTGTTTCTTGAGATGAAAAACAACCAAAGAAATCGTGAAGATCCTTTCAAGAAATAAATGACCATTTCTCAATCCTATCTCAACTATTTTTATTTTATTCAGTGGTTGCTTAATTTGAGAGAAATTTGACACTTTTATAAGGAATATAACATAAAAACACAAAATGGGAAGGAATTGATGAGGTAGATGTCCTTTAGTTGTTGTCAATTAAGAATTGATAATACACGATGCATGTTTTGTACTACAAACTAGATTCCTTCCTGGAGTTAGGACACAGAGTATTGAATCAAAGTTTTAGTTTCTAACTTCTTGTATTGGTTCATCAATCTTGAAATTCAGACATTGCATGTCTTCATTGCTTCATGTTTGAATAATTTGCATCATATCGTACAATAGGAAATTAGGAATTATGATTATTATTACTTTATGTATTTGTTAAGTTACTTTTAAGTTTGCATGGTTTAGTGTGAAATTATTCTAGTCCCCAAACACATATAATCAAGGAATTATAACGTGATTTCAAACATTAAATATCGACAAAATCGTTTAAAGGATATTGAAAGGAAAAAGGTGATGGAAGATAGAAAGTGCCTTACTTAAATTCTCTAAGGATTTTTCAATAGTTGCTCCAAAAGCTTCACTTCAAGGCCCTTCAAGATCGTCTCCAACAATGCTATACCATCAGCTTCAACAATGTTGCTCCAAAAATTTCCTCAAGGTCTTCACAACAAGTTTACTAGAAGTTTCTCCAACAATATATTCAATAAATTCTTCATTGTCAACTCGTCTCTTGTTTGGGTGCCTTAATGTGCAATGACATGTTTCCAGGACTGAATTCAATGCAAGGCATATTTGAAACTCTAACTCTGTCTTCCGGTGTCTTATTAGAAATTATTTCAGTTTTCATTTTGTGTTTTCAAGTTAGATATTGTTTTCAAGTTTTTACATTTATAATTTTATTTCAATGTGGCAGACTGATCAGAGCAGTGCAGGAACAACCCTGAGACGGGATGATCGCGGAAAGAGGCCAGCGGAAGAACATGTAAAGTGCCAGCATTGCTCTATCTTCAGGTATTTTAGTTATTTACATAATTGAAATAATATTAATTTTGTTCAAATATGCAGACACCTAGCCATGGTACGCCTGATGATTCCCTCTTTGAGGAAGATCTTTCTTCATCCCTATCTCCAGTGTTCTTGTTGCGAAAAAAGGCACGAGATGCAAGGTCAAAATTTAATACTTTGATAGACGTGCCTCAAACACCTGAAACAGAAGAGAGGATAAAACATCTTATGAGCCAGCTAGAAAGATATCAGGTAATAATAAAAAGTCAAAAGGATATTTTTTTTTGTTCTGCATGAGATGAATTGTGATAGTTTGATTTTTAATTTTTACATTGACTAAACTAACAAAAAGTTCTTTTGTATGTAGCGTTTTCTGGCATTTGCTGAACCCGGTGTTGGTGGTGGTGGGACACAAGGGCAAGAGATTGCCCAACAACCCTCTCGTACACCTTCTACTCCTTTAGGTGCTAGCCAAGAAACACACCCTGCCCAAGCTGACACCCAGCCAACTGCTGAATGTGTTGGCAATGATGAGGCTGATATGGCCAGCTACATTATTGCGTTTCCTGGAGCTACACGTGTCAGCTCCACAGGGACCATTAATGGCACGTTGTTGGTGAACGATGAGGGTGTCCCTATAAAGCATGTACAACTCCCAGGTAAATTTTAATATTTTAACGATTTCATGTACTTTATCTAAAACATATTTATCATGATTTTTATTTTTAAATTAATGATAATATTTTTTTTTTTTTTGGTTTTATTCTATGTAGGAAACAATGAGTTCTATAGGATTCTGGAGAGCCATGCGTTGGTAATTTTTGGCCCAACCATACGTACAGGGTGGAATTCCCAGAATTCCAACCTGAAAAAAGAACTTCTAGATTATCTAGAAGCCCTTTTTGGGGTCGGCACATTTGACAGAACAACGGTGGCTCGGGTAGCCGACAAATATTTGAAATATACCAGGGACACCTATAGGACACAATTGCAATTTAACCCTAGATACGAGCGTCCTCTCACAGTTCCAGAGAGTGAGTGGAGAGCACTCATCCATGATGGAAAAGAGAAAAGGGCAAAGAAAGAAGGAAAAATGCCAACTGGACCCACAAGGTAAATTACAACTTTAATTCAATAGCTTGAATTTTCTCTATGTCTAAAATAAAAGTGTGCTACATCATATCTGACTTTAATCTTTTGATGCTAGGTTGCCTGACACCTCAAAGGCAACCAAAGCTAGGATTGAAAAAAAGGGCCATCACAAGCTAGGCCAAGGCGGCTACTTGAAATTAGCTGCAAGAATTGTAATTAAGTAGCTAAACATCTTATAATTAATTGTATCGCCTTCCAACGTTTTTGTAATCCTATCAAATATGGTTAAAAATACACAATCATATGTAATGTAGGGTGATGACTTCGGAACAGAAACTACAGAGGAAGATAAAAATATCGCTTTCCATTTTGGCTATCAAGCCGTAGTTGAACGTCGCAGAAGCTTGGGGCAGGTCCCAAGATCCAGAATGCCTGATAAGGTAAAACATTAACCTTTCAATATGTTTGTTTTCGTCCATAAATTTAATGTCTAACAAATTTGTTTAAATCAGGGGAGCAGCACTACCGACGAGGCAAATAACCCAGTTTTAGAGCCAGATGTAGATGATCCTCACGTGCAACTTGATCATTGTAGTGGGGACCAGGCCGACAATGCTACTATCAGTGAGGGCCGTGACGGTAATTAATTTCCACTTATAATTTTTTATAATTATACCTTGATGGTTGTCCTTATAACGTTTTTTGTTTAAATGACAAAGAATGTTTCCCTTGAGGATCTTACCACCAGAGAGGAAGACAGGGCAACAGTCCCAACGGCGACAACTGGTGCACCAGGTAAATAATCTCATTGCAATTTTTTTTTTATTAATATTACCGAAATAGTTCAATGATATTTAAAAACTGACAATTAAAATTTAATATTATCTTTTTTTGTAGGCGATGCCCCGTCACTGGATGAGACCAGACATCGTGACTACGCAACTAGGTCAGCGGCGACAACTGGTGCACCAGGTAAATAATCTCATTGCAATTTTTTTTATTAATATTACCGAACTAGTTCAATGATATTTAAAAAATGAAAATGAAAATTTAATATTATTTGTTTTTGTAGGCGATGCCCCGTCACTGGATGAGACCAGACATCGTGACTACGCAACTAGGTCAGCGCCGACAACTGGTGCACCAGGTCAATAATCTCATTGCAATTTTTTTTATTAATATTACCGAACTAGTTCAATGATATTTAAAAACTGACAATTAAAATTTAATATTATCTGTTTTTGTAGGCGATGCCCCGTCACTGGATGAGACCAGACATCGTGACTACGCAACTAGGTCAGCAGTGCGGGTCAAAAGGCACGAAACAGGAGCAGAGCACGATGATATTGATGATGTAATTAGGAGCTTTAGAAATAGGAAGAAGAAAAAGAAAATTTGATAATGTAAAATATTGTATTATTATAAGACAAACGTTACCATACTTGGAATGTTTTTTGCGTTATATAAAAAACTCATTTATCATACTATTTTTATGTCAAGCATTAATTGAAATGTTTCCTTGCGTACTTTTTGTTGAATTGTTTTTTTATTAGTTATTGAATATTTTTTTTTATGCTCATGAAAGTAAAAAATGAAATATAGATTGGGTATTGGGGAATTGAGAGTGATGTGAGAGGGGGGGGGGGGGGGAAGGGGCCATAAGAGCTTCCACCTTCACGTGGTTGGCCCTATTTAGTAGAGAATAATTTATTGGAGCGATTTAATCTTGGAGCAAACCTCCCTTGATCCAGCGTAGCAACAAAAAAGTCACTGTTGACTTAGTTGCTACTCTTTCAGATCGTGGGAGGCTTGTTCCAAGTTCATGCGACTCCAATAAATTGTTCTTGAAACGAAGAGGAGCTTATTCGGGTATGTTTTGACATTTTCAACATATGTTCTAACATTATCATAAGAATGCATCTTAGAGTAAAAATACTACATCAATTACTTGTATTTATTGTATAGATAATGATGGATTTTGATTGACTTGGCAGTGCAGGTACAAATCCTCTTGCATCATGAGCAATACAACTTGTCAACCAGGGTCATGTCCAGGATATTTTTGCTTGTGCGCTTGACGAGGTTCGTAATGTCACATTTTGTAAGTTCCTTTACAGTTCATAATTCAATATTAAAGTAATGCATAAATCTTTTCACAACAATAAAAGGAAAGGGTTATGGCTGAGTCAAATTTTATTGTTATTGACAGTGTAATGAAATGTATCTCAATGCTATGGTTTTGGCCTTTTTATTGGTTGAATTAGAGGACCCGGTTGAAAATATTGGGGCCAAGTAGGCTGGTTTTCCTTTTTGCTGATGGTTTGGTGTATCTAATTGAATTAGTTGCCTAAGGTATTTTTGGTTGCAAACTCCTTTTCATTTTTCATACGGTATTGGCCTTGTGGAATACATTTGATTGTGTGGTCTTGTTAGATCTACAACATTTGTAGTTGTTTAGTCTTATGGCCGAGGTGCACTTTTATTATGGAAATAGTTGATGCAATATTGTCATTTAATCCTTACTGCGGGGTAGCATGTTGAGAAGTTTCTTGTGAAACATTTGGTATTCAAAATGACACTTGATCCTATACAACATCATGCACTTGACTTCAAAATTCATATTCAAAGTGTGCCAGACAATTCTTGCAAAATTTCAAATATTTATTTTGTTTTAAACCATTATCTTTTTCATGTATTGGATGCTGAAAATGTGAAAAGACTTTGGTATGAAACCAACTGGTGAATAATTTCCAGCAAAACAACCACTTCCAAGACATGATTTAGAAGTAGAACATATGTACTTATGAAGCATAGAAAGATATCCTTGATGAATTGTCAATGTTTGGCTAGGGTTATTTTTGGAGAAAATAACTCCTTATTCCTAGAATAGTGATCTTCAATACAAGTAAATGCCAGAGAAGAGAGATCATCGTGTGGCGCAACAAAACTGAAATTGGACCCCCAAGGAGAGCTGGTGTGTCTACAATCGCTCTGTCAGCATTTTCCCTTGGTGTACCCCGTTCTTTTCCTCCAGCTTGAGTCTTAATTGACTTCTTCTTTCTTCGGGTTTATTTATCAAATTCGTAGAATTTGATAAATAAATACTATCCACAATGGTTGGACTTTAATTTATATTTACGACTTTATATTATCTCCAATCCTTATAACCAATGTTTAACTTTCAACACTTTGTATTTATACTCCACGTTTCTTTTTAAATAAATAACTTGTAATGAACTTTCGGCTCTATATTTCACCACCCAACCTTACAACAATCACGCTCCAGACTTATGCTAATTATCCGCCAATCGTTTAATTAAACAATTTCATTATACTCTGGCCCCACCTATATATATCAATAACCAATCAAACACTCATATCGTACCTGGCTATCCTCCGCACACCTTAGTTAACCTCCGGGCAAGTTCAACGTGCGACCACCATCCGATGGCCCTTCTCCAAATCAATGACTCTTGGCAATTTCGCTCGGCTTCCAACGTCGGGCTTTAACGTGCGATGGCACGGGTTAAACGGTGGTTTTCCGGGGGTCACTTCACCATGTGTCGCATTCCCTATGGAATCGCTCGCGAATAGGAAATACCGCCTACTCCGCAAAAGCGGTGCGATATGGGCAACCCGCTTTTGTGATTCCGCTCGTGGTTTTGGTACAAGGCTTGACCATGGGTGCAAGTCTAGTTCCGCTATCCTTTTGTTTGTTAACTCATGTCCAATCCTCGGGTCAGGTTCCGAAAGCACAACAATTTTGTCTCTTTATTAAGCGGGATTTTTATATTTGAACAGTGTTCACGACCCCGGTTCTCTACACAGACCTTGCCTTCGGGTGGGGTGAGTTCACAGGGTTATCCAACAATTTACGGGAATTCAAAGACAGAAGAATGGAATTATCAGTACCCAATCGCCTCACAGTTAAAAAATTCTTCACAATTAGCAGTTCGAGATAATTCAATGGAAACTAAGCTTGGAAATCATTTAACTAGAAACAATTGTTCACACACAGAGGTTTATTGCAGAAATCCCCTCTCTACTCTCCTCTTCCCTCTCTACTTTTATTCATCCGAGGAATTACAATTTATATACATAACATATGGCTCTTTGGTTCCTCTGAGAGGACCGTTCTAGAAATCAAAAGGTCTAATTATAATAATTCAACTAATTGAAACTGTTCGACTCCTACAACTCTAACTAGTCTAAGTAATACAGTCAGCTGAGGTATTGACACCTAGTTGTTACAACTCAAATGTTTTCGAACCCTCCTAGCCACAACATGTGGACAAAACCTCCTACATTGTTGGCTAGTGCCTAATGCCCCTGCATCATCGTGTGACATAAACCTATTAACAAAAGTGAATTCCTTGAATTTCACCAAATATTTTCTTTGAATTCCTTGCTTTTAAAAGCCAATGATATCCCTTATTGTGTTAATGTTACGTAAATTCCTTGTCCTAGTACCTCACACTCTACTATGAATGTTTTACCAAAAGTAGGTGCAACCGATGTTGGTGTAGAAGACATGGCATCCATTAAAAGAGAGAATGCCAAAATAGCCTCATCATTCCATATAAATGATATTTTCTTCAAGAGATATGTGAGTGGACTTGAAATGCATGCATAATTCTTAACAAATTATCAATAATATCATGTAAGTCTAAAAAAATATTCTAGGAACCTTGATTTTCTTAGGAATAGGTCATTTTGTAATAGCTTGCATCTTTTGAGGCTCCAACTTCACTCCTTCCTTTAAAACAATATCAACCAAATGCTCGAATTCTTATTTCCCAAAAGCACATTTGGATATTTTTACATAAAAATGATTGTTCTCAATAATTTATATAACTTTTCCACATGTTTAGTGTGGTATTCCCATGATTTATTATAAATATGTATATTATCAAAGAAAACCAACACAAATTTTATAAGATGGGATCAAACAAAATTGTTCTTAAGTCGAGCCCGCCAGACTTCAAACGGCGATAAACCATAATTCAAACCAAATTCGCGTTCCAAAATAGCCTACTGACGTCGGCCAATTTTGTGACGCGAAAACCAAATGAATTCCGCCCTAATATTTTTCGGGTCCGAAGTTGGGTTGGCGTACGGAGGGAGAGTTGTGACGCGAATTTCTTATCAAATTTGCCCTAATATTTTTCAGGTCCGGATTTCCACTGCGCGAGAAGCCCAAACAAAGATCTGCTCCAATCAATTTCTGCCACGTGTCCTCAATAAAAACTTGCCCTACTCCCGGCTGCGGGTGCATTCGATGGTGTTTAAGGCGATGGGACATGGATATGGCGATTTCATATCAATCGCATTAACATTTAACGCTATTCAATTAAGTTTTCACATCAAATCCGCATTAATTAATTTTTAACACTGTTCAAGATCGGATCTCCACTCCTCTTAGCGATTCCGCACACTCCAATATGATCCGGCCTTCGGCTCTCATTATTAATTATCATAGATTAATTATGACGGGCGTCGTTTTATTGCATTGCATTCGGGTCGACAAAATGGCGTTTAGCTATGGTTTTTCAGACGAGCCAGTTGCTGGATTACACTGCCTGCTAACTGTGACGATAAGGAGAAGTGGCCAGCTGAACTGCTACCTAGACCATGCAGCATATCTGCATTTCTCTCGGTTCTGTCTCTATCTGTCTTCCTCTGTTAATTGGAATTCTGCTTCTCCATCTCCTCTTGTGCCCACTGCGCCTGAGACTGCACCCATGCCTCGCTTGCGTCATAGGATGCATTGCCACAGGGGGAGCACTAGAGGTCAACCCCTGCAGGCTCCCTCCAGCCCCTCAATAGAGTCGAATTCCGGCCAGTCCAGTGATTATTACGCAGGTTGATATCCAAATACTAGGAGTGGGCAGGGTCGGGTTGTAGGATCTGGCCACCGTATGGATTCCCCTACTCCTCGCTTCCCCACCGCTAGTTCACCTTCTCCCACGATGCGCACTGTGCAATTTTCCTTTACTTTCTCTCTCAACCGCCCGTGAATCACGGCTTTAGTCACTATGGTCTTTCGCGAGGAGGCCCAAATAGAGGAAGAATGCACCCGTTCGGCGGGTCTGAGCTTGGAAAAAGCTGGCCAGCATTCGGGCCTTCAGGAGGGGAGCCGTGGCATGCATGTGGAGGTAGCACCTAGCGATCCTGGACCTTCCGAAGGATGGTGCCGAATCGTGGAGGAACCACCGGAGGAGTAGTTTGGTTAATTTGTTTTTCTTGTAAGACGTCTATTGAGGCTGCTTTGGATTATTTTTGCTATCTTTGGACCTTTGTAATATTTTGAATTACGTTAAAACGTTCTCAGTGGTGGCACTGAGAGCGGTCTTCTTAATTTTGAATTTTGATGGCATTTCCATGGTCACAGCCGGGTAATGTTTTGTAGCCAGGTGTAATTTTTATTACGCATGATGTTAATAGATTAACTTTGCTTAGAATTCTCATGATTAGCGTTTCTTGATGTTGTTCAAGGATTTTGGGTACTTTAATTTGTATTTGGAGCAGTCAGACATGAACCACTCTATTTGTTTATTTCTTTTGTTCAACCATCTTTGCTATTTCACTTTCTTATAGATGCCTCGGGCATATTTGGATGCTTTCTCAGATTGTCGATAATCTCCATGTGGACCGTTACTGGGTTTTATATCATGTCCCTGTATGTGACATGGGGTATTTTTCTGTCATTGTCTGGGGTGGGACTTCCACTTTTCTGGATGGATATTTGGGTTCCAATCTTTAGATGTGAAAATGTAATGACTTCATGGACTGTTTTACTTCATATAATATATTCAAAACAACTTTTTTTCTCTTGTGAAAAAAAAATTATTAATGTTTATCACTCTGCCTTCAAAACTAGCGATGTTGGTCTATGTTGCTGGTTTATTGATATGGTCTGATGGTCTTTTTATATTTTGGACATATCACATTCCTCACATGATTAGCGTTTTTCTCTGTTCAAGGATTTTGGGTACTTTAATTTGTATTTGGAACAATGGACATCGGTACGTACTCTATCTGTTGCTTTACTATTCTACATACTGCTATTTCACTTTCTTATAGATGCCTCGGGCATATTTGGATGCTTTCTCAGATTGTTGATAATCTCCATGTGGACCGTTACTGGATTTTATATCAAGTCGATGTATGTGACATGGGGTATTTTTCTATCATTGTCTGGGGTGGGACTTCCACTTTTCTGGATGGATATTTGGGTTCCAATCTTCAGATGTGAAAATGTAATGACTTCATGGACTGTTTTACTTCATATAATATATTCAAAACAACGTTTTTTTCTCTTGTGAAAAAAAAAAATGATTAATGTTTATCACTCTGCCTTCAAAACTAGCGATGTTGGTCTATGTTGCTGGTTTATTGATATGGTCTGATGGTATTTTTATATTTTGGACATATCACACTCCTCACATGATTAGCGTTTTTCTCTGTTGCAGGATTTTGGGCACTTTAATTTGTATTTGGAACAATGGACGTCGGTACTCTATCTGTTGCTTTACTATTCTACATACTGCTATTTCACTTTCTTATAGATGCCTCGGGCATATTTGGATGCTTTCTCAAATTTTCGATAATCTCCATGTGGACCGTTACTGGGTTTTATATCAAGTCCCTGTATGTGACATGGGGTATTTTTCTATCACTGTCTGGGGTGGAACTTCCACTTTTATGGATGGATATTTGGGTTCCAATCTTCAAATGTGAAAACGTAATAACTTCATGGACTATTTTACTTCATATAATATATTCAAAACAGCGTTTTTTCTCTTGTGAAAAAAAATTGATTAATGTTTATCACTCTACCTTCAAAACTAGCGATGCTGGTCTATGTTGTTGGTTTATTGATATGGTCTGATGGTCTTTTTATATTTTGGACATATCACACTCCTCACATGATTAGCGTTTTTCTCTGTTCAAGGATTTTGGGTACTTAGTTTGTATTTGGAACAATGGACATCGGTACTCTATCTGTTGCTTTACTATTCTACATACTGCTATTTCACTTTCTTATAGATGCCTCGGGCATATTTGGATGCTTTCTCAGATTGTCGATAATCTCCATGTGGACCGTTACTGGGTTTTATATCAAGTCCCCGTATGTGACATGGGGTATTTTTCTATCACTGTCTGGGGTGGGACTTCCACTTTTCTGGATGGATATTTGGGTTCCAATCTTCAGATGTGAAAATGTAATGACTTCATGGACTGTTTTACTTCATATAATATATTCAAAACAACGTTTTTTCTCTTGTGAAAAAAAAATGATTATTGTTTATCACTCTGCCTTCAAAACTAGCGATGCTGGTCTATGTTGCTGGTTTATTGATATGGTCTGATGGTATTTTTATATTTTGGACATATCACACTCCTCACATGATTAGCGTTTTTCTTTGTTCAAGGATTTTGGGTACTTTAATTTGTATTTGGAACAATGGACGCCGGTACTCTATCTGTTGCTTTACTATTCTACATACTGCTATTTCACTTTCTTATAGATGCCTCGGGCATATTTGGATGCTTTCTCAGATTTGTAGATAATCTCCATGTGGACCATTACTGGGTTTTATATTATGTCCCTGTATGTGACATGGGGTATTTTTCTATCATTTTCTAGGGTGGGACTTCCACTTTTCTGGATGGATATTTGGTTCCAATCTTCAGATGTGAAAATGTAATGACTTCATGGACTATTTTACTTCATATAATATATTCAAAACAGCATTTCTCGTCTTTTAAAGTTTCATTTTATTTTTTTAAATTGAACCCGTTTTCGGTATACCGACGCCTTGTAGACGTCGGAATTGCGACAACTCAGAAACGTCGGAAGAGCGACAGTATAAAAACGTCGGACCACATTTCATCGAAATTGCGACAGCTTACAAACGTCGGAAGAGCGACGTTCAAAACGTCGGACCACATTTCATCGGAATTGCGACATCTTATAAAATTCGGAAGAGCAACGTCCAAAATGTTGGACCACACTGCGTCGGAATTGCGACCGTTTACAAACGTCGAAAGAGCGACGTTCAAAACATCAGACCACATTTCGTCGGAAGTACGACCGTTTACAAACGTCAGAAGCACGACGGTTCGTGAGACGTCTGAAGAGTGACGCTTGTTCGGAAGCGACGGAAGAAGTGTCGATAGTGCGACACTTTTTAGGCGCATCGGAACTTCAATGGCATGAAAAGCCACTTTTTGTCTGCCCTCAAACTGTCGCTCTTGCGACGACTATGTGTTGGAATAGCGACAAATTGGCCGTCGGAATTTCTGCCAATTTTTCTAGTGTATAGACATGATGGTTGTCCAAGGCCTATTGGACTTTATCTTACTCCTTGGGTGTGACTATACTTATGTCTCTTCTCTCTTTTGTATGATTAGTTTCCCACATGAAGGAATAATTTTGACCTTTGATAAGCTTTCATTCAGTGGTCCTAATCTAGCTCCCAACATATTAGGATTCTGTAATTTTGCTAGATATTGTGAGAACTAATCACATACACCAACATCAAACTGACTTTGGAATCCAAGACCTAGCCTTACTGGATTCAGAGAGGTCTCTCTCTATAAGATTTATCTTTGTTTAAATAATTTTTAGGCTAGTTATGATAGTTCTTGGGTTTTGGGTTTGTTTTGGATTTTTGGAAGATTGATTGTATTCAATTTATTAATATATATTTGAAAATGGAATCAAAATATAACTGGATGGTTGCATCAATACTTCAGAAAGTAAACACGGGGAAAGCTAGGAATATTTATTAGATCTCTTGGATTTATGACAAAAATATGAATAGATTCAACAAAACTAAAGAGCAATTAAGAATTATTTAGTTTGGCTTTTAGTGGAAAACATAATTATCGTAAAGGTGGCCAGAATAAGGTACTCAAAAGTAAATCCTATTCATCGTTTTCTGCTTTACAATTAGAATTCTGATGTTTACAATGAAAGAGGACAATGAAATAATACGAACCGAAGAAAAACATTACCATTATTTAAGCCACAAGAATCCGGTGAATGGTCTGATTATTATTGATTCTCCAGTGCTTTGGGAAAAGCTTATAGTACTCCAAAAGATAGTAATGATTCTAATCTCAATCAATCGACCCTTGATACTTCCAAAACTAAAGTATTTATACAAGAAATTACAATAATACAGTGTCTAACAGACTTGAACTAAAAACTCTAACTATTACAAAATTATAGTTTCGTTGGAATGTGTTGTGCAAAGCAGGTATTGATGTAGTGGGGCAGTTTAGGACGTGGACCGCATTTTACTGTTGTGCTGGAAAAATTAGCGTTGTGATGGCGGATGAACTATTGTATGAACGCCCTTTCTCTATTTTGTAGTTACAAATGGATCAATTTTACGCAAACGCCTTGCCCGAATTAAAATTTCTGTCTAATTTACTACCCGAATCCTTTTCTACCGTGTTTAAAACCTTTTTGTTCACAAAATGGCGTGAAAAAACCAATATACCAGACCTGAAATCCTTTAGCTTTCAATTATGAGCTTTATCGCATCCATAGATCTACCACACATTGCATATTTTATATTTTATGACATGAAAAAGAAATTTGCAATGCAATGTGAAGAGCGAGGTGACGTGATGGGAGTATTATGGTGGGCCATACCGCATCAAAAAATCGTAATCGGGAGTGGATAGGGTTTGGAATATAGTTTAAAATTTAACATTTGTGAAATTCGATGGATCAAAAAGGTAATTTATGTGTGATGCGATATTAGAAATTGGAAATCACAAGTTTTAATGGTTTGGAAAAATGGCATAAGTTATTATTTGCGAAGTGCGATGAGCGCAAAGTTAAAATCTATGCGATGCGATATCGCATATCGGTGATCAAAATATTTAACATTTAGCGAAAATGGAATATGATATAATTTTCGATCTGTGGGCACTTAGGCGTCAGGGAGTGTGAAATGGCAGAATACAAGGAACAAGGTAGAAACGAGGTTCTCAAGCGATTTTGGTGGTATGGTAAGGTATGATGGGTCCCACTTTCATCGCATTGGCAAAAAATAAGTTTTGGAAAATTATTTTAAGAGGTAAAGCTTCAATTTTGCGGGCTGCGAAGTGCGGTCAATAGGTAAAGTTTCTTTGTGCGCCTTCAACTTATAAAGGGTCTCTGAAAGCTTGAATAAGCCATTTAGCCACCGGTTTTGACCTTTTTTGACAGAATTAAAACCTGTAGTGCCTAGCCTTATTACAAATCATTTAATCACATTTAAATGATGTGATTAATTCAATCAAAACATATTTAATTATCTCCTAATGCTTCATTTGAACGTGCAAGCATATTTTTCCTAAGGTTTTAACCTTATTTGGAAATAATTTACAATCATGGAATATTATTTACAATATGAAAAATCTAAGATGAAATAATCAATCACCTTTAAAACAGAATGAAGCTTTTCTTTTTCTTTGTTGCTTCCCTAACGTTTTGTTTTGCCTCCTTTGTTTAGAGCGTCTAACACCTAGCATTTTATTTTTCCTTATTTATTTAGGGCACTCACACCTAACATTTTATTGACATGGATACCTACAAAAATAATAATCTTCCTAACATTTTTAATTTTTTGATTATTTTTCATCCACATCGTACCTTATCATTTTGAACTTATTCAACTACTTATGCTAACTTATCAAAACAAATTATGTTACGACACCTTCCTTGGTTCAGATTAAACTATTGAACCAGTTTTATTTTCTATGTAACTAATCAATCTACCAATATTAAATAGTTTGACAAATTATTTTTGACTACCTATTAACAAGAAATTTAAACCTAATTCAATCATGCTTAAATTGTATGATTGAATTTTATTGAACTTTTGTGGCATTTTAAACAAGTCGCACACACTTATTTTTAGAAAGAATATAAACTAAGAGTAGTGGAATTTGGATGTGCAACACTTTCAGAATTTATTGTTTTTCTTATTTTTAATGGGATTTACATCTTATATATTTTTATTTATAGCATATACCCTCTTTCGATTTTTTGTTTTATCTCCTTTTTATTTTTATTTTGAAAATAATTTGTAGATTGGAAATCATTTTACAAAATAAATTTGACAGATAGAATAAACTCAGTCACCTTGAGATCCTATGAAATATAGGACCCTAACAGTGGCTCCAATTGGGGATGGCACTTCCATGCATTTAAGTTTCGAGAACCTGTGATCAGTAGCCTTATCCTTCTTTACATATGAGAAATATGTAATCTGATTTCTTTTCTGATTCAACTATTATGATGGTCTGTTGACCATGGCTTAGGGCCTTCTCTTCGGGCTTCAACTTTAATCAGCAAATCATCCAATCCAATCTATGTTTACTATGATATTTACAATGATGTAAAAGAATCTTTAGACTAAGAGAAATAATGCTTCAACATCCTGCCATTTACAGGACCACCAGGTAACCCTGTTCCATCTATATCTGTGAGAAAAAATACATTTTCACCTCTTAAATAATTTATAATATATGGTCCCATCCATAGATTATCAAACTTGTTATCCTTCCCTTTGTCTTCTCTCCTTGCATCCCATTTTAAAACTTGTTCATCAATAGCAAAATCAGTTTTCTTGTTCCTTTTGTCAAATATTTTCTTGATATTTTCCTGGACAAGTTGTGTTCTGTTATATACCTCTTCTCTTGTTTGTTGCAACTGAATGGTTTGATGGATCCTTCTGAGTGTATCATTTGGTTCCACTTGTAACTCTTGCATCATTTTCATCACTGGTTGTGCTAGAGAAGCTGGAAAAACAACATCCATCCCATAGATAAGTTGGTATAGTGACATGCCAATGGACTTCTTGGTAGTAAGCCTATCAGCCCAAAGTGCACTGACTAACTTATTATGCCAAGAATTTTTATTATGTTCTAATAACTTCTTGCTGATGTTTACCATACTCTTATTGGATGATTTAGCGAGTCCATTACCTTATGGGTAATATGTCTTTGAATGTCCTAAAGAAATATGATATTTATTACAGAATTAAATCATATTTTTGGACTTAAAATTTGATGCATTTTTAGTGATGATTTTCCTTGGGTAGTCGAATCTAGACAGGATATTGGTCTTAAGGAATTTGGTAATAATAGCATCAGTGGCATTTCTAGAAGGGATGGCCTCTATCCACTTAGTGAAGTAATCTATGGTTGTTAAAATCCACTTATGTTGGGCAGAGGAAGGAGGATGGATTTCACCTATGAAATCCAAACCCCATTGTTGGAATGGGCTTTCAACAGAAATGGGTTTGAGAGGCAAGGGTAGGAGTTTCTTTTTACCTTCAAAAATTTGGCACTTGTGACAAGTGGTGACTTTTTTGTGGACATCAGAAAATAGGGAGGGCCAGTAAAAACCATCCCTGAGAATCTTATTAGCAATATTCTTCTAGTACATGTGGCCACCACAGTCTCCCTCATGAAAATAATTCATAAAATTGTCTGCATCATTCTTCAACAAACATTTGAGTAATAGGCCACTGGAATCTTTGCAATAAAGGACATTATCAATGATACAAAATTTTACTGCTTTTAATTTCAGAAATCTAGCTTTAGTTTTTGTAAGACAAGGAGGAGCATCAATATTGAACAATACTTAAAGTAGGTTTGCATACCAGGGAGAATCTAAAAAATATTCATTAATTTTTGGAGTCGCCTTCTCCTCTTGATCATCCAAATTTGCTACCAAAATTATGTGCAGAGCTTCAAAATTTGACTCGGCCATAAGTTGTGCAAGTCCTTGCCCTTTAATTAGTTTGGTAGGTTTTATTTCCAGATCATACTCTAAAATTACTGTAATCCATTTTCCTCTTTTTCATCTGGTCCATTCTGCGTTAAAATATCTTTTACCATAGCATTAGGTACATAAGAAATTATATGTGAATGCAGAATATAAAATCTAAAACCTTTAATTTCTTTGACTAGTGCAAAGGCCTATTTTTCCATGATGTTATACTTGAAAGAAGCATATCTTAAATATTTTTTGAAGTAAGATATTGGCTGCTCAAATCCTTCACTTTTTTTCTGCAGTAAAACAACTGCAACAATGTGCTCAGAGGCAAAAGAAAATGTTATAAAATCTTTAGTAAAATCTGGACTTATCAACACTGGTGCTTTAGTTAATGCCTATTTTACAATGTCAAAAGATTTCATAGCTTCTATACTCCATTTGTGTTGATATTGCAACAAGATGATGAGCTTAGTGGAAAGAATTCGCCTTCACTAAGTGGGCTCACAGGCTATTTTTGGCGCAAAGTCTATTTTTAGGCGATGTCTATTTTTAGACATGGATCATGTTTTATGAGTTGCAGGATGCTATTTGTGAATGGTTTGTCAAGTCGGGAAAAATAGATGGACTTCTATTTTTAGACATATTGGGCGGAATCTATTTTTAGATTGCCAGTCTAAAAATAGATATGTCGAATATTATTAGCTCTCAATAATATTTGGACTATAAACATTATCTTATTCTCTTGGAGCACTTCAGTTAAGTGCACAGATGTGGCACAGGAGCTGATAGAAGGAATTACGCTATTCCTAAGGGTTAAGTGGAGCTATTGCATGGATACCTCAGTTATAACTCATGTGAGAGAGTTTGGTGGAGTTGATTGAGGAAGTTAATGGAGTTGTGTTCAGTTTAACTAATCTAAACATAGTTGAGCTAGTTGTATTTAGTCTAACTGATTAATACACTAGTGAAGAGTTGTGTGAATTAATTATTAATTAATTCACTAATTATAAACTCATTAATCAACTAAAGAATACATCAGTTATCTTCAATGCATGGACAGTTTCAGTGGAGACCAGTGCAGAGATAGGTGAAAGAGCAGGTTAACTATCAGTTGTGACTATATTGTTGCATATTTGCAACAACCAGTGATTGGAGGAGCCCATGAGGATTGCGCAGTACAAGCCAGGTGGTTCAAGTTATTTAATGAGCCATCCTACAGCATTGATTACGCAATATAGGCTGGCTATCAGGTGGCAGAGATTGGAGCATGTGTTTTTCTAGATCTAGCTTGATTAGTGTGTAGCAATTGGAGGTTGTGCTGAGATCTTGTGAGGAGCTTTTTACAATGATTTTTACATGATCTCTAAGAAATATAATATACAGATTTTTGGGCTTTTCAACTTTAAGCTTTCCCATGAAATATTGTGTTCATATGTGTGATTGTTTATGGTTTTAATGTGTGCATGCAATTAATTTTATTTCCACATGTAATGATCAATGGTAGAAGAGATTTTGTATTGTGCATGAAGTTAAAATAGTGTGTGATCAGGAGAATCTCGGTGAATAATATATCAGTTATTCAAATTTCTAGAATTTGATTTCATAATATTTCTTGAGCATATTGGTTATGTTTCTAAGAAGTTCATCAAGATTAGGGATAAATATTCTCAAAAAAAATATTTTCCCTGTGAATGATTGAAGTTCTTTAATTTTTCTTAGGGGACTAATCTTTAGGATTGATTCAATCCTCTTAGGATCAATTATAACTCCATCTTTTGATATTATATGTCCTAACATTTTACCTTCTTCTGGGCCAAAGAGTGTTTTCTTAGGATTTAAAGATATGCCAAATTTCCTCCATTTCTCAACGACTCGTCTCAAATGACTCAAGTGTTCTTCATCAGACTTTTAATACACAGTTACATCATCCATATAGATTACAATAAAGAGGTTAATCTCTTATGAAAAGGAAATGTCCATTGCTCTTTGGAACATGGCCCCAGCATTCATCAATCCAAAAGGAATTTTTACATACATGAAAGTGCCCCATGGAGTGGTAAAAGATGTTTTATCTTGATCTTATGGATCAAGCAAGACTTCGTTATAGCCATAGAAATCATCTAGTAATGATATCCTATTTGATCCTATCACCTTTTGTAAGATATGGTCCATTTTGGGTAAGGGATAGTTATCTTTCAGGGAAAACTTACTCAAGTTTCTAAAGTCAATGCAAAACCTGATTTCTCTAGTTTTCTTTTTGGTTGGTACTATGCTTGACACCCATTTTGAATATCTAAGAGTAAAAATTATTTTAGCATCATACATTTGTTTAACTTCTTTCTCAACTAAAGGTAACAAAACTGGATTTATCCTCCGAATTTTTTGTTTGAAAGGATTTTTTTCTTCTTTAATTGGAATTTTATGTGAATGATGTTGGAATCGTAAAAATTTAGATTCTCATAACTCCAAGAGAACACATCAATATGGCTATATATTTACATTTAGTAATAAGAGGTAATGTTTTTGACAATTTAATCATCTTCTTGTTTTGTTTAGTACCTATGTTACATTCCTCAACTTCTACTCCAATGGGCTCAATTTTAGGCTTCTTTGCTACATCATTGAAGTCAAAAAGGTCTTCTAACAAAGCTAATCCCTGGGGAAAAATGTTATATTTTAGTTGAAGCATTTCAGAATATTCCTTTTCAGGATCTATTTCATGAATTTCTAATTTATGCACACTTTCATCTAAATGATTATTTGCATCTAATCTATCGCACTAGTTTTCAAAGGATTATATACAACTATTCAATTTTCCACATTATCTTCTGGTTTATGTTCCTGATTATCCAAATCTATCTGCATTTCCTCAAAATCATCTTTTGACAGCAAGAAGTTTTCAATATGTTTTTCATTCCCGAAAACCTGCCAGTATCGCATGTTATCTTGTATTGCAGGTCGATGTTTAATTTCAATTGTGTGTGGTTTATTCGAGTGAGGTATTTTACAAGTGCTTGCAGAAACAACAATACTATAAGCTATGACATTTTGACTTCTTGGAATTACTACTATATCATATTCCACAAAAGTATGTAAGTAATCGAGCACTGCATTTCTATAGGCTCTTAATCTAGGGTGTTTAGCAGCATATTCTTCTTTTACTTGTTTGATGATTAATTCGGAATCTCCCTGCACAATAATTCTTTTGGCCCCTAATTTCTTAAGAAACTGCAAACCTAACATCATAGCTTCATATTCATCAACATTATTGGTGCATTTCAAAATTCAGTTTATAGGAGTGCCCTTCACAATGATTATTAGTTGGATTAGATAACCAAATTCCTGCTCCGGAGCCTTCTTTACTACAAGCCCCATCAAAGGTCATATTCCAGAAGAGTTCTGAAGTAGGAGTTAATTGTTCTATTAGAGTTGCGTTTTCAGGTGTATCCAGGTAATTTCCAAATTGGGCTTCTATTTTAGTATCATTGAATAATATGAATGAATCTAAATAAGTGGGAACATAATACAGAGGGTAATTATGAGTTTTTTCTTGACTGCTTACCATATATTTCATGAGAGTTTCCCTATATAATCTTCTTTGTTGGCCAAAGACTAGTATTGTAACAAAAGTCATATCTAGTTGAAGAGTTCCTTGTAACTTTTCTCCCCAAGAATGTGATAAAAGCATGCCATATTTAGGAGGAATGTTTGCTACGAAAATGTCCATAACTAGGATTTTGGTTGGGATTTGAGACAAAGTTATACACAAGTCCTTGATGAGACCTAAACACTTCACTTTACTTGAATCAAATAAGTATAGATATTTGTAGGGCCTTGTGATGTCAAGACCTAACTTTTCCATTACATCTTTGGGCATTAAGTTGTGTGAAGACCCTGAATCCAACATAACATTATGTAGGATTTTATCATGTATGTTTAAGCTGACATAGAAAGGAGGGACTTCTCCTTCTTGTAACTTACCATCTACTTCTGGACCAAACAACAATTCAGGTTGATCATCATTCAGGTTGAGAGTGCCAGCAGTTTCCCCTATTTTCAGTACTTCCATTACCTGAGTTCTATATGTTTATTTTTTCATTATCTCTATCAAAGGGATGGGAATTTTGATTTTAGCTAATTCGTTTTCAACATTAAATGATGATTCAATATTTACAACATTAGGAATGTCAGGTACATCAACATTTTCTTTATATTTAAGTAGGGTTTGCTGACTAATGGTTGCAACATTAGTTTGAGTTGTTTTAGAGATAAAATCAAATGTATTTTTAGTAAAAACCTCTGAAGGTTTCTTACCAGGAGTTTCAGCAGATTTCTTAGAAGACTTTTGTATTGTTTTCTTAGGATCTGAATCAAAGGAAATTTTGGGAGGTTGATCAGTATTCTTTTTAGCAGTATTGTCATAACTTTTTTTGCTCCTAAGATTATATTGTTTGTGCACCTCCATAATGGCGTTTTAGAATCCTTGTTTATATTCTTCAGATTCATCTTATTCAAGCTCTATTTGAGCTAATGAAAATAGCTTCTGGTCTTCTTCTGTGAGAAAAATAGTATCATTATTTTGTAAACCAAACATATTTGTTTTATTGTCTTCTTCCTCTTGAATTATCTCTCCATTTTCATCAACATAATTATCTTGAAAAGGGGGTCTAATTTGTTGGTCAAGTCCCCTCTGTTTAATTTGTGGTTGACTCCTCCTATTGTTTTGATTGCAGTTTTGGGGAGGGTTTTGATTTTCCCTAGGGATTTTTTTATCAATCATCATTTGCTCCATTTCCCTCATTAGAGAATCTATCTTAGCATCATTGCTATAGGTTGATGCTTCTTCTTTTATGGTAACTCTCTTCTCAGCTCTCATCCTAGTTATTTTGGCCAATAAATTGGCTTCTACACTAACTGCTATGGTCTGAATTTCCTCTAAGGTGTCAAGATTCCTTTCTCTTAAATGATAAGCTATGTCTATTTCAAAACCATTTGGAAACTTAATCAGCACTAATCCTTTGGGTGGTTTTATGTGAGCAGCAATAGTGTTATAAATAGAGTTGAATCTAGCACAATAATCCTACACACTCTCTCCATTATCTATTTTCATATTTTCATATTCTAAGAGAATTTGGAGGGGGTTCTTTTTAACTCGCCATCTATCTAGAAATTGACGTTATAGAACTACTAGATTATTGATGGAAGCAGCTGGTAAATCTCTAAACCATTTCTTGACTTGACCCCCAAGGATTTGAATGAATAACCTCATCATAACATCATCAGCATCAATCTCATATTGATCAAAGAAATCATTCATTATGTATACATGTTGTTGAGAAGTAATGTATTGGGTGTTATAGAATTGGGGTATTTTAGATTGATAATCTTGGGGCATAACCCCTGGAATTTGAGGAATAAATAATGGAGCATAACGTGCAGCCATGATTGGAGGTGGAGGGTTGATAGGTGGCAGATTATTAGGTGACGAATTAATAGGTAGTGGAGGAAGTGGAAAAGAATGAACTATATGTGAAGGAGAGGATGGATGAAGTGATGAAGATGAAGGCTTTTGAGTATTTATGAGAGGATAAGTAGTAGAATTTTCAGAAGGGGTTGAACTCACAAATATTTTCTGAATATTTTGGGATGTATTGGATGAAGCAGCAGTATTTAATGTAGAAAATTCTACTGATTATTGAATATAGGCATCTGTAACTGCTGAAGTGTAGTCTAATACCAATTTTTTGAGGATTTTAAAACCCTGGAAAATTTCTTGATCGGATTTTAAAGAAGATAGACTTTTAGGTGAATCTGGATGTAGAATCGATTGGTCAAGGACTATTGTATCTGCCTAATTTAGGGATTTTATTCTAAAGAGGCTTTGCCCAAAATTTAATTCAAATTCAATATCTTGTAAGGTCTCAAGCTTAACAGGAAGGGATTGTGCTCTTGGGAGAGGATTATTACTTCCCAGGCTTTCTGATGAACTTATTTGTTTAACTGATTTCTTCAAAGTATCCTTAAATCTTCTTCAAATCCTTTGAGGATCATCCACTATTTTAGGAGGTTTGGGATCAAGATGGGATCTTGTATAAGGTCTCTTGGAAGCCAGTTTTAAAAATCAAACACACACTATAAAATGTAATTCACACCAATCTTTTGAATTGGAAATTGCACACTATATTTACAAAAATAAAAAAAGTACCAATATCTATGAAATATTAATACATTGATTCTTTAACCAGAGATTGAATTAGAAAGAAATTATGATTGGTTTCAATTCTTCCCCAGTATGGTCGCCACTATGTTAGCATTCTTTAATTTTACTACAGATTGTGAGAACTAATCACATAGGCCAACATCAAACCAACTTTTGAATCTAGGACCTAGCCTTCCTAGATTCAGGGAGGGCTCTCTCTATAATATTTATCTTTGTTTAAATAATTTTTAGGCTAGTTATGATAGTAATTGGGTTTTGGGTTTGTTTTTTATTTTTGGAAGAATGATTGTATTAAATTTATTAATATCTATTAGGCAATGGAGTCAAAATATAACTGGATGGTTGCATCAATATTTCACAGAGTAAACAACACGGCACCGGAACTTCTGCTGTTGTCACGATCTGGAGGAGAGTTGCGACCCTTGTGACATAGGAGCAGGCACACTCTTCGTCCATTGTTATAGCCTCTACCTAGCTACATGGCCCCTCCGGTGGACTCCCTCAAGGTGGCCTCACTGCCTGACCACGCTTAGGCATTTTCGACATTGATCAGTTCACTTGCTCCACCAAGAGCAAGACCATCAATTTCTAAGTTCGTCAAAAAACTAGAGGGCATACAATAATTTTCTCTTCCCCCTGTGATTCCTAGAATAGTTTCTCTCTCCCTCGCCAAGAAAGGCCTCATCAGTTAATTTACAGGATTGTGGCCTTCACCGAAAATGGTACAAAAATGGGTCGAACACAACTAGTCGAACAAGATCAACAGGAAAATTTAAATCAAATTCTATGGCAGGGGCTATTTTACATTCCATTTTGAGATAAAAGAAGGCAAGGATCTAATATTCAGGAATGGGCCATACTTCATGGACACCAGAGGGCTCTACCTCAACAAATGGACTCCATATTTTGATCCCTAATTTGATGTGCCCAACGTTGTCCCTGTCTGGGTCCGCCTCCCTCACCTTCCCTTGCATTGCTGGGGTGATGATTCAGTCAAATCAATAGGCAACGCAGTTAGAAATTCATTGACAAAAGTGATCTGAAGGAAAACATGGAAGCCTGTGCCAGGACCTGCGTGGAAGTGGATCTGGGGAAAGGTCTTCCTAAAGTGATCAAACTAAGGGTCAATAACTAGACTCACATATAGCAGCGAGACTACGAGAAAATCTTGTTTAAATGCAAGGTAGTCCATGAATACGTCCATTTTTCTAATAGATGCACTAAATTTATTGAGGTTGAAAACTCTGACCCGGAATCTCAATGGGAAACCATAAAAAATAAGAAGACTGCTTCGAATCTTAAAAACACCGGTGTCATATCTGCCCATCCCTCCCAACCTGCCCAGCCCTCTCAATCTGCCCTTCCCCAAAAAACCCCGATCCCCCCCTTTATCCCATCTTCTAATCCATCCCTAACCTTCCTCAACCCCTTATCCTCCCTTACTCCTATAGAAGAGGACCCTCCTCAGCCCTCCATTCCCTCTCTGATTCATGGTTCCTCTCCCCATTCCTCCCCATCCAAATCTTGCCCCCCCTTCTCCTCTGCTGAACCCTCTTCAGCTTGAATTGTTACCAGTAATGTTGCCAAAGAGCATGGGGTAACTCTGGAAACCCTTAAAAAAACTGGCCCCGAAAGAAAATCATCCAGGTATCATCGAGATGAAGCAGCCCAGAAGGACATCGCCCTTGGAATCCAGCACCCAATAGAAACTTTCATCGGAGGGCATATTAACAAAGAAAGCCAGCATGAATTAGGAAGGAAGACAGGTCCTCAACCTATGTAATATTCCTAAATTAGCATGTAGCTAATTGGAATATTAAAATCTAATTTTTCTTTCTTTTTGGATGAATAAGTGGGTAAGGAGACCCTTAAAGCCTCTCTAGTAGGAATAATTCACTTCCAGTGTGAATGTAGATCAGTTTAGATAGTTAGAATAAAGCCACCTTGGGTGTGAAAAGAGACAATGCATGGAGACTAAGTCAAGGTTAACCAAATCAAACAGCGTTGTAAATGAGAGAGTGCAGCTAGTAGAGACAATGCAGTTTTGGAGGAGGAATCTTTGCATGGAAGTAACCTCATAAATGAGTGTGGCCCTGGGTGAGGAAGCTCACCAAGAATATAACTAGGGAAGGTATGGTAGCCATGAGATGCATTCAGAATATTTTTTATGTTTGAGTCTTATGACTTATTTGCATGCTTCATCTGTTTATCTAGGCTTTTTGTATTGTTTAGTACAAGGTTATTCTCATGCGGGAATTCCACACTCTTCCTTGGAGGACTTGGTGAAGAAATATGAGAAGAGTATTCTGAGCTTCATTTCCACCATCTGGCATTGGGCCAAGTAGTCACCTACACCCACAACACAGTATCCTTGAGGAAATGCATTATTTTTCATGGTGTTACAGTGGAAGGGTCAAAACCCCTGATTGTGAGCTAGTTTCCTAGTGGAAGGATCAGCCTTTCACCCGGAAAGCTAGTAAGGAGGAGCTACATCCATTTCTTTGTCTTTTTAGCCATATTTATGCAGATATTCAGTAAGATATTATGATTCAGCCACAGATCTGCAGCTTATACTTTTTTATCTCATGCCTTTCAAGAAACCCGTGTCGGGTTATCTTAAGATTGTGTAAAAGAGACTAGATCTCCATTTTTCAGCTCTTTTAAGTAATATATCAACATATCCAATTGTTTCTCTATTTATGTAGCATAAACCCTCATTAAACTATGTTTTCACTTGCTGTATAATTTCTGTGTTGCAGTAGTCATGGTTTTGCAGTGTTTTTGGGTTGTTCTAGGCTTGGGAGACCTATTTAATTAAGCTAGAATGATTTTTTTCTGATCCCCTTGTATTTTGGATGTTATAATACATAAAATAATGGATCCATGGGATGTTCTTAACTGTTATAGCGTAATTTTATGAAAAGTTCATTTTTGGTGCCTATATTATTGATTTTCCCATTTGGGAATATTACAGTGGTATCAAAGCTCTGATCTTGGCTCAGCCTGTGTACTTCAACCATTATGCCATCTAAGGAGGCTTCTCATAGGAAGGATAAGTTCTGTAGGAGAGATCAAGGCAAAACCTTATTATCAGGAGGGAAAGATTTCTCAAAACTTCTTCTTCAAACTCCGCAGTGCTTTACCAAAGATATCAAAGACATGAGGAGGGAAAGACATGGAGATCCCTAACCAACATTTGTACATGAGGAAAGCTCCAGTTCCTCATATTATGGTTGTGAGAATTCAGCCACACCATCAGATTTACAACACTCTACCAGGCCTGTGTTCATAGCAAGTGAGATGGAGGACAGAAATGTGTCAAAGAAGGAGACTCTTAGTGATTATTTGCAAGAGTATGAATCTCAATCTAAGAGGTTCAAATATCACCTAAAATTCCAAGGGTTTTTCAATATCAAGGAGGATAAAATACCTATCAACCATGATAGAAGCACAAGGTGCAACCATAATGATGAGGGTAGATTCTTCCTATCTACTTTTGATGGGTCACCCAAATGTTCAGCTAGGGCTTGGGTGGAGGAGCTAGACACCTATTTGCAACAGCACCAAGTTTCAGAAGATGAAGCCATTAGAGTTGCAGTGCTACATCTTGAAGGTAACGCTTATGCTTGGTGGTTATTTGAATCCTTTTCATTAAGAAATGAAAATATATCTACTTATGCAAGGTTCACTAGGAGGGTAGTGCAAAGGTTTGATGAAAAAAATTATGAAACACCTTTGGTTGAGCTATTCAAGCCAAAACAAACAAAACCTTTGCATGGTTTGGAAGGATCTATAAACCCCACTCCATTTCAGAAAACTATTGAGGGGAATGAAATTTTGCAGAATACCTTGCTAGAGGTAAGATCCCTGTTTCATAAAGAACACTCTTATGAAAAAGAGGATATGGAGGTATGTTTTTCAAAAGAGGATCCTCTTATTGATGATATGGTAACCTCCATTGATGGTGAAAAGGAAGAGAAGGCTAGAGGTAACAGCACTATCACATCAGGAGCATATCTAGTACCTCATGAAGAGGAATATGGAGCACTTGCTCCAATGACAGAAGTTCTTGTATGTTCATAAGATGTTCCAAAGAATCTCACATATGGAGATAAGGGCACATTCCATGAGCAGCATGTGCCATCATTTATAGATTGTGAGATCCTAAAGATAACAGAAGAAGATATGGAGGATGATCAGCATCATATGACTGAGAGCACACACCCCTACCAATTTCAGAAGTGTGATGTACAAAGGAGGCAAAATGAATTGCACAGTGAGAGCAAGGACAAAGCAGTCCACCCACATATGTTGAGATTCAACAAGATGATGAGCTTAGTGAAAAGAGTCGCCTTCATTAAGTGGGCCCGTAGGTTATTTTTTGCACAAGTCTGTTTTTAGACATGGTGATCATATTTCAGAAGTTGCAGGATGTTATTTGAGGATGGTTGGTCAAGTTGGAAAAATAGATGAAATTATATTTTTATAATATTGGGCGAAGTCTATTTATAGATCGTCGATATAAAAATATAAGTGTCGATTATTATTAGCACTTAATAATAATCCGACAATAAATAGCAACTTATTCTCTTAGAGCACTTAGTTTCAATGCACAGATTTGGCAAATCAGTGGGTTGAAGTAATTACGCAATTCCTAGGGTTTACTAGTGGTTCATGCATGGAGGACTCAGTTAGAACTGAAGTGGAAAAGTTATGAAGAGTTGAAAGGTTAGTTCATGGAGTTGTTATTCAGTTTAACTCAATTATTGGAGTTAAACTCAGTTGAGCTAGTTGTATCTAGTCTAACTGAATGATACACTAGTGATAGTGGAGTGAATTAATTAGTTAATTAATTCACAAATAATAACTCATTAATAAACTGAACAATATAGCAGTTAACTACAATGCATGGCAGTTCTAGTGGAGACCCAGTGGAGAGATAGGTGAAAGGGAAAGATGGACTATCTGTTGTGATGCATTGATTGCATCACACACACATTGGAGTTTCCAATGAGCATTGCGCAGTTAAGGCAAGGGTAATTCGAATTCATTCAAAGCTATTCTTCAGCAGGGATTGCGCAGTGGTGGCAGGCTAGCAGGTGGCAAGAAATCGGTGCATGGATTTGCAGATTTCTTCTGATTAGTGTGTGACAATTGATTGTACTAAGAGCTTGATGTGCTAAGCTTTGTATGAGATTGTTAGATGATCTCCATGATACATAATATATGATAGTTGGGGTTTTCAACTTTAGGATTTCCTGTTAAACAACTATGTTATGTGCAACTGTTTTTATTTATGCTTCACATGTGTTTGCAATTAATTTTCCACAAAATATTAACAGTGGAATTATTCTGTATTTTGCAAGAAGTTAAATATTTTGAGATCAGGGGAATCTGGATGTATGCATGCTTATTGTATATAATTTCTACAACATATACAGCCTACTTTAGGCCTTGATATGTCACTACATGGAGGCATTTCACCAGGAAGACCCCCTGATTGGAAGATGAATAAAGATTTCTCTCAACATGGTGCAGCATTGACATATTTGGCTAAAGGAGGAGCCTTGGGAGGAGCTAGCACAGTGTTGAGAACCTTTGATGGGTTCCAAGAAGGGGCGAGAAATTTTTTGATATGGACATCTATCAGAAATCTCCCACTCAGCTATTTTTGTTGCAAAATGATGATCCATAAATCTATGATAGCATGAGCATGGTGTCAAAAGGCTATTCCATAACCTTGGAACAGCAAATGATACCTGCACCCATGAGGAATATTTCTAAATATGACAAGAGGTTATTGGCACTCTTGTATGCATGGACCAAACCATGGAAGTTTTGGAGGGAAAATGCCTTCCAAGAGGAGGTTGACTTCCATGTACCTCAATCTTGTCTTGGGCAAGATCAACTGCAAGGAAGGTAGCAAAACTAGAGTAACAACACTCTGACATGTGGCTTTTGCATTGAGCATGTCAAAGAGGAGAGTTATGATGTGACAGGTGCTTCATTTCATATTTCAATAGTGTTGTCATTGTTGGGAAGCCTAGATCCATATTGGGAGTCCCAACTATTGGTGGAATATTCCAAGAACCTCTTCACATGTAAGGTTCTTGATGGGAAAGTGATGGATAGGAGGAATAGAGTTGTTGATGGAGTCATATGTTTCCATGATCATATCTACTTGGAAAAATACTCCAAGCTCAAGAAGGAGATTCTACATTTATCTTATGCGGCACTCCTTTCAGGACATGTAGATTCCATTGAGTCTTATCACGCCATCATGGAGGGATTCTATTGGGAGGATCTCAAAGAAGATGTGCACCAACATATCAAGAGATATGTAACTTGTTTGATGTATGAGGAGGAGAACAACCACCTTGCAAGGTTGTTTCAATCACTTCCCCTTTTGATGGAGAAATGGGAAGGTGTATCTATGGACCTCTTCACCAAATTGTCTACAATATATGGTAAAGGTTGTGTTTTGATGCTTATTTCTCAACTAACAATGTATGTGCATTTCTTTACCATACATTTGCAACACATTACTCCACAAGAGAGCAAGCCTCTCTTTGGGTTTCATGGTCCTATTGGACTACATACAATGATGGGAATAACCACTTCATGGAGGGCTTTGGGAAGGACATGTTTGGCTTGGCTCATATTCAGCCAACACCTAATGTCCTCTATTATTTTCAAGCTTTTGAGAAGCTTAGGGCAGAAAGTAGGTGGTTGGATGACTACCTATCATATCATGTTTTGAAACAACTAGAATAAGAACAATGCTGGTATCACTTGAGGGGCTATTATCAACATCCATTATTTCATATGACACTTAGCCCATACTCATGTTGGAACCCATATGATGATGATACTCTATACACTATATGTAGGGTAAATTGGGCAAGAGAGCTTCCTAGAACCAAAGAGTGGGATCATGGAATTCCAAATACCTTTTGGCCTCTTAATGACCATATTATTGTAGCATAGGACCAGTAGTTCCACATCTATCATAAATGGAGGGAGAGACAGCGTGAGTTGGATAACTTGATCTCTCCTTTTTAGCCATACAACCCCTATACATTGCAGAACCAGGGGATTGGTGATTGTTTCAATGAGCTACCAAGGATGGCTCATTTTTTTTGGATGATAGCATGGAGATTGGAGTTTATCTTTGAGATTGAGGCACCTAACATTTACCATCTCTTATGCCTTAAGGAGGCCAATTGGAAGCATATAACTCTTTCCATATATCTCCCACTTTTTCATAATGACAACTATTTGGTTTATCTACCAAAGGCTAACTTGTATACTTGGGAGGAGACATAACCATTGGAGAATTTGCAATACCTTTACAGTTGCTTAAGGACAAGCAACATTTGGGAGGGGAAGATTGTAATATTCCTAAATTAACATGCATCTAATTGGAATATTAAAATCTAATTTTTCTTTCTTGTTGGATGAATAAGTGGGTAAGGAGACCCTTAAAGCCTCTTTAGTAGGAATAAATCACTTCCAGTGTGAATGTAGATCAGTTTATATAGTTAGAATAAAGCCACCTTGGGTGTGAAAGGAGACAATGCATGGAGACTAAGTCAAGGTTGACCAAACCAAACAGCATTTTAAATGAGAGAGTGCAGCTAGTGGAGACAGCGCAGTTTTGGAGGAGGAGTCTTTGCATGGAAGTAACCTCATAAATGAGTGGGGCCCTGGGTGAGGAAGCTCACCAAGAATATAAGGGAAGGGATGGCAGCCATGAGAGGCATTCAGAATATTTTTTATGTTTGAGTCTTATGACTTATTTTCATGCTTCAGTTGTTTAGCCGGGTTTGTTGTACTATTTAGTACAAGGGTATTCTCATGCGGGAATTCCACACTCTTCCTTGGAGGACTTGATGAAGAAATATAAGAGGATTATTCTGAGCTTCATTTCCAACATTCAGCATTGGGCCAAGCATTCACCTACAACCACAGCGTAGTATCCTTGAGGAACTACGTAATTTTTCATGGTGTTGTAGTGGAAGGGTCAAAACCCCTGATTGTGGGCTAGTTTCCTAGTGGAAGGATCAGCCTTTCACCCGGAAAGCTAGTAAGGAGGAGATACAGCCATTTCTTTGTCTTTTCATCCATATTTATGCATATTTTTATTAATATAGCATGATTCAGCCAAATATCTACATTTTATACTTTTGTATCTCATGCCTTTCAACAAACCCTTTCCGGGTTATCTTAAGATTGTGTAAAAGAGACTATATCTCCATTTTTCATCTCTTTTAAGTAATATATCAGTAGATCCATTTGTTTCTCTATTTTTGTAGCATAAACCCTCATTAAACTGCATTTTCACTTGCTTCATTATTTCTGTGTTGCAGTAGTCATGGTGTTGCAGTGTTTTTGGGTTGTTCTGGGCTTGGGATGCCTATTTAACTAAGCTAAAATGATTTTTTTCTGATCCCCTTGTATATTTGGATGCTATAATACATAAAATAATGGATCCATGGACATTTATTAATTGATATAGCGTAATTTTCTGAAAATTTCATTTTTGGTGCCTATATTGTTGATTTTCCCATTTGGGAATATTACGACTTGCATTCTTGAAATGATGAAAACCCTCTCTTGGAATTGTAGGGGACTAGGACACCCCTCCAAAAACTCTCTTAATAAATAAAATCCTGACATAATTCTACTTCAATAAAGTAAGAAAGGAGAAAGAGATATGGATAACGCCATAAATAAAATGAAGAACTACAAGGGCACTATGGTAGAATCTGAGGGTGCCTCTGGAGGAATAGCTACCATCTGGAACCAGAAGGCTTGGAAGCCAATAACAGTTGTCAAGAACCAGGACTGGATCAAAGTAAATCTACAGAACACCCAAGAGAACATTGTTGTATCTCTGTACAATAAATATGGACCAAATCATTACAAGGACAAATAAATTTGTTTGAACACCATGAAAACAGACATAGACATTGAGGAAAATAAAGACATCATCGTTGGAGTGGACCTCAACTTGATCCTGCATGCTAATGAGAAAAGAGGTGGTAGTTTCAATTCAGACCCCTCAAGAGATCAACTAGAAACTATCATCCAAACCTATGATTTGGTTGATATCGTCCCCAAATATCGAAAATTCACTTGGAGAAATCGAATAATTGGTGCTAGAAACATTATGGAAATACTTGATCGTTTTATAGTTGTTGTCCCTCTAATCTCTCATTACTTTTTTGCCTCCTCTAGTATCCTCCCATACTCTGCCTCTGACCATTATCCTATCACCCTCTCCTTAGGAGATCAGACCTCCCTCGGACCCCTCCCTTTCAAATTCAATCCTCTTTGGTATGACTTCCCTGAAGCAAAACATATTGTAATTTACTCTTGGTAGCAGCATGTGGAGGGCTCCCCAATGCATATTTGGGAGTTAAAGCTGAAGAGAGTGTGTATGGCACCTAAAGACTAGGCAAAGCTTCACTACAGGGAACTGGATAAAGTCATAAATGAAATCAAAAAGAAGCTAGAAGTAGTTCATATTGACATAGATATTCATGGAGTGAACCAAGAAAAGAATGAGCAGGAGAAACATCTTTACTGGGACTTGTATAAAGCAAATAGGAAAGAAGAAGAAAAATGGAGGCTTAAATCAAGAAACCTTTGGCTACAAGCCAGTGATAAAAACACCTCTTTGTTCCATAAACAAGTCACAATTAGAAAAACAAGAAAAAATATCTCATCCATAACTGATGATGAAGGAAAGGTATACACAGATTATGAAGGAATCAAGGCTGCTGCTAACAGCTACTTTAAAAATATGCTTACTGCAACAGCTGTGTCGGAGGACTACACAGATCTCTTGAATTACTTGCCCAACCTTATCACAGATGAGATTAATAGCTCCCTCACCAAATAAATAGAGAAGGTTGAAATTCTAAACGCTATTTTAACATTACACCCAGATAAGTCTCTGGGTCTAGATGGCTTTTCCATCATTTTTTATTGAACTTTTTGGGAACTCATTAAAAATGATCTTATCAAAATGATTTTTGGGGTATAAATAACGAAGAAGATTGGTAGATTCACAAACTCTACATTCCTCGTTGATCCGGATTTATGCAATAACACAAAAGAATACATAAATAACCATGAACATAGAGATGCAATGGAAATAATGCTTCATTTCATTAATATCATATAACAGAAATATGCTTACAAACATAATGGAAATAAAATATCTAGGGTGTTGGTAGCGAATCTTTGAGAAGAGATGTGGTGGCTACAGACCTCTGAACTGTGTTACAATGAAGCTCGAGGGCCTATTTATTATTGAGAAAAAATGGAGAACTCTAAACGTCCAAAAACCTAACCCTAGGAGATGAAGCGCCAAAACTATGGGCCCTGTTTGGGTAAGTTGGTGGTTCAACTTCCCGGGGACGCAACTTTGGCATCCGATCTTCGTTTGAAACGCTCAATAACTCGTTAGAAAGATCTTTCAGAGGAGTACACTTTCGGTATTTTATGAATAAGTTTATGAATAAATCTAGTGAAGAAAAATTTTATGATGAAAGAGTTTTGGTTCAAGATTTTGAACCACAGCCTAATTGGACACTGCTAGAGATTGGAGTAGATAAATTATATAGTCTACCTGTTTTTCAGTTTAGAGCAGCACATTTGTTTAGATTCACATCTGTAAATATCCCTATTTCAATCAACCAGGATGTTTATTAGATTCCTTTGATAAATAGAGAAGACATTCAATTGGGATTAGAACACGGTTATAAATATGTGCGTATTGGCATGATTCAATTTGGAATCAATCCTTTGGTTCGTCCAGGTTTAAATACTTCATGTTTAACTTGTATGTTGGATACTCAGTTAAACAACTTCAATGATGCTTTGTTAGGAGGATTCAAAAGTCCTTTGAATAATGGTCCTGTCTGGTCATCCATTGTTCCTCGTTATCAGGTCTCACTGCAAGATCCCTATATCAATGAGTTTTTGAATGCATATATTCAATTTAATGGTTTTGATGTAGCTCCACAAACCCATGTTGCCCATTTTCATAGTTCTGTCTATCTCTGGTATGTGTCTACTTCTATGCCTCCTCTAAATCCTAAATTGAATAAAAGAGCATTACGAGAAGGAGTAATTGTTGGCCCTAGCAATACTACTCCACTTCAGATAGGATTTTCTGAATGTACTTTACCTGAAGAATGGAACAATACATATACTCCTCTTTCTCAGAAATATCCACAACTGTATTCACTCCCTCAGCCTAAGCAATTACATCTAGTAGACAAACCTGATGGAACAAAAAGTCTTCGTTTTACCAATCTTCAATTATCTCGCTCCATGTACCAATCTTCTGCTCGCTCCTCTTTTGGGGTGGTATATAGAATGATTCCACCATAAAAATTTAAATCTATTCCTCGATCTTTACCATCAATAGATAAACAGTCTTCCACATTACCTGGTGATTGTGAATTTTGCATCACTACACCATCTTCTTTAGGAACCAGTTCCAAATTCTAAGTCGAGATTCCTGAACATAAAGGTCAGCATCAAAATTGTCAGGAATGTGTCAAAGTTATGATTTCTGAAATAAAAAATTTTACCCTTCCTAGAGCTCAGAATGAAGGTATTGCAAGAATCCAAGAAAGACATCTAGAACTAGGAAATGCTAGAAGAACTTTCAAGAATGGAACTATGAAGATAGATTTTCAATGGATCCAGATGAGAAATCTAACAGATCCAGAATCTAGTGAATCAGAGAAAATGCATAATTATACAAACTATCAAATATTTTTATGTTACAGAACATAGATGACATAGCCAAAGATGTGTTAGAAATCAAAGAACACACAAAGAAGCTTCATATTGGCTATAATGAAACTCTGGGTTTTCATAATGAGCATAAACATGCTTTAAATGATATTCAATAAAATATGGGCATAATCTCTAAATCATTAAATTATTTGACTTCAGCACTTCCAAAGCCTCCATCTCCTCCTAAATATCGTGATGTTTATTTGGCTAGTTCTAAGCTAAAGATTCCAGTTTCTTTAGGCTCTAACCAACCTAACAAAGGAATTAGAAGCCTACTTTCAAAGGGACTGAAACTATCCAAAATGTTGATTTTGAAAAGATAATGTTTGGGATCTAGTTAGCAAGAGAAAAGATTGATTTAATGAAGAAGAAATTGGGATAAGTTTCCTCCTATCCAAGCCCAGTCAGTACCAAAGAACTATGTGAGTCTTCAAAATCTTCTTGAGGAAAAATCTACATAAGCTCCTACAGTCTTAGCATTTTTTGGACCTCAACCAACTGAAGAAGTCAAATCTAGAACACCAGGTGAACAAGCTACTGGTGAAACCAGTAAAAGAGACAGAGAAGAAACTTTTTTCTTTTCTAATAAAGGAAATAGAAGCCCTGGATCAAGATCAGCCCATTCAGCTGCCTCCTCTAGTCCCTTTTCTAGATTCAGAGGAAATCTCGAAAACCTCTCTGCTAAGATGGAAAATCCTCATCTAAAGGGATTTGGGAATACATTGTTATTCAATATTGATTGTCTATCTTATGCAGAATTAATTGGTACTTTTCATCATTTACATGCTTGGGAATTACAAAGAAAAGTAGAAACTAAAGCCCAGTGGTCAGATATAGTCACTCAGATAGTTTGGTCTTTTACAGGAATTTTAAAACAATGGTGGGAAGAAACTCTATGAGAATGAGAAAAATGAAATTGTTGAGAATGAAGAATCCCTCAAAGCATTTTTTGACGCTTTGATCCATGAATTTGTAGGACAAGTTCCAGTTGATTTTGCACATCATTCCCAATTATTTCTTTCTCAACGGTTATGCAACATAGATTATCTGCATGAGTATTATTGTGTAATGCAGAAACTTCTGTATCAAGCAACAGATCCCCATAATGTTGCTTATTTGAGATATTATATAGCTTCCATGCCTGGCAAAATTCCAGATTTATTAGATCAGTATATCAAGGAAAATAATATTCAGATTGAATCTATGTCTTTTGTCGCCTTGCAACAGCTTATAATCACTGTCTTACAGAAGGAATGTGCAGCAACAAAAGCCAAAAATAATTTTAAAAAGCAAATGAATTTCAGCACAAAATTATGCAATAATTTTGATGAAACCTATGATTTTGGCTGTCACAAAAATTCAGGGAAGAAGACTGCATCCAAGCAGTTTCATTGTCCTCCTAGTAAATATGTTCCACAAAGGAAGAAGTATTTTCCTACAAAGAAAGCTAGGAGACAACGGGTAGTCTTCAGACGGAGAGCTAGACCGAATAAACATACTGTATGTTCTATCAATGGAAAAGAAGGGAATTTTGAAAATAAATGTCGAGCTAAAAATACTAATCAACAGGTAAAAATATCCTCAAGATTGGGATCTCATATCCCACTCTGATGGTGAATATTTTGAAGTATCTAATACTTTTTCTAATTTAGAAACTGATATTGAATAATTGAGAGATTTTAATAAAGTAACTATTTGTTCATCCTCTGATAGTTCTGATTCTAATGAAACATTTATTCCAAATATCAAAATGTTTCATATATCTCCTCTTAATAATCTTAAATATCATATTGATTTTGTTAAGTCACAACTATCTAAGATTGCACCAGGATAGTTCATTGTCAAAAGAAGACTTCAAGATAGATTGCATGCTCTTGAAATCCAGATTCCTTCTTCATACTATCATCATTTTCCAAAGGCGGTAGGGATAAGGATCAAGGATGAAGAATCTGAAGTCGAAATTGAAAAATAATTTGAAGATATTTTTAAACCCTTGAGAATCACAGGAACAGTTTCAACAAGTAATGATCAGGTATCCATCTTACGCAATCAGTTAAGTCAACTTGAAACAGTCATTCAGTAAACAAGAAATCAAATGATACATCTTTCCTCTAAACTTCAAGATTGTCTTGTTGAATACGAAGAAAGTAATTCCAAATTGACAAAGCTATTAATGGTTGATATTCCAACTGATTTGCTTATGAAATCCAAAGATGATGATCTTGTTGATATACTTAGTGTGGGAGATAGAGTAGTTATTCCTATCAAAATAAAAGTTCCAAAAATAAAGGAATATACTCTAGATGCCTAGATTGATTCTGGTGCCATGAGCAGTTGCTGTAAATATGGAGCAATCCCTGAATATTATTGGTAGCCTACAAATATTTCTTTTAGAGCTGTTAACAAAGATATCATGGAAATTAAGCATATTTCTCCTGACTTTCCCATATTTTTAGGTGACACCCCAGCTCATGTTACCTTATACAGCTATGATACTAGTTCTGATATGCTCTTAAGATAGGATTTCCTTAAAAGATTTATTCCTGTTACTTTTTCTCATGAGTCAGTCATCCTAACTACATCTTCTAGTCCTGTATCACTTCCCTCTAAAATTGGTTACAATATAGTTGTTCCTCCTGAACAATCTAATCCTTTACACACAACTTTGGCTGATCTTTCCAAGATACAGAAGATAATCAAGAATTTTGAGTTGCATGGGAAAAAGACACTACAACTAGTAGCAGAGAAACTACGTAAAGATTGTACATCAGAACGTCCAGATGCTTTTTGGACAAGAGAAAAATATTTTGTGGATTTACCTTAAAAATAAGGTTATGTTCCTCGCCCAAAAAAAGCAAGTGCAAATCGCATGAGTCCAACAGAGCAAGCATTGTGTCAAAAAGAATTATCACAATTGCTGGATCAGAAGTTAATTGAACCTTGCAAAAGTCCCTGGGCTTGCCCAGCATTCTATGTTAATAAACATAGTGAGCAAAAAAGAGGAAAGAAAAGGCTTGTCATCAATTATAAAGCCTTAAATGAAGCCTTGCTTCCTATCAGATATCCTCGCCCAAACAAAGAATTGTTGCTAGCCAAACTTGCTAATGCCAACATTTTTAGTAAGTTTGATCTCAAAAGTGGGTTTTGGAAGATTGGCATACTTCCATAAGAAAGGTATAAGACTGATTTCACAGTTCCACATGGTCAGTTCTAGTGGGCTGTAATGCCTTTTGGTCTTAAGAATGCTCCATCAGAATTCCAGAAAAGGATGGAAGATATTTTTGGGAGTACAGATTTTATTATTATATATATAGATGATTTTATTATTTTCAATAGAGATGTAAATGAACATAAAGTGCATCTAGAACAATTTTACAGACTAGTTTTCCAGCATGGCTTGGTTTTATCAGATTCTTCCAAGGCCAGATTTAGCTCCAACCACACATCCTGATAAATCTCCTCAAATTTCCAGATGCTTTTCCAGATATAAAATCTGTCCAAATATTTTTAGGATGTTTGAATTAAATCAGACAATTCTATGAGCACCAAGCAAGAGATACCAAAGTTTTGCAGAAAAGGCTAAAGAAAGAATCTTATTAGACTCCAGAAATGATAATTTCTGTCAAAACAATAAAAAGTAAGATTCAGAATCTGCCTAGACTAAATTTTCCTGATACTAATCTTCCTTTTGTCCTGGAAACAGATGCTTCAAATCACACTTGGGCGGCAGTGTTATTGCAGAAACATGGAAAGAAAGAATTAGTTTGTGGCTACACATCATGGTCCTTTGATTCAGCAGAAACCAAGTATCCTTCTTCTCACAAAGAAATACTTGCAGTAAAAAAGGGAATCAAAATATTCCGCTTGTTTCTCAAAAGCTCCAAGTTCATTGTCAGAACAGATTTAAACCATATGAAAGGCATCCTTTCCAATAAAAGACTACTTGAGCAAGGAAGCACTTGAGTGTTAAGATGGGCTCTTTGGTTAGATGGTTTTGATTTTGATATCGTCTACAAATCAGGTGCAGAGAACTATTTGGCAGATATGTTAACGAGAGAAGGTGCTTCAAAGAAAAAAGAAATTAAAATGTTTCGGCCTATTCTACAAGGAGAATCTTCTGTAACTCAAAATCATACAAAGTCTTGTCAATTCAACATTTGTAGTCTGTGTAAATATGAATTTTGTTGGGATTTTTTAGTTATCAGAATTAAGTCTCTTCCTCCTGAAGTCATGCAAATAGTTTTACAAAAATGGGTTGATTCATAGTCTTGCATGTTAGGATATAATAGTGAGTTGCCATATAGAGATAGGGTTTGGCGGGTTTATTATAATTTGTCTCTAGAGAAAAATCCTGTATATTTTGCATTCATTCAGAACACTAATTGGTCATGGCAGGATTATTTCATCATACACCAAAGGGCTAGAATTCGAGGTTCTGTCAGAATTTTGGCTTATGCATCAGAATTAGCCAGTCCTTGGAATACTTGGAGTTCTTGGTTCAAATTATTCTTTTACAAATATATGCCACGCACTTCCTAGATGCTTGACAGTAATTTCAAAGAGACAATAATTACTCTTTATTGGGAACTGAACATAGCAGGAAGAAATGATTATACTGTGGAATTTGAATTCAAGCATGAAGATTCAATAGTGGATCTGATAGAAGATAGCCATATAGCTGAACCATAGTTTAATCTATTTGTGAGTTTTATAGGGATAATTTCAGTAGAGCCAAGTTTTCGGCCTTCCAATACTTTCTCTTTTCCATTTTGTTGTTGCCTTCGAGAATTTATGCCCTATTGGTTAGATGATGCTATCACGGTGGACATCAAAAATTTTGATATTAAAACACGACTTAAACAGTTTGAGGCTGATAGATTCCAAGATGATGATTTTGAAGAATGGGAGAATAGTGACTAATAACTTATGATCACTCTTTGATATCATAAGTATTTTTTAATTATTAAATATTTGATAAAGGCTTTCGTGGGGTTCATCCTTGTAATAATCTCCACTGTGTTTGATAAGGCTTTCGTGGGGTTCGTCCTTCAAAGAATCTCCACTATGTATTTACTTTAAGGATTCTCTCTTATCCTAAAAAGATCTGATGGCATAGAATCTGGCCAAAAAAAATGATGGGATAATATCTGGTATCTGGTAAAAGTTGTAACCGGATGACCTTGTAAAATCCTTATAAAAGGATAGTAAGTAGAAGGGAGAAAACATTCGAGGTTTGAGTCTGAGTTTTGGGTCTGAGTCTGTAAAGAGTCCTTTGTTAATATATTGATGAAGAAGTGTTTGAAAGTATTGTGTTCAAGATCTAAGAAGCCTGCGTATCAGTGTGCTCGGCACTGATAAGAATCTAAAGTGGTTGGATCTATGATCAATTGTTGTGTTCATATTATATCTTGTATTTTGTTCAAGATCTGAGAAGCCTGCGTATCAGTGTGCTCGGCACTGATAAGAATCTAAAGTGGCTATATCTGTGATAATTTTTTGTGTTCATATTATATCTTGTGTTCATGTTGCTCCCGGTTTTCCCAAAAAACGTCGTTTAGGGCCTCAAAACGGTTGTGGAAGTTCAGGACCTGAAAAACTGCTAAAAATGGTAATTTTTGTTGTAACTTAAAAACTGAAAGAACTGATGGTGGGGGTTCAAATGGAATAGGTGGGTGGCCACTAATATCCATTTGGATCATTAAGGCCCCAAAACAGCTCCAGAAGTGGAGGACCCAAAAACCTGCTAAAAATAGTAAGTTGTGCTAAATGTGAAAAGCTGCAAGAATTGATGGTGTTGGTCCAAATGGAATAGGTGGGTGGCCACCGATATCCACCTGGATCATTCCTCCCTCCTTAGGAAGCAATGGTCCCCCTTGCGTTGAGATCCTCCATGAGATGAGGCAAATTCTATTGAACTGGGTATTAGATTTGTTGAAGATATCATGGACCTACGGGTGGACATGTTGGATGCGTTTAGTAAATTTGGTTTCTTTATCGACCTCAGACAATACATGTTTGTATTATGTATGTGTATTTGTAGGGTTTATGGCAACATCAAGTGGTGGTGCGTTGGGAGTCAGATCAATGGAGTGCTTGTCCTAACAGTGTAGAGGAACCTCTGTGAGTGAGGAGAAAATGTTCTCGTATTCCTCCATGAATTTTTCCATCTAATGCAGCCATGCAAGGGAGCCCTGTTTCGAGGTTGTGGCTACAATATTCTTCTTTCCCTGTGAGCGAGTTGTAAGGAAAATGAATTTCCTGGTTTGGGAAACAATCTTACTGCGTTGTTTTGCAGTAGTAAAAGAGATGACAGGAGGCGGTACTACCTCTAGTATCCTGTACAAGTTATTTCCCAAAGTAATAACAATATCATGAGGCCTAGCCTCATACACAGCATATCACCTCCACAATTATGGTTGGCCCAATAATACATCAGCTACATCAAGAGGAGCAACATCACACAATACCTTATCTATGAATGGCTTGATACTGTACGGAAGGCGGCATTACTGGCGAATGCGGAGATCTCTCCCTAGGTGGAGCCACCCAATGGTATACAACTGTAGGTCTGCTATGCTCAATAGGCCAAGCTGCTTCACAACCTCTACTGAAATGAGGTTATTTTGGCTTCCGCTATCAACGATAAATTTTAGCGGAGAACCTTTCACCCACATTTGCGAATGGAAGAGGCGCTCCCCCTCCTCTGGATCCTCTGGACCCTCCCTCCGAATCTTGGTGGTGGCAACAATGGCACTGGGATACGCATCAATGATCTACTTCCCTTTCTCATTGCCTTTGTTTGGTTCTGACTCAAGATCAGAAAATGCATCTGATTCGAGTGTCTTTAGTTCGGCCACCAATGACTATTTGGCTCGACACTCATTTGTGCTGTGAGTGGGGCTATTATGAAATTCACACCACTTCCGTGTGTCCTTATTTAGCTTTGTGGTGTTGTTCTGAGTCGCACCACTTTGGCCTTTCCCCTAATTCTTCGGTTCGGGGGCACCTTTCGGATTCGCAGATCCAAAGCCTCGCTTCTTCTGCTTATATTTTTTATCGATCTTGGCGGCATAGTGATATACCATGCCAAGCGATGTAATGTTGAGGAACTCAATTTCCTCCTAAATGTGTTTGTGTAGACAGCCACGGTACTTGAGCAAAAAATGTCTATCTGAATTTTTAATACCCAACTTTGTGCATAGGGTATGGAACAAATTCGTCAGTTTGTGCACATCTTGATCCCTTTGTTGCCACAACGTGGTCCATTGGATGTATTTGTCCTCATAGCTCCCCACGGGGTAATATTGTTTCTTGATTCCATCTCAAAACAAATTCCAAGTGGGTGTGGCTGAGAATAGAGAGGGTTCCCCTTCGTCCTCTCACTCATAGTAGGTTTCCCACTAGTCTTTGACATGGGGTGCAGCTTTGAGGAATGCAAAAATAATATTTTCTCGATCAGAGAAATCATGGACCGAGAAATACCCTTCCAGAAAATTTAACCATCTATCTATGGTGTCTACATCTATTTGGCCTTCAAACATAGGAATTTCAAATTTTACCTGTACCTTGAAGGGAGTGGTGCCTCCAGAGTGGCTGTTGGATGCAGATGCGCCGTAGGTGGGCAGTCATTGAAGGATCTGAGCAAAGTTATCCATCATCGTGTTCCTTTGTTTCTCTAGGGCCTCCTCAAGCAATATTTTGATAGGATTTCCTACTCCCTCATCTTTCTTTTCTTCCGCCATGGGAGGTCATCGGGGTTTGCGAGGCTGATATTGCAAGGGTTCAACCAGATCGAGCCCTAAGTCCTTATACCCTGACCGCATTGGGGACATGCAAAGAAAAAAAAAGAAAGAGAAGACCGCTCTAATACCACTGATCTGGATTTATGCAGGAATGCAATAGAATACATAAATAACCATGAACATAGAGTTGCAGCGGAAATAATGCTTCATTTCATTAATATCATATAACAGAAATGTGCTTACAAACATAATAGAAATAAAATAGCTAGGGTGTTGGTAGTGAATCTCTGAGAAGAGATGTGGTGGATATAGAACTCTGAACTGTGTTACAATGAAGCTCGAGGGCCTATTTATTATTGGGAAACAATGGAGAACTCTAAACTTCCAAAAACCTAACCCTAGGAGATGAAGCACCAAAACTATGGGCTCCATTTGGGTAAGTTGGTGGTTCAACTTCCCAGGGACGCAACTTTGGCATCCGATCTCCATTTGATGCGCTCAATAGCTCATTAGAAAGATTTTTTTGAGGAGTACAACTTAGAAAAATTGTTCCATGGACCCATGTTGCTCCCAGTTTTCCCAAAAAACGTCATTTAGGGCCTCAAAACGGCTCCAGAAGTTCAGAACCCGAAAAAATGCTAAAAATAGTAATTTTTGTTGCAACTTAAAAATTGAAAGAACTAATGCTGGGGGTTCAAATGGAATAGATGGGTGGCCACCAATATCCACCTAGATCATTAAGGCCCAAAAACGGCTCCGGAAGTGGAGGACCCGAAAACCTGCTAAAAATAGTAAGTTGTGCTGAATGTGAAAAGCTACAAGAATTGATGGTGTTGGTCCAAATTGAATAGGTGGGTGGCCACTGACATCCACCTGGATCACTTGCTCCTATATGCAAAGAGAACCGTCCCTCTTCTTTTTCTAGATTTATGCCTATCTCCCTCCGCAACTCTTCGTACAAGATCATAACTAAAATTTTAGCTACCCACCTAAAACCCCACCTCCCAAACCTCATTTCTGAAAATCGAGGGGGCTTCATTTCCCAAAGACAAATTTCTGATTCTATATTCTTGGTTCAAGAAGCCATCGACTCGAGTATGATGAGATCTAAGAAAGGATTCATACTGAAACTTGATCTTGTTAATGCTTTTGATAGAGTAAGACATTCATTTCTCTTCTCTATCCTTCAAAAAATGGGATTTGAATCTGAATTTATATCCCTTGTCAATGTCTGCATCTCCAACCCTTGGATCACTCCTTTAGTCAATGACAGGCCTGGGAAATTCTTTCAAACTTATTGTGGCCTCAAACAAGGCTGCCTTCTTTCCCATTTTTTTTTCATCCTCATGGCAGAGTCCTTCAGCAGAGCCTTGGATCACAAGCACAGAGTGGGCCTCATCACTAGTATCAAGTTCAGCAATGGATTTAATGGGTGGAGCCACCAGTATTATGGGTGGAGTTCACAATTTGTTGATGACACCCTCTTAATGGGTGGAGCCACCAGTATTATTGTTCAGAGATTCAAAACTATTCTTGACAAATTTATTTTGTATTCAGGAGGGCAGATTAGAAACCACAAAAGTTGCATCTATGGGTGGAATGCTACAAACAATACCATTTATAGTATTGCACAAATATTCGGAGTCCCCTATAAGTTGAATTGGATCCATTTCAACTACCTTGGGATGACTGGCAGTGTTGGGCAGATGAAGACCGAGGTCTGGAACATCACAATTGACAAAATGAAAAAGAGTGCAGTAGTAGGGATCCTCATGTCTTAACCTCGTTGTGTGCACAATCCTCCGAAAATATGTACTCACTACCTTTCCCTTGTACCACTTTTCCTTGCTTCATGCTCCCTCCAGCATTGAGCAAAGAATCGAAGCGATATTGAGATATTTTTTATGGCAAAATGGAAAGAATGAGAAGAAGAAATACAACTTAGTTAAATGGAGGGAAGTCACTCAGAATTATGAAAATGGGGGACTTGGAATTCGCATTCCAAAGCTACTAAACAATGCATTTGGGGGGGGGGGATAGTGTGGCACCTTATACCTTATAACGGGATAGCATTCTTGGTGGAAGCAAGTTCTGGAAACTAAATACCTTATCGCGGATAGGAAAAATCTTCTTGATCAGGCACTTCCAAATAGGCCATGCTCCAAAATCTGGGCACTATGTAAAAAATTCATACCTTTTATTAGCAGATACATTTCTAAAGTCCCACAAGGAGGCAGCAATATAAACATATGGGATGACAAAATTATGGGACAATCTCCTCTCACTGACAAGCCGAACATCCATCATATTCAAAACCACCTTCAAATTCAAGGTATAAACTTCATGGATTAGATCTCCAAATGGGATGAAAATTCCAATTCTTGGTGTGAATGGGTATTTCCTTCCATTCCCCCTCACCTTGAGGCAGATCTAGAAAATATGAAGGCAATGCTCCATGGTACAGCTCCATTGAAAAAAGGCAGCCACAATAGTTTTCGATGGGATTCCTCTGGAACCACATACACAATCAAAGGAGCATATGGGTCCCTTCTCAAAGACCAATTCCCTTCTCCACCGTGGCCCATATGGAAGCTTACTTGGAAATCTGAAGCTCTACCAAAGATAAAAATGTTCATCTGGATTCTCCTCAAAGGTAAGATTTTAACTTCAGATAATTTAAAAAAAAGAGGCATCTGTTGACCTTTAAGATGCCCCTTCTGTCATAAGGAAGAAGATACTGCACTTCATTTATTTTTTAGGTGTCCCTTTTACAATCAATGCTGGAACAAGCTCACAAACTTCTCTTAGATAGACTTAACCACCATTAGTTCAATCTCAGAGTTGATAAGAAAATGGAAAAAGAACTGTCCCTAGGACAAAAAGAGTAATAACATAACCAAAAGGATCTAGGACACCCTCCCATATGTGCTTCTTTGGAGTATCTGGTTGAGAAGAAATAAGGCAACCTTTCAGGACAAAAAATGTTGCCCAAGGAAAGCTCAAAACAAGACATGGAGTCTCTCAGTTGAGACAATTCTATCCAAAATTAACAGCCATAGTAACTTTAATGATCTGCAAGTAGAAGAAAAAACTTTTATGGGGAGAGTGCTTGAAAATCCATGCTACATCAAAACTCTTGACACTCAAAGACACAAAAAGGTGCAATGGAATATAAGACTCAAGGAAAAAGAGTTCCTAGAGTGGTTGGATGGTTGTAAAAGACCCGCACTATTCTTTGTTGGAGCATCGAAATCCAACCCAATCTTTGCTGGGGTAGGGGGCCTCATTAGAAATGAACATGCCTGTGTTTTGACCTCCTTTGAATGGGGGCTCGACTATCTATCTAACAATAGAGAAGAGGCCTAAGCTAAGATCAAGGGGCTTCAATTGATCAAGAGCCTAAACTTGCATAATTCTATGATATTTGGTGACTCCACCATTATCATTAACATGATGATAAATAACAAGAAATCCCCCAACATTGCTCTCTGCAGGCTCATCAACAGATGTTGAATCCTAAGAAAAGACAAGAAAGATCTCTCCTTTTATCATATTCTTCGAGACAATAATAAAAAAGCTGACCTCTTGGCTAACAAAGCCTGCTCTAGACCAGCCGGTCAATTACTCTGTCAAGTTGACATTTCTTTCACCTCTCTTCCATGAAATCCCTCTCTATATTTTTCATAGATTGCATGACACCCAATAGGATTCTGTCAGCATTTGAAATCTTACCCCTTAACCTTAGCATCGTTGTGTCGGAGACCCCTTCTTCTCGTGAACCTCACCATGGCTCCTCCCTTCATCCTTCTCTACTCTCCTTGCTTATTTACTCAACCCTTCCTCACTCCCCATCTCACCTTATCTGCCTCTATGATTGCCCTCTTCTTCCTATGAAAAAGTAGCGAGCCCGCACTATCGGGTCCATCTCTTCTCGGTGGAAGACTGCCCTCTATTTTGTATTTTTTGTCTTGTTGTTAGCTAGGATTCTTGGTAATCATCTAGACAATCCTGTTTCTTCTCCATCGTTTAGTTTTTTTTATCTTTGTAATGCACAATAGTGTCAGTAATTGTTGTCTCCAATGCTGACCTCCGCTCTGCCTCCAATCAACTCGCACTGTTGTCTGCAGAGTGTCTCTCGATCCATTCCTTTGGAGCCAACATAATAAATGAAAATTGTCTACACAGAGAAGACCCTCAAGCAGAAATGGATTTGACTAGTGGGAAGATGAATATCAAGGAATAAAAAAACCAAGTGAACACTGGATTCCTCTAGAAAAAGGCTCAGACCTGCCATCAATGGCTACTAGCTACCTTATACCAAGGCGCTCATGTGAAGGAATCCCTCCAACTTCTGAAACATATGCTAGACAATCAAACTACCTCTAGCTTCAGCTCCATCAATGTCTCCACTGAAAATCCTATTAGAATTGGCTAATCCTCATTCCTCCCCTTTCTTTTTTCGCTCATGTCTTTTAAATTTTCACTTATGCTTATGCAGTTTGTAATAATTTACCTTGACTTAGTAATAAAATATAGTATCAATAGTCGACACTTTGGAGGCACAGTATTTTGTTTGCATACCCCTCCTTGGTTTTCCTCATCGCCATCAGAATGTAATTGGGAGATCTTCTTCCCCTTTTTTCGAATATAATATAGCATCTGACTTTGTAAAAAAAAAAAAAAAAATCACAGAGTAAACACAAAGCAAGCTAGGAATATTTACTAGATCTCTTGGATTTATAAATGGATTTATGACATAAATATGAATAGATTCAGCAGAACTAAAGAGAAATTAAGAATTCTTTAGTTTGGCTTTCAGTGGAAAACATAATGATCGTAAAGGCAACTAGAATAAGGTACTCAAAAGTAAATCATATTCATCGTGCGTTATGCTTTACAATTAGAATTCAGATGTGTACAATGAAAGAGGATAATGAAACAATACTAACCGAAGAAAAACATCACCAGTATTTATGCCACAAGAATCCTGTGAATGGTCTGATTATTATTGATGCTCCAGTGCTTTGGGAAAAGCTTATAGTACTCCAAAAGACAGTAATGATTCTGATCTCAATCAATCGACCCTTGATACTTCCAAAACTAAAGTATTTATACAAAAATTATAATAATACAGTCTCTAATAGACTTCAACTAAAAACTATAAATATTACAAAATTATAGTTTCGGTGGAATGCGTTGTGCAGAGCAGGTGCTGATGTAGTGGGGCAGTTTAGGATGTGGACCCCATTTTACTATTGTGCTAGCAGAATGAGCATTGTAATGGCAGATGAACTGTTGAGCCCCAAAGATGTCCTTTCCTTTCACCAAACTTCACTTCATTCCATTTTTCCTTTATTAGTTATAGGCTTAAAATATCAATAGGAATGATTAAATTTACTTTAAGAATGCATGCAATGACTGACTTACTAAAATTTTGTGGTTTTGTTGTCATAGTGATTTTTTATCAGACTTAGCTATAGAATGAAGCCATTCTGTAGCTAGTCGCATATTCCGCAGCCATCTTTATGTTCACATAGGTTACAGGTTTCATTTCAAGGAAAAACGCATATGGTTAAATTCCAGAACTCTCCTACATCATTCCTTGCCCTCTACGAAGTCTGAGCAAAAATCTGCAAGTGGTTATGCACGTGGAGGAAGCCAAAATTAAGAAGTAGAATTCTATAAGGACAAGGACTCTGCAGATGTCTTCAGCAAAGTACGAGTCCTCAACAAGAGTCCTAATTCGATTTTGATTGAAAAAGACACCTATTCCTATTTCTACTCAATTTCAGATATGTATTTTGCTTATAAAAATAACTCGGTGAACCGAGAGACAGTTAGCTAGTTGATGTTTTGTTGTTAATTCTTGAAAGACTGTGATACTTTGTTTCTGAGCGTTTTTCCTTTAATGAAAGAAGTACAACTTTGATGCATGATCTGAGGCAAAGTTAAGGAGTTAATGATTCGTGTGCTAATCTGATGGTAGAGGGCCCCTACTGTCTGAGAGGCTTTGTGCATATTTTCTAGATAAGTGATTTTTAACTATGTTTATTCTTAATTTAGGCAGTTTTCTGAGCATCATGTTTTATGTTTACTTACATCGAATATTACAGTCAATCCTATTCTCATGAATTGTTACAATATATCACTAACACGTGAATGAGATATAGTTGTAGTACTTCGGAGGTTAATTGCATTTTAGTTCAGTTCTGTTCATTGTATTTCAAGTTTTATTAGTTGATTGCATTCTAGTCCTGTTCAGTTTTATTCATTGTATTTCAAGTTTTTATTAGTTAATTGCATTCTAGTCCTGTTAATTAGATTTAAAGGTCCCTAATTATTTTACAAGCTGCTCTTGTTCTTAATCTCTTCTAACACATCATTATCATATGGATAAGAATTAGTTATCTCATTTTGGGTTCTTGACTTTTCTACAATTTCTCATAATTTTACAAACAGCCTTTTTCCAAAGCTATTCCAAGAGATCTCTAACCCTTGAATGAGGCTTAATAGTAACATTTTGAGTGGCATAAGTCTCATAATGAAATGAATTAGACTGAGTTTAATGTTATGAGTTATTTTTCTTATCAAGCTTTACAATCTGTGGATTAGCATTTTTTGTTTTTAAATGTCGTACATAGTTTAAAGTAGGTTCTGTTCTGTTTTAGTGTGATCAATAACTTCTCTTTGCCAAAAATTTAGTTCTTTTCCTCTTAGAATAAAAACACAAAACCAAAAACACTGAAAAACACTAAACACAACGAAGAAGGAAGAAGATACCTAGGCACAAATAGTGCATTTCAATTCAACAGTTTACTAGCCCTAGTTGACAATTTATGACATCAATTTAGGAACACTAAGTTGAGCATACATTTTGGCACCGTTTCTGGGGAAGTGTAACTAGGTAGCATTGTTTCTTACCTCCCAAAAACAATGATATGCATAGAGAAAGAGACTCAAGTGGTAGATTCATAAGAAGCAGAAGCTTGATTCCTAGAACACCACTTGTTTCACCAAGACCAAGAGGCAGCACACCTCCAACTCAAACCTACATTCCATCCTATACTGATCACAGACTTCTAGAAGGCTTAAGATCAGGTATTCCATCAGAGAGACCTTCCACTTCATCCACTGAACCTGTTTTAGAAGAAGATTCAAGGATCCCTACTAGAGACATAAACTTTTCCACTTCCACAGAAGAATCAACTATGGCAGAAGAAGGGGGAGGAGGAGTCTTTAATGGAGAACACACACTATTTGGAGGAGTTAGAGGTAAAGGTAGAAGAGAAGGAGGTAGAGGTGCAGAAGGAGAAGGAGGTAGAGGTGAAGACTGAGGCAAAGGAAGAGGTAGAATGGAAATGGGAATCTCTTTTGGGTTTCCTATAGTAGATGAAGAAACCAATGCAACTATGAAAAACATTTCACCTTCTGTCCTTCCAAACTTCTATGGACTCAAAAGTGAAGATCCTGAAACCTTTCTATTTGAATTTGAAGTCCTATGTGTTAGAATCAGTATCTTCATCCCTCCGTCAAAGATCAAATTTCTCTTGTTGCATTTCATTTTAGGTGTCTCATTCAGTTCAGTCAGCTGCATTCCATTAGGAGCATGGATCGTCTGACGGTAGGGTCTTGTCACTCATATCCCTCATGTCTTGTACCTGTTGGTCTGTGTTTGTTCATCAAAAACATTTATAGTCATTTACAGTCATGTTTGGTCTCTTGGTTAGCAAAGAGTCATTTTAGGGTTTTTAGTCTCATTAGGTCTAGGGTTTCGTTAATTTAGTCTTCAAAATGACTAATAATGTTAGCAAGCACATGAGGGAGGTTCGAAATAGGTTTTCATTGCAAAAAATTTCATCATCATAATGCTTGATAATGGATTTTCTTCAAAACTCTGTTTTGAAGAAAAATCGTCTATTTCATCTTTCATAATAAATTCAATGTAATTTTCAAAGTTTTTTCAGTTGTAAAGTACTTCAGGCGCAACCCTAGTCACCTTTGCCAAATCCCCATGCCAACCACTCCCTACAAAAGAGACAGAAGCTCATCATCAGTCCAAAAAATAAAAAGGAAGCAAAACAGAGTTTATTTAAAAAGGGTCAAAGTTCAAACATTACAAAAGTGGGTTTTCAAGAAGCAAAAATTAAAATCTTTGCCATAAAATATATTTTCATTGTTTCAACAATCCATTTGCATGCCAAGAAATAGCAAGGAGCTAAGGAAAATCGTGGAGGAGCAAAGAAATCATGGAGGAGCGAAGACTGTGTGTCATTTGCAGAGCGCGGCGCACTGGGCAAGTGTCGCGGTGCATAGAGTCGTGCCCCTATGTGTTAATTTTTTCCAGCGCAGCGCATAAGAAGGGCACAGCGCACTGGGTTTGCTGCGCGGCGCACTGGGCCGAAACACAAAAAAAAATTCCATCTCTCTCAATCATCAAAATGATTCAGTCTCCTTGCTCCAAGTAAGTTCAAGTGATCTTGTAATTGCCATTAACCCATGTTTGGTGTTGTTTGAGTTTGAATATGAGAGTTTGAATGCCAAAACTTAAACCCTATCATCTTATTGAGAATTACTTCCTTAGGGTTTTGAAGTTGGTGTTATAAAAAATAATTTTGTGCCAAATTACTCAATTCCCCACCTTGTTTTTCCCATATCCCATCACTGTTATCTCATCACTACACCATCCTCTTACATATCTAAAATTCATTCACTCCTAAACCCCATTTCCCTATCCCAAGTCATTTCATCTCACTCTCATTCTCCCTTTACCATCTCACTTGTAAAAATTTCCCAAACCCCAAGTTTCCCAAACAGTCAATTGGCTATCCCTACACTTCAGTTATCACTTGATTAAACCCCATTATCCCCACTGCCCTATTTCCCCATAGTGCCTCCCATGCTACCATATATTTGGCAACTAAAACAAAAGCACCAAATTCTCATTTTCATCTCATACAAGCCAACATACACCTTGCATGGACATCATGGAGACAGACACTGATACATCATATGACAGAGATAGTGATTCTACCACTGAGCTACATGCACCTAGAAGGCCTCATAAAGGTGGCAGACATGTGAGAGAAGAGCCCACCTCATTGACTCAATTGCAGGCTTGCCCAGTTGCCATGGCATGTTTTCGAGAGCATTCATGCTATTAGTTTTGTGAAATGATTGCTAGGATTCATTATCATCAGGAGTTGGCTCGTTTGTTTGTATTGAATTTACATGATGGTCAGGCTACCCTTACTGGTGTAAATTTCACTTTGACACCGGAAACTATTTCTCAAGCAACCGGAATACCGAATGTGGGTGAACAGTGGAACAAAAGACAGCAGGTGGACAGAGTGCATTATGAACCATACATTAGGGCTAGCTTTGTGAGGCAACTCAACAGGGTGTTCCCATTCCGGTTCCTAAAGGAATCCTATGTGCCCCTAATGAAACTCATTATCAGATACTTCAGTTGTGAGGGTCGGTTTTCACGCCTCTATGCCTACCATATCAGGTTATTGATGAATTTCACAAGGGTGAGGATGATGAATATTCCTTATTTCATGTGTCAAAACATCGAGAGAATGACCACTCTTGTGCAGAGGAAAACTCCCGAGCAGCAGTACAACAATATTTATCACTATGCACTCATCAAGATCGTGGTTGTACATCAGCTTGAATTGCAGGGTATTTCATGGGAGGATTTCATTTCCCATGACTTCTTCACATCTCCTCAGGTTCCTCCGGAGGTTGTCCATGATGCAAGTGAACCTTCACATCAGTATGGAGGTCAGGAGGCAGATACTACTAGTGTGCCAACATATGTCACTTATCAGAGAGGCACTAGAGGATTATTTGCAGCAGCCTAGCGAGTACTATCTTCACCTGGGGTGGAAGGGGTCTCGTTGTCGTCATCAGCAGCACTAGTACAGGTACAGGACAAAGGTAAGAGACCCATGTAGGATGAGGGCCCTTCAGGAGGCCAAGACACAGGTTTCATATTGATTGATGAGGATTTGAGCTCTCCAAGCTCAAAGTTGAGAGAGACCATTCAGGAGCAGAAGGCAGAAATCGACACATTGACCATCAAGTTGCAAAGAGCCCAATCGGTCATAAACTACCTAGAGTAGCAGAACAAACAGTTGGAAGATCAGCAAACAATCATGGAGTTGCAAAACATCCTTGAGAACCGGAAAGCTTCCCAAAGAAGCCAAACCGAGATGACACCCATTGAGCGAGAAATTGAGGCTGATAGAGAGACTTGGCTTGAGAGGGTCAATAATCATCTTGAGAAGTTTTTGGAGAAGGCAAACAAGAAAAATAACATGCTCAGGCACATGAAGAACCATTATTGGGCGCGAAATCATGTTTGCAAAGCGAGGATCAAAATCCTGAAAGCAAAGCTAAGGAGGGCACTAAAGCGTCGCAAAAGGAATGATAGACTCCAAATTTTGGCCGCAACTTCTTTTGCCCAGCATAGCACTTGATGATGGACCTTCAGCCCAAACTTCAAGAAATTTGGGAAACTTTTTGTCAATTTTGAATTTTTTGGCCTTAAAACAGATTTTCTTGCTCGACGCGTAGCGCCACTTGGAGCGCATTTATAATTGGCAGCTCCTTTTGAGGAAAAATTTGCATTTCTAGATTTTTCACCAAAATTTATGCATGCCTACCCATTACCTAAGGATTTTTACAAGTTTTGGGTTGCCTGAAGGGTCAAAAACACCTCAAAAATGGCCTTTCTGCCACTTTTTGGACACACAGGAAGCAGTGTTAGGAGATTTAATTTTTGGAGGGGAAAATGGAAACAAAATCTAGAAATTCCACTTGGGTTGGAAAGTAGACAGGTAGGGATTTCCAACAAGCTATCCTATGCTCAATTTGGACTCCGGGAAGGCCCTCAAAATCATCCTCAAAGTGGTGCTACACATAGATATTTTAGTCGCGGCGCATTGGGAAATTTGGCCTATTTTTCACTCAGCAACTCAGGTTTTCGCTTAGTTTTGGCTAGTTTGACTTTTTCATGTAACTTGATGTAATTTCATGAATTTTATGTAATTTTGGCACATTTTTACTCATCCTAGTAGATTCATTCACCAAAAAGTGAAATGTAAGTGAATGAATTAGTTTCCTATCATATAGAGGCAAGTTGTTTCATTGCCTATTTTCCAGTTCTTAGTTTAGATATGGTTGAAAAAGCTCCTAGAATGGTGAGCTCAACCCCTAGAGGCATGGGGATGAGTTAGGCTTTTCTATATCTTGTAATTCTTCAGTCATTTTCAGGGTTGGACATTTGGGATTGCTTGGCACTTCATTGTACATTTCATCTCTGCAATTTTGGCAAAGGAATAGACTAGGGTTTGCAGCACTCTTTGGGATCCATGTGGCTCTATGTTTTGATGGTGTTTTTCTCTTTTTGATTGTAAGTTTACTGATGTTTCATGTGTACCATTTCCCTTCCTATTTTCTTCTTAAATTAAGCAAATAAGTGATAAAGGTGGAATTCATTAGATTGCTTTGCTCTGCCTTGAGTTTTGTTTAATTTTCCATGTTTTCATCTGTTTGAAGAGGATTATTGAAAGCCTCTTTCCCTCTTCAACTCCTCACCAGTTTGAACTATCCATTCACTCAACCCAAAGCATCAAAACAATTTCCTTCCTTGCCCCATTCAGAACTCTGCAAAAACTAAGCCTCATCCCTAGACCCAAAACTGCTTTTCCCTTTGATTCCAACAAAACCCCCAAAATCAAAATCAAACTCCTTTACCTATATACCTAGCCTAAAATCATCCTTTATTTCAAGTCATCTCAAGCCCCATTGATTATCTTTGCTGAGATTGACCCGGAGAGAGCCCTCTCCTGATCTAGTAGGGCTAGCTACCAGACTGAGCGTGGTTTGATGTTACCTTGAACTCTGCCTTCTTTCAGTCTGAGGTAGATTTAGGCAATAACATTATGTAGAACTTATTATTACTTACAAGATGCGCAAAAACTTAAACTATTCCCTTCAACATTGAAAGGAGCAGCATTGAAATGGTTTATGAGTTTGATCAATAGTTCTATTAGGACATGGGAAGACATGAAACATGCATTTATAGAGAGGTATTTGGATTATTGTATGCCAGTCAACCTTATAAGGAGGAATTGTTTAAAATGTTACAAAAAGAGGATGAAAATTTGGAAGATTTGTTGGAGAGGTTTAACTATAACATCAAAAGAGAAAAAATGGAAAACTTAGACCAAGATACTTTGAAAGCTCTCTTGTTGAAGACAATTAGGGATGAATGGCTAGATATCCTTAATATGATGGGAAAAGGGGATATATCTCAGCTCACATTACCTGAAATAGCTAAATTATGTATCAACCTTTCAAGAGGGAAATCTAAAACTGTAAAGGACCAAGAGACCCTACTCTTGCAAGGGCAAGTAAGTCTGCTTCTGGGACAGTAAGTAGGGCAGAAATAGGACATATGCTTGATGAATTCAAATCTGAAATTTTAGGGAGTCTTAGTGAACAAATAGACACCCTTAAATTACAAAACAAGAAAAAATTTGAATCGGATGCCTTAGCAATCTTTTGTCCCAAACGTAGAAAGAAGCATGCCTTGAGAGAGTGCCCTTTGGATGCAAAAATAGTAGAGACTTGTGTAATTTGTTTATAAAAGCATGAGACCAAGAATTTTCCTTCACTTCCTGGTCTTAAAGTTGTCTTTCAAGAAAAAACCCCTACAAATTCCACAGAATCTCTCAATTTTGTCTCTAAGAGACCTTAGCAAGGACCTCAATCACAAGGATTCCATGATCAACTGTATAATCAACCCCCACCAAATTGGAATTCTTGGCAACAAACTTGGCCCCAATTTCAAAATAAATCTCAAACTTGGGCACAAGAAGCACAAAATCCCTATGGAAGATACTCTCAGTACTATCAATATCCATCATCTTATCCACCATATCCGAATTTCCCTCCTCAAAAAAATCCTCAACAAAATCCTCAAAATCCACAACATCAAAATCCACCACTTTCATTACCATTTCCTCATAAAGCAAATCAGTTACCTGCCCAACCCATACCAAACCCCAATAATAAAAATCCTCAGAACACATACATGATGAAATGGTTTCCAGCAGATTTGACAGATTCTCAGACACAGTGTTCAGCTTGACATTCTGAAAATACTTGAAAAGAGGAAACCTTCTGTGATCATACAAGAACAAGATAACTCTGAGGAAGATTCTCTACGGGTGAATAAAAGTCTTGAGGAAGACACATCTTTTCAAGACCCAAACATTGAAAAATTAAAGCAAAAAGAACCAATAATTTCAACTCCTATATTAGAGCAGCCATCAACATCTACTTCTACACCTCCCTTTCCAGAAAGATTACAAATTGATAGAGGTGTAGAAAAACAAATTATGGTGCCTAATTATGATTTCCTAGATGAGCTAAGAAATGTTTGTATTAAGATCCCATTATTGCAAGCTATCAAGGAAATTCAAATCTTAGCAAAGACAATAAAGGAGTTGAGCATGAAGAAAACAGGAAAAAAGAATCAAAAGAGAATAAAGAAAATTCAAGCAGGCGGAAAAACCATGGACATCATGATGGGTAAGATTTCCTGATAGAGTATCTGGAGCCAAATCCATTCCGGTTGTTAAAATACACATAAATGGAGCCAAGTTAAACCACTATGATTTGCACCCAGCAATCCATCTGTCATGAGTAGACAAATCATGGATAAACTAAAGCTTCCTAATATTCTTTTTATACCCACATTATGACAATTAGCAGACAGATCTGTGATAAAACTTGATGGGGTAATAGAAGACATTCAAGTGTCCCTAGATTCCCTGGAGTATCCTATGGATTTTATGATCCTAAACCCTAAGAATAATCTAGGAGCGCATCCTATTATATTAGGAAGACCTTGGTTAGCTACAGCTGATGCTTTCATTGTGATCAAATATCTGCACTTTGGTAGTGGTTCAACAAAATGTACATGTATCCTGCAGCAAAAAAATTCTAAATTGATGATACACAAATGGATTATGAGGATGAAAGAGATACAACCTCTCTTCTAATTTCTTTAAAATGGTAGTAGCCAGTCCTAATGTAGAGAATTTTGAGATATGAGATCTATCTTAGAATATAAGCACTGGAGTAATTTCTAGAAGGTAAATATTAGTTTTATCATCAAAGGCAAGTGTCTCTTTACTCCACTGTTCGGTGAAGCTCTCTGATTGAGATATTTCAGGGTAAAAATTTACTTATAAGCATTAAATCTCCAGCATAAGAAAAGCTGTTAGAATATTAGGAGATAGCATTATTCTACCTGTATGCTAGGAGTACACGATATGAAAGGGATAAGCCCTAAGACTTGCACTCATCACATCTACATAGAGGAAAATTGTAAACCAATCAGACAACCTCAGAGACGGATGAATCCAAATCTTAGGGAGATTGTTAAAGAAGAATTGCAAAAATTGTTAAATGTCAACTTTATCTATCTCGTTTCAGATAGTCAGTGGGTTTCTCCTTTGGAAATTGTGCCAAAGAAAAATGGTAAATGGAGGGTATGTATTGACTACCGGGAATTAAACAAAGCTACTCTTAAAGGTCATTTTCCCCTACCTTTCATAGATCAGGTGTTATATACATTAGCTAGAAAAAAAGTACTTCTCATTTTTAGATGGGTTTAGTGGTTATAATCAAATTCAAGTGGCACTTCAAGATCAAGACAAAACCACATTTACCTGTCCTTGGGGTACCTATTCTTACCGAGTATTGCCATTTGGACTATGCAATGCACCTGCAACATTTCAAAGGGTAGTACTAGGAATCTTTTCAGATCTAATACATGATTGTGTAGAGGTATATATGGATGATTTCACAGTCTATGGAAACACATTTGAAGAAGCCTTAGCAAACTTGGAAAAAGTTTTAAAGAGATGTAAAGAAGAAAATCTTTCACCAAGTCATGAGAAGTGTTTTATGATGTTTACTGAAGGAATTGTTTTGGGGCATCACATTTCAGGGGATGGGATTAGAGTTGATGAGTCAAAAGTTGAAGTCATCTCTAACTTATCTGTTCCAAGTTGTCAAAAATATGTTAGGATTTTTCTAGGATTTACAGGATATTATTGAAGGTTTATAGAAAACTTCACCAAGATAGCATCTCCACTTTTCAAATTACTTACCAAGGACTGTGAATTCAAGTGGAATCCTGATTGCCAGTTAGCCTTTGAGACCCTGAAAACAAAAATCTTTGAAGCACCTATTTTAAGGGGACCTAACTGGAAGTTACCTTTTCATATTTCAACAGATGCCTCGGATACAGCTCTAGGAGCAGTATTGGGACAAAAAGACCTGATTCCTTATGCCATCTACTATACCAGTAAAAATTTGACTCCTTCAAAGTTAAACTATACTGTAACTGAAAAAGAGTTTTTAGTTGTTGTTCATGCCATAAACAAATTCAGACACTATATAACAGGCTATGAAACTTTTGTTCACACAGATCACTCTGCAATTAGATATCTAATGAGCAAATCAATTACTAATGGCAGAGTCATAATATGGTTATTTCTTTTACAAGAATTCAACATTACCATTCTAGATAGGCCTAGAAAACAAAACACAGTAGCTGATTTCCTATCTAGACTCCAAAACATCAAAGACAATACTCCAGTTGAAGATCAATTCCTTGATGAATATCTTTTTGCAATTTCTACTCAAACTCCTTGGTTTTCTGACATTGCTAATTATTTAGTTTCAGGGAAATTTCCTTCAATAATGAATGCAAGAGACAAAATAAAGATCATTTATGACAGTGCAAAATATTCATGGGTTGATAATGAGTTATACAAAACAGGTCCAGATTTTATCATTAGGAGATGTGTTCGGGAAGATGAGATGCCTGAGATCCTCAAGGCATGTCATGATGAACCTTGTGGCGGACACTTTGCTGATAAAAGAACAACTTATAAGATCCTTCATTTGGGATATTATTGGCCATCCCTTTTTAAAGATGCTAAAGAGTATGTCAAAAGGTGTGACAGTTGCCAAAGGGTAGGGAAACCTTCTCCTTTAGGTGAGATGCCATTGCAGCCTCAGGTACATATTGAACCTTTTGAGAAATGGGCTTTAGATTTTGTAGGACCTATTATTCCTCCATCAAGACAAAAGAAATATATATTAGTTTGCACTGATTATGTTACCAAATGGGTAGAGGCCAAGCCATTACTTTCTGCTACTGAAGCATCTGTAGTTAATTTTCTTTTTGAGGATATTTTTACTCGTTTTGGTGTCCCAAGAGAAATTTTTATAGATCAAGGAGCTCAATTCACATCAAGGCTAGTGGAACAAATGATGGAGAGGTACAAAATCAGACACAGAAAATCTACTCCCTATCATCCACAAGCAAATGGTCAAGTGGAATCTACTAATAAGGTTATTGAAGGGATCCTAACAAATACTATTCATTTACGTAGAAGATATTGGGCAGACAGGCTTCCTGAAGTCTTGTGGGCCTATAGAACTACATGGAGAAGCAAAACAGGTCATACTCCTTATGAACTTGTTTATGGAAAAAAAGTCTTGTTTCCCATAGAGTTTTAGATTCAAACTTTTAAAATGGCAGTTCAGCTAGGACTTGATCTAAAAGAGGCACAAAAGCACAGATTGGAGCAGATTAATGAATTGGATGAGATCAGACAAGATGCAGTCCAGAAAACAAGTATAGTCTAGCAGCAAAGGACTAGATGGCATGATAAGTACATTAAGGAAGAGAAATTCAAAGAAGGTGACTAGGCCCTCTTGTTTGATTCAAAGTTGAAATATTTTCAAGGTAAATTCCAAACACATTGGCTTGGACCATATGAAATTGTGAAATTTTTTGACAATGGAGCAATAAAAATCAGGACAATAGATGAAGAGAAGGTCACTTTTCTTGTAAATGGTCATAGATTGAAGCTGTATCATAAGCCACTTTCAAGAGAAGAATTTGTCAAGAGATTCCAAGATAACAGTGATGTGAAGTTAATGAAGAAGAATCCTTATTCTTCATTAAATTAATTGTATTTTCTGAAATCAGATAAAAAAATAAAATAAAAATAAAAAATAAAGTATAAACATGAAAACTAATCATTGATTAGAATGTTTATACAGAAAAGATAAAGTGAAAATCAGAATCCTTCTGACAATTTAGCTTTTCAAAATTGTTCTTTTCCTACAAATAGCTATCATAAAATCATAAGTGCATGCCCACTTTACATATCACATTCCACTTATGATCCATTTCATTTCATCGCATCTCACTTCATCCATATTACATTCACTCCATTCATTCATACTTCATTCACTCCATTTCATGATCCATCTCATTTTCATTTCAGATTTTCAAAATTGATCTCTTTCTGCAATTGAGTATTACAAATCATAAGTTACAGGCCACTTTTCATATTTCACTTCACTCCACATTTGTGATCTATTTCATTCCATCATATTCCACTTCGTTCATGTTTCATTCCATTATAGTTCATGATCCATTTTCATCTTATACTTCATTCCATCCATATTTCAAATCATTTCATTCCATGTTTCAAAGCTTTCACAGGTACATTCTGCAGCCAGACATTCCGCAGCCAAGCATTCTACAGCCAGACATCTTGCAGCCAGATATTCTGTAGCCAACTATCCAGCAACCACGTGTTCAGTAGCAAATTGATCATGCACACCTATGTCAACAAGAAAAATCAAAAATATTATGAAGACTAAAAGATCAATGATTTTCAAAGGAAAGACCAAGCATATTGAAAAAGCAAAAATCAAAAGAAGGGCTAAGGTAAAATTGTGAAATTATTATGATAACAGATTATGAAAGATATAGTAAAGTTAAGTTATATGTATGTTTCATAAAGTTATTTTGATTATTCGTATTGATCAAGACTATCATAAAATATTTGGACAAAATCCCTTCCATTCTGCCATATCAAATCATCATTTATTAAAAATTAACGGTTAGTACTTGAAGTGACCTATTAGGTCATGTCACTAACCCGAAATATTCAGTGATGATTTTGAAATTCTCAAGGGATTTCTCCGTGGTCTTTTACTTCATGACAGCTCTCAAACTCATTTATTCATATGATTTACCCTCATCATATTTCACTCATTCCATATCCACTTCATGTCAATTTTTTTTCCATAGCCAATTACTGACTGCAGAAACAGAGAAGTCATCTTTGGTGTGAAAATAACCTTCTACAACCATTTTTACGTTGAATAGGAGAGCAGTAACGGAGCAGTAAATTGAAGATTGAGAAAAGAAGCCATGGGACTCATTGTAAGGTATGAACCAGTCGGAACCAAATACCTAGAAGGGTACCCACAAATTAAAGAGATGTTACAGCAGGTCAGATGGCTACAGTTTTTGGAGAAGTTCAATGGTTTTCATAAGGAGGTCACCAAGTCATTTTCCCGGTCATTCAACGGGTCAGAAGTTGAAATAGGTGATGTCAAGTTCATTATCACAGAATCCTTCATAGCAAAGGTAGCAGAATTACCAAGGATGGTTCAAAAACAAAGAGTTCTACAATGAAGCATGGAGGCAAATGCTAAAAACACCAGGTATGGATATCTCAGTTTTCAAGAAAGGCATTCTTAGTTCAGCCTTAAAGAATAAATGGCGAAATATGTTGCTAATTTTTCAAAAGTTTATAACTTGTGAGGGAAGGTTTGGTACCCTATATTTTTATCACATTTGATTTATGATGCATTTCTTAGATGAAGAAATAAATTTACCCTTTTTCTTACTCCATAGCCTAAAGAGAATGGCTTCTAATGTCCAAAAGTGGGTTCAGTTCTTGGAAACCACCCTATAACACCATGGCCTAGTTAAAATCTTAATTGAGCATCATTTAAAAAAGGTGGGAGACAGTTGGGATGAGTTCCTCTTGAGGAATCATTTTGAAGAACCTAAAGAAACTCCATCTAAAGGAAAACTTGTAAGAAGAAGTAGGAGAGGAAAATTTTCCAAATCTGTTGAAATTAAAACTGGTAAATCCATACAAGAAGACAGTGAGGATATTATCTCTGAAAAATTGGTTGAAATCAAGAGACAGCTTAAAAAGGAGAAGATAATAAGAAATTATGCTAAGGAGAGAGGTGAGGGACCATCTAAACTAAGAAGAAGCCATAGGCTTAGAGGCATATTGAAGAAGACTGGAGTTAAGCAAACAGGAATCATAGATATTGAAGATGAAGAGACACCAACTGATAGATCTCCTGAGTACCAGTACAAAGAATATCTTCATGGAGGAACTCCGGAGGTAGACCCAGCCCAACAACAAATCTATAATTATGTTGAGTCATTAGAAAAGAGAGCCTCAGAAAGCAGAGGAAGAACTCCTAGCCCACAAGAATCTCCAATTGAAGTGCTGAGAAGAGATAAATATGAATTGGAAATACTTAATAGGCATATAAAAAATGAAAATGAAATTTGAAGTGAGCAAGTCAAGCTGAAAAGTGATATGAACACAACTCTCTCTCTGCAAATGGAAAAATTGTACAAGGCTAGTGAGAAGCTGAAGAAGAAAAACAAAAAGTTGAGCAGGGCACTTATAAATCTGAGGTTCAGATTGGTCATAAGGAAGCCTAGGATGCCATTGAACACCAAGCAAAGCAGAAAAAGGAACTTATATGTCCTAGCAGAAGTTTCAGAATACATGGATTGATTGCATGAGGACATGCAAAAGCTTTGCAGTGGGGGTATGTTGAGCACCAAAGATGTCCTTTCCTTTCACCAAACTTCACTTCATTCCATTTGTCCTTTATTAGTTATAGGCTTAAAATATCAATAGGAATGATTAAAGTTACTTTAAGAATGCATGCAATGACTGACTTACTAAACTTTTGTGGTTTTGTTCTCATAGTGATTTTTTATCAGCCTTAGCTACAGAATGCAGCCATTCTATAGCTAGTCGCATATTCCGCAGCCATATTTATGTTCACATAGGTTACATGTGTCATTTAAAGTAAAAACACATATGGTTAAATTCCATAACTCTCCTACATAATTCCTTGCCCTCTACGAAGTCTGAGCAAAAATCTGCAAGTGGTTATGCACGTGGAGGAAGCCAAAATTAAAAAGTAGAATTATACAAGGACAAGGACTCTGCAGATGTCTTCAGAAAAGTACGAGTCCTCAACAAGAGTCCTAATTCGAGTTTGATTGAAAAAGACACCTATGCCTATTTCTACTCAATGTTAGTTATGTATTTTTCTTATAAAAATAACTTGGTGAACCGAGAGACAATTAGCTAGTTGATGTTTTGTTGTTAATTCTTGAAAGACTGTGATACTTTTTTTCTGAGCGTTTTTCATTTAATGAAAGAAGTTCAAATTTGATGCATGACCTGAGGCAGCGTTAAGGTGTTAAGGATTCGTATGCTAATCTGATGGTAGAGGGCCCCTACTATCTGAGAGGCTTTGTGCATATTTTCTAGATAAGTGATTTTTAACTCTGTTTATTCTTAATTTAGGCAGTTTTCTGAGCATAATGTTTTATGTTTACTTACATCAAATATTACAGTCAATCCTGTTCTCTTGAATTGTTCCAATATATCACTAACACGTGAATGAGATAGAGTTGTAGTACTTCAGAGGTTAATTACATTTTTGTTCAGTTCTGTTCATTGTATTTCAAGTTTTATTAGTTAATTGCATTCTAGTCCTGTTCAATTCTGTTCATTGTATTTCAAGTTTTTATTAGTTAATTTCATTCTAGTCTTGTTAATTAGATTTAAAAGACCCTCATTATTTTACAAGTTGCTCTTGTTCTTAATCTCTTCTAACACATCATTATCATATGGACAAGAATTAGTTATCTCATTTTGGGTTCTTGACTGTTCTGCAATTTCTCATAATTTTATAAACAGCCTTTTTCCAAAGCTATTCCAAGAGATCTCTAACCCTTGAATGAGGCTTAATAGTAACATTTTGAGTGGTAGAATGGGTTAATTTTAGTGTTATAATTCATTTTAGCATAGGGTTCCTTACTATGTTGCAAATAATCTTTTCTCAAAATGTTCCAACAAATTCCTAACTATGGATGAGATTTTCTCTGTGATATTGTAAGTTGTTGTTTACTATAGAGAAATTCATTACATCAAACTTATCCTTTTCTCAAGTTGTTCCAACATACCTCTAATGAAATTAATTGGATTGAGTTTAATGTTATGAGTTATTTTTCTTGTCAAGCTTTACAATCTGTGGATTAGCATTTTCTGTTCTAAAGTGCCATACATAGTTTAAAGTAGGTTCAGTTTTGTTTTAGTGTGATCAAAAACTTCTCTTTGCCAACAATTTAGTTCTTTTCCTCTTAGCATAAAAACACAAAACCAAAAACACTGAAAAACACTAAACACAACGAAGAAGGAAGAAGATACCTAGGCACAAATAGTGCACTTCACTTCAATAGTTTACTAGCCCTGGTTGACAATTTATGACATCAATTTAGGAACACTAAGTTGAGAAGACATGAACTACTGTATGAACGCCCTTTATCTGTTTTGTAGTTACAAATGGATCAATTTTACACAAATGCCTTGCCTAAATTGACCTTTCTGTCTAATTTACTACTTGAATCCTTTTCTGTCATGTTTAAAACCTTTTTTGTTCACAAAACAACGTGAAAAAACCAATATACCAGATCTAAAATCCTTTAGCTTTCAATTTTGAGCTTTATCGCATCCATTGCACTACCTCACATCGTATATTTTATATTTTATGACATTAAAAAGGAATTTTCAATGCGATGCGAAGAGGGAGGTGACGTGGCAGGAGTATTATGGTGGGGCCATACCGCATCGCAAAATCATACTCGGGAGTGGATAGGTTTTGGAATATAATTTAAACTTTAACATTTGCGAAATGCGATGGAGAGAAAAGTTAAGTTATGTGCGATGCGATATCTCACATTGGAAATCGTGAGTTTTAATGGTTTGGCAAATGGCATAAGTTATTATTTGTGAAGTGTGATCAGCACAAAGTTAAAATCTATGCGATGCGATATTTCATATCGGTGATCGCAAGATTTAACATTTCGAGAAAATGGAATATGATATAATTATCGATCTGTGGGCACTTAGGCATCGGGGAGTGAAAAACTGAGGAATAAAAATAATAAGGCAGAAACGAGGTTCACAGGTGATTTTGGTGGTGTGGTAAGGTATGACGGGTCCCACTTTCATCGCATCGGTGAAAAATAAGTTTTGGCAAAGTCTTTTAAGAGTTAAAGCTTGAAGTTTGCGAGCTGCAAAGTGCGGTCAACATGTAAATTTTCTTTGTGTGCCTTTAACTTATAAAGGGTCTTTGAAAGCTTGAATAAGCCATTTAGCCATTGGTTTTGACCTTTTTTAATAGAATTAAAACCTGTAGTGCCAAGCCTTATTGCAAACTATTTAATCACATTTAAATGATGTGATTAATTCAATCAAAACATATTTAATAATCTCATAATGTTGCATTTGAACGTGCAAGCATATTTTTCCTAAGGTTTTAACCTTATTTAGAAATAATTTACAATCACAGAATATTATTTACAATATTAAAAATCTAAGATGAAATAATCAATCACTTTTAAAACAAAACGAAGCTTTTATTTTTCTTTCTTGCTTCCCTAACCTTTTGTTTTTCTTCCTTTGTTTAGAGCGTCTTTTTATGTGGAATTATGAATTACGGATAAAACATTCTTCCCTAGACAGGTGCTTATCTAGAACGACATATTAAAGACTTTGTGACTACTTTTCCTAACTGTAAATAGACACACAAAATAGATCAAAGAAATTACTTGGAGTCCAAGCGCTTCCTATTCTCCTTTTGTCGCTCTTGTTGTAGCTTCAAATCCAATCTAGATGTCCAAAAATATTTCCTGCAAATATGAACATTAAACAGGAAAATATAACAATAATACAGATGTCTATTCAAGTTATTTAGTTAAATCAATGAAACATAAACCATATACATCAGATAAGAATTCATAATATGGAAAACATGAGCTTATACAGATACATATGTGGGAAATTAAGCAGCAATCTTTATTAATAGATAGAAGGGGAGGTTACAACCCAGTGATTGATTTGAAGTAACCATCTCCAGCAGCATCCCAGCCTCATCACAATGTAGATCTCTCTAACAACATGTTACACAAATGAACTTCTCAATTGGAATTCCACCAGCATTTCTTTACTCAAATTCTTCCTTATCAAACACTAAGATATGTGCTCAATTTATAGAGGAGTTTAAGGTATTTTTACAATCAATGACTTTCCAATAATAGGCAAGACACGTTCCCAATCCTGTAGATGTCAAATGGACACATGGATTCAAAGTTTGACACATGTGAACTCTTCTAGAAGGCACTGGCCAAGTGGAGATTCCGAAATAATGAGAATTTCGCTCCCAATGTGACCAACGCACCTATGAATGTAGGGAAGTGATTTTCAGATCAGCCTTGAATGGGGCTACCTGCATATGCAATGCCCTTAGTCCCTTTAGAGGCAGCATTGATGAGCTCTCATATGATATATTATAAACTTCAAATCTTGGAAACCTTTGCAGATGAAAGTCATGTATGATTTGTCTTGTTCTTTGTCTTAGGGCATGTAGCAACTGAAATGATAAGGGATGATAGACCCTTAATCATTGGTCCTAGAGATGATGTCCAGTTAACCAATTCATTGGGAATGATGCCCAAATTGACCTATAATAAATTTCCCCCTAAAGCATGAAGTCAGAATAAAAATAACAATATTTTGATTGAGATGCTTTACACTGTGATGGGTTGGAGATGAAGAGGAGTGTAAAATTGCATCAATATTACAATACATTACATCATGATAAATCCTCTTGATCATAATTGTTGACAGTAGGCATTCCCATTTTCATCACATAAACAATCTAATAACATGTACATAATTCAGAAAGTTGTCTATATTGGAATGTTTCCCAATACAGACATGCCTATAGATATAGGCCCATGTTCAGATGACGATCTGTATGTAAGGTCACCATATATTTGATGTGTACAACAATCCTGAAATCGCAACCTGGATGGATGATACTAGATCTGGGGCCTTATTATCTCATTCACTTGATCATTCGGGTATAAGTCTAGCCATGCGAATATATGATTTATAGTCGAACATGGTAAGACATATTTTGATTACCAGCTAATGATGTGAGTTGTTAACAAATGCGAGATAACCACCATTAATGTTAATGGCCTCAAGGTACTGCAGTACATTTTGTAAGGCGTGAATAGATTATTTGATGTCCAACGCCAAACAAAATATTTCCGTCAAAAGTCTGGAAGCGAGGATATTTTCGATGTTGTGACAAGCCTTATGGTACTGGAACATAGTGTTTCTAAATGAAATTCTTGGATAATGATTTGTCCTCGACAGGAAGCCACCTTATTGCGAAACGGGAGTTATTGATTTCGGAGACAAAGGTATGACTTGATATGGAAATTTTTAAGGATGACGGTCATGAGAATGAAGGTTTATGAGTATTGCAGAATGATGAGTATTCACTGGATGACTTCTCTTGAACATATCGGCGACGCTGAGATGATTTTGGCATCATTGAACCAAAACTGAAGTGAAGGTATGATGAACCATAGGTATGAATGAACCATCAAGAAAATTACCCAATCCAAACAATCACGATGATGGAGTGAAGTGTCATTTTCAAGAGCGACCTATGACTATAAAAAGTTTTGTTCACTTTCCCAAATTTTCCCCGGTCATTTGTCGACCAGTACCTCTTTATTTTTTAACAAGCTTGAGGAGGATAACATTTTCTTGATCTCTAATTCAATCCTTCAGGTGAATAATGTATCTCTATTTAATAATTTAACGAGTCTAGCGATGAATGAAACTCGATTCTTGCCATGATCGACAAGCCCGTCGCTATTTTATGTTTTAACGAGCTTAACGACAGTGATAGCCTGGTCCTTTTTCATATTTAGAGAGTTTGAAAAATAGGATGAAAGAAAACTCCATAAGTAATTTTTTGTAAATTTGTCGCTCAGATCCGAAAAAGTGTAAAATAATATCTGAGAGAACCTCTTTAGTCCTGTTCGACCAGGGTATTCCTTTTTCGTAAATAATCTATCTCAATCTGGAAAAGGGTTAAACTTATATAGAGTAGATATCAATTAATTTACTTTTACGAGCTCGAAAAGACAAGTGCTTGGCAATCTTTTCACATTATCGGAGTCTGAAAAGAGCTGAAAGAAGACTCCAGGGGTTCCTTTTTCATAGTTATCAAAGCTCAAAAAGAGATAAAAGTGTGCTTCAAATCCTTTTTCATTTTTAAAAAAACTCGAAAAATAAGCAAAAAAAGTATGCTTTGTGGTCAAATCATTCTTGAAATAAATATGCACGACTAATTTTTTCATCATTTGTAACACCTGTTTAGAACAACATCAAATGGATTAAAGATACCTGTTTCATGATAAAAACATAAAAAAACCATAGTCATAGCAATAAATACGATTTGCAAATAATTAAATGACTATTAAAAGTAGTTTTACTATTCATTTTTACCATTCCATAGTTACCATTTGCATTTTGGAGCTCTGAACATGATTTTGCCCCTAAACTTCAGCTGCTAATTGTGATCATTTCTATGGATGGATTTCATTGCCGTTTGATCCAAGTTAGTGCCATGAACCTTCTCTTTCCTTCAGTAATCATTTAATTTCCAATTTCTGCAAATTTTTATGGTTTTGAGGTCCCTAGGGTAAATTCTGCCCCAAAAGAGGGCAACACACCCCTCGATGTCGAAACCTGCATTGCATAGAAAGTAAATTGAAGGTTGCTTACATACGCAACGCACTGTCTCTTATTAGGGACTGTGTTGGGCGCAATCTAGATTTTTGTTTTTTGCGTTATGCCCAAAATTTGCCCAATTTTTTGCATTGAATAGAATCTAATGGTATTTATGGTTGTATTTCAGGTTTCCATTAGATTATAATGATGATTACATGGAGGGAGAGACAACATGAAGAAAAGGATATGATTGCCCTAAATTATTCGGGCACAGTAAGAGCCCTAAGAGATTGTGAACTGCTAAAGTACTTCTGGTTGTCAAGGATGAGGCAACAAATAGAACTCTTGGAGTTCTTAGTTCAACCATGGGATCCAGCTATGGAGTCATTTCATATTAAGAACCAAGTGATTCCCATAATAGTCGAGGATGTATACTTTCTTACAGGTTTGTCGAGGAGAGGCTTGCCTATTTAGCTCTTAGGGTCTATTCTTGGAGGAGAGACAGTGAGGGATTATGTTTTGCAACATTGTTATCCAGTGGTAGAGCCAAGAAAATATGGAAAGATAAACATCCAGGATGTTAGATATTTTCCTTTGAGAACTATCATTTTCACGATCGTAAAACTTGCTGGCACCGTTACACTACATGTAGCAAATAGATCGTATATACAGTATGCGCTAGAGTGTATGGAGCCAACAATATTCAACTGGTCTAAAGTTGTAATTTCTCAGATAAAGGAACAATTGAAAAAAGTAAAGGGAGGAAGGAAAAATATCTTCAGTTATGGTTCAATCCTCATATCATTCACTTTAGAACAGATTCCACTGATGCAGCCACAACATGTGACATTGGATGTGTCTAATCCTAGAGATCCACAGATGCAGAGATGGGTAGAACTCATGAGTAGGCATGAAAATCGACCATTTTTTTCTCGACTCGTTCTTCACCTGGTTCCAGTAATAGATTGTCACCATCGATGAGTATGCATACACAGGCGTTGATTTCCGAGGAGATCATGATTTAGCATTACCAGAAGGCGCTCAATGGGGTGCAATAGGTAAGAATGTTTTGACCATGTTTTTTTATTTTTCTAAGGTTTATACAATGTTTTTGTATTTTGAATTTTTCCCAAGACTAAACTAAATCTTTGATGTAATGCAGATGTTGGTCGTGTTCAACCATTAGAGGAACCAAAGCGTGAAGTAGATGCGCCAGCAGAGAGGGTTGTTAGGAGAGCAGTCCTTCAGGATCTTAATATGGATGAGACTATGTCTAAGCTTCGGCAGCACATAGAGGGTTTAACCTTCACTATTCTAGATTTTTGGATCGAAGAGTTTCCCATGCGACTGCAACGACACACTATTGGGGTTCCTAACCGCTGGATGCGTTTACTGCATATGATAGCTAGATATATAGCATGTTACTACGAGCACCACTAGTTTACCTTTGACATTTTGCATACATTTTGAGGTCATATTACCAATGTGTCTTGGGCACATTTTTTTGTAAAAACCTATAACTATATATCTATATGATTTCAGCGTTTTCCTATGTTTATTGTGCAATCCTATTAAATGATATGAATGTTTTCTTTACATATGTTGCAAATGTCTGTCTAAAACTTGATTAGCTAAGGAATCAGTCAATGTGTTCAAATTTCTGGAAATGTGTTGATATTGAATAAAATCAATGTGTCTTTCCAAAATTTGAACTCTTAAGAGCAATCTCCACAGTGTTGGATTTCTAACAGTATAAACACTAGTAAGTTGTAATACCACAATTTGTGACTCTAACCTTATGATGATGTGGTTAATACCAAATGAAATGGCATCAGAGAGAAGTTCGATCAACGTGCTATACTCAGCGATATTTTTTGTCGATATACCAATACAAATCCCTTGAAAACTCACTAACTCGCCAATCAGAGTGAAAATGGCCCACGCTGGAGAGGATATATTCTGCATACTATGACTAGCACCATCAACATATACAACAAATAGTTCCGAAGATTCAGACATCTGCGATGAAATGTAAAGTGGATTACTAACGTCAAGAAAACTCTAAAAACAAACTAAGATAGTAAATGAAAATCAACAGCATATATATACAATATAATACAAAATATTACTATTCTAGTTTTTTGAAGGTTTTTAAGGGAAGGTCCCCAATGGAGTTGCCAGAAATGTTAGTTGCTGGTGGCTCAGCTGGCAAACAGAACAATTGTCATAAAACCAGGGGTTATCTAGAGTTTTAATGTGTTTTTTGAACTTTTATTAACTCAAAAAGATGTTTTCCCCAGTGGAGTCACCAGAAATGTTAGCAATCTGTAATCAGCAAGATTGGAAAAGTTCGATCACATAAACAACATTGTTTCAACCACTTTGGGATTCTAGGATCTAGCCCTTTTGAATCCGGAGAGGGATCTCTCCAAAAAGTGAAAATATGGATTTATCTTTGAAGTTTGGGGTAATGATATTATGCTAGTTATGAAGGCCAAGGGTTTGTTTAGTTTTTGGAGGGTTGAGCATGATTATTGTTTGAGGTGGAAAGTCCTAAATGCAAAGATTTTCAAAGGTGAGAAGTTGCAAGCAATGGGAGTAAGCTTCGACCAAAAAGATAGATAATCACAGGTTTTAGTCCATTGGGCTATGGAGTCATAATAGGGTTTAATTGGAATAGCAAGAGGCAAGAGTGGTCCATGGGGCAAGTCATCTATGTCTAAGGATCTCTTTGAAGTTTGATTTATGGAATGAAATGATACAATAAGTAGGATAATTAAACAGATGAGGAACAAAGAGCAGCCCAGGATCTAGTAAGTACTTCTAAACTAGCCAGCTTTTGACATAGACTCAAGAGAAACACAAAAGTAAACTAGGATTTGGTAAGTACTTTTAAAATAGCCAGCCTTTGATACACTTTCAATAGAGAACACTTCAAAACAAAGGGAAACTTGAAGGCAACCTTTGGAGTAGAAACTAGTGGACCGGGCTCACCACAAATCCTCTCCTAGCTCTGCTTTACTTGGTTACTTTCAAGACAAAAACAAATATAACGCAGAATGGCTTAAGATCTGGTAAGTACTTCTAAACTAGCTAGATTTTAACACATTCCAAGGGAAACATTCAAATAGTTTGGAGATAAAACTGGGACCAGGGCTCACCATATCTTCCTCAGTTCATCTTCACTTAACATATACTGAAAATAACATTTAAGAATAACATTAAGCTAAGACAATAAGACGAGGGAACGCCAGCATTCCTATGCTTGAACTGAATTAAATCATTCCTAAATAACACAGTTTAGAAGAAAACATTTAGATAAAGATTTTCAGTCATAGAAGGTTACTGATGTACATTAGGTCCTAACTCTATGCATGTTGTTCTTTATAAGATAAAATGGAACACAGGGAAAACAGAAACAAAATGACAAGTTACAATGAGAAAAACATCACCGTCAACATAGACCAAGATCCCATAAATCAGCTTGTATTGATGCTCCAAACCAATTACAGCTTTAAGTCTAGTGCTTTAGTTTAGCAACCATCTACACATCTCAGCCTAACCTATCTATCACCAGCAGAGCTCTAAGAGACAGTGAATACTATTTACAATCAGAATTTTCTAGCTCAATTACATTACAATTTTCAGCAACCTGACCAACCAACCCCTCTCTCATCTTCTGCAGAAGTATATATAGAAGAATGAGGAGGTGAGATCTGATAAAAGATCTCCAATTACAATTAATATAGACTTAATGGCTTCTTGGCCTTTGAGGGGCTCAATGGAGAAACTTTCATACATATCTCCTGTATTAAATGATTTTCATAAAGTTTTAAGCTCAGTGGGAGCTTTTTTTGACCTTCGAGACTCTGTGTGGCGTCGAAGTAACTCTGCAGAGGTTTGTCATTAATTTGCCTGTAGAATTTATCTTTTGGCTGTGTTTTGAGGCAGATATCCAGTCCTCATCAATAAATTCTGCCTCTGATTGAATACTTTGAGGTACAGGTGGAATTTTAGTAGCTGGGAGGAATCAATTTGCCTCAGATGTGGCGGTGGAGGCGTTCCTGTTGATAAAGCACTTAAGATCTTCTTTAAACTGTGTTTTAAATCAGGGATTAGGCTTTTGATAAACATTCTTAGCCGTGATCCCCACAGATATGTCTTCCATCCTCTGTCCTTGATCATTTTGATCTTCGTCACAGATACTCTCTAACTGTGCCCAATTCATGGTTTTTGCTGGTATGCAGGGCTACATAGGGTTATGTGGCATCAAAGCTTCATGAATGATTGATGAAAACGTGGTTTTAACACCTGTGAATTATTTTCCCCAGTGAATCGAAGGCGGGAAGATCATCAGCCTTCTGTCTTCGAATTTCCTTCATTATGGCAAAAAAAACATTGAAAACCCTGCAAAATACAAAAAACTATTATAAAATCCATGCATTTATAGGTTTACTACTTCAGAAGGCACGTGGAGAGAGCATGGTTGTTGGATGGCATCATCCAACGGTCGGGATTTGATTAGAGAAGTCAAAGGGAGGGTGGTATAAGACTTTGAATCGAGGTCATCAATCGCGCAGAGATTGACAGCGAGGAGCAGAGGTGAAAGGACGATCGTGGGCCATCGATCACGCGAAATCGACGGTCGGGAGCGCAAGTGGAAAGTCAAAATGGAGAAAACGGGTGATGAATTTTGGACCGTCGATCTGAAGATCAGATCAATGGCAGAGATGTTGTTACTGCTACGCTGTAGCATGTTTATCGTGTGAGCAACTTCGGGGAGAGATCGTCGTCCGATGGGTGGCCTCAGATTGGACGGTAGACGTCCATATCGCGTTGGGTCCACGTTCGAACTTTAATGCGCGATGGATGGCGGTTTCATGAACAGTGCCCAGGACACGTGTCAGCCAACGTATGGAATCGCTGTGGAATGGAAGAAACCGCCACGCGCTCGGAAGTGGTGCGATGAAATCCGCTCGATTTTGCAATCGGTGAGTGGATGGCAGGGACCACCAAGGTGATGGACTCCGTGTCGTCGATCTACAAATTAGATCGACGGTGGGGATTGACTGAAACTTTGAACTGGCGGAAAAACTTAGAAAATAATTAAAAACCCAAAGTTCAAAAATAACATAAGGTTTAATATTATCGGGGGGCGGGATATATATATAATATGATCAGGCGCCTGGCTGCGGGGCCTTTGGGTGCATGGAGAATTATATGACCAGGGGCTAAATGGAAAGGGATAATCACAACCAGGCAAAGCGATGAGCGCTTGGGTGGCCAGCACCCAGTTCTACCACTGGGACGTATGGAGGGGAGGGTTAAGGACTTAGCCCAAGGGGGCTTAAGTCTATGATATATGAAAAATATGATTTTCATGGATTTTCAATGTTTTTCAAAGGTTTAGAGGGGTTCCGATAAGGAAAAGAAGGAGTCCTTAAACCTTATCAGAGGGTTTTGATGAAGGAAAAGGGGAAAACAATGAAAGTGAGGGATTTCATGGGAAGGAAACGAGAGAACAAGAGGTTAGTTTTGGGAAAAGGGGAAAAGGGTCATCGCAGCAGTAATCTGTCTTGGAAATATGCAGGATTTCCAAATGTAGAATAGGCACAGTAGTGAAGATTATGGATAGAGGCATGAGGCCTTCAAGAGTCTTCAAGAGCCAACACTTTTTAGCAATAATTTTTTTTCCTTGAAGGCTCAAAAAAGTTTTAGCCACCTTTTACTATAGCAAATTTATAGGTGGCTAACAGTGGCTCCACTTGGGGATGGCACCTTCTTGAAGGCATCAAGAACTTCAGACTTGCATTCTCTGGGAGGTTGACCTGTGCCTCATCCATTGTCGCCTTTCTTGCTGTGGATGATGTTCTTTTGAAAACATATTAGTAGCCATAAAAACAATGGTTCTTTCATCAACAAGCTTTCTACCTACCCAATCCTACAGATCTAACATTTTTTCTTCATTAGAGTGCACTTGTATTGGCAAACTCTTTTACAACATTTTATTCTTTTTAAAGCAGAAAAACTAATCTATTTCTACTCCTTATTTCTCCATGTACTCAGATTAAATAGTTGAGCCCATATGATCCTCTACCTAATCTACTAATCTGTTAGGATTAAACAGTCTAACAGATTGTTATTCTCTAAATTCTACAACAAAAATTTAAAAGCATACAAGTCAGGATTAAATAGTCTAACTTGATGCTGGTCTATGGCATAAAAACAAGTTGCACATAGATATTATTTTTCAGAAATTTAAATCAAAAAATGGAAGGCTTAAGATCTGAAAGTTTCTCATCATGGCCTTCTCTTTTCTTTACAGCTCTAGTTTGAATTTGTTTGAGTTGTTTCATATTTATCAACTGGTTCGGATTTTGAGCTGATTGGAACCAGATTTTTACATCTCTCGACTCAGAATTTGAAGCAAATCTGAGTCATTTTCTTTTTGAAACCTTAGGTTCAGATTTTGATCTTGTTTGAAAACACAGTGACATCATCAAAGTAAATATAGCATTTCTCTTCATCTATTTTTCAAAACACAGTGACATCATCAAAGTAAATAATGATGAAGAAGCCCAATTCTTCCGAGAATGCTATGTCCATGGCTCTTTGAAAAGTTTCTCCAGCATTCATTAGACCAAAGGGCATTTTCACATACATGAAAGTGCCCCATGGTGTAGTAAAGGTTGTCTTTAATTGGTCAGTAGGGTAAACTAAGATCTGATTGTACCCTGAATAGCCATCTAGCAAAGAAATTCTTCTATACCCTACCACCCTTTGTAAAATATGATCCATCTTAGGTAAAGGGTAGTTATCTTTCAATGAAGCTTTGTTTAGGTCTCTAAAGTCTATACAAAGCCTGATTTCTCCAGTTTTCTTCTTAACAGACACCAGATTAGACACCCACTCAGAGTATCTAATAGGGACAATAATACCTGCTTCATACATTTTCATGATCTCCTTCTGAACCAAAGGGAGCTGAACAGGGTTTTTGGTTTTCTTTTAGGGGAATTTTGTGCTATATTATTTCAGTTTTATAGGACTTAAGATCTTCGTAACTCCACGCAAAAACATCAGAAAACTCTTTAAACATCTCTATGTATTTGAATTTAATATGATCTGGTAAAGTTTTAGACAGTTTAATCATTTTTGGTTCTCTCTTACTACCTATATTGCACTCCTCCACTTCAGTCTCTACAAGTTCCAATTTTGGCTTTTTGGCCACATCATTAAGATCAAACAACTCTTCTAAAGGCGCTAGACCGCTTGGCAAACTTTCATCTTTAGAATGCAGAGTTTCTAACTCCTCTGTTTCTAGCTTTGCAGTCATTTCCTTTTGTTTTTAAGTTTGTTATTCAGAATATTAATGTTGATAATCTCAGGAGACAACTCTTCTTCACCAAGAAAATTTTCTTCACTGCGGTCTGTCTCATAATATGAATTCGAACTGTTTAGTTCGAATTCATTTCTGAATTGCATGAAGTCTTCTATTTGTTTGTCATTGTCAAACACCTGCCAATACTTTTCATTATCAGGCACAGCTGGTCTAAATTTGATTTGAGTTGTGCAGTCTTTGGTTTCATATGGCGTTAAGCATGTTCTAGATGCAAAGGCTAAATTGTGGGCGGCAATATTTCTTTTTCATGGGACAAAAATCAATTTGGACTCTTCAAAATTTTTCAAAAGTTCCATGACATCGTTTCGGTAGGCTCTAAGTCTGGGATGATTTGTGTTATATTCCCCATTGACTTGCCTAATGATTAACTCTGAATCCCCATACACATTAATCCTTCTGGCCCCTAACTTTTTTAACAATCGTAAGCCTAAAAGAAGGGATTCATATTCTGCTATGTTATTGGAACACTGAAAGTTTAATCTGCAGGAAATGCTTTCTGTGTCATCGTTTTCAGTGTTACAAATCCAGACACCTGCACCAACGTTGGTCTTAGTGCAAGACCCGTCGAAGTGCATACTCCATAGAGGACTAGTTTTAATTTCATCTATTTGGTGAATGTCCTCTTCAACTATTGTGCTTTCTTATTGTTCTTGAGTATCAGCACTCAATTGAATTTGTTTCATTTCCCTAGATATATTATTGGGTTGAGGACTGCTTTCTTGACTCTCAATGTTTAACAGAAAAGGATGCATGACTTGTAGTTTAAGACTTTTGTTTAGTTTTCTAACGCTTAATGGTTCAGCAAACTGTTTGGACAGTTCTGTGGTGTTTGCCTTTCCCTCCCTATCGGCCATTAACCCTGTTAAAGTAACTTGTTCAGTAAGTGTTTCCTCATTAAACATGATAAAATAATCAAGGCATGTATTTACAGAATACATAGGAGAGTTTTGTGGTCTGTCTTGACTTGTAACTGTGTATTTCATATGTCACTCCCTGTAAAGTCTTCTATTCTAATTGAAAACAGGGATAGTCGCATAAGTCATGTCCATTTGTATAGTCCCTTGTAACTTAGCCCCCCACGATCTTGATAACAACATTCCATATTTGGGGGGAACATCAGCCACAACGATATCCATTACTAAGCATTTGGCTGGAATTTGGGCTAAGTTAACACAGAGGTCTTTGATTAATCCTAAACATTTTACTCTGCTAGAATCAAAGGAGTAAAGGTCTTTGTAAGGTCTGGTGATTTCTAGACCCAAGCTCTCCATTACAAATTTTGGCATTAAATTATGAGAAGCGTCGGAATCATGCATAGCGTTGTGCAAAATTTTGTCATGAACGTTTAAACTCACATAAAAGGGAGGAACAGGTCCCTCTTGATACATACCTTCAATTTTAGGACCAAAAATAAGCTCTGGTTGGTCGTCATTAATATTAAGAGTGTCTTCATTCTCTTCAATGTTTAAAGCCTTCAAAATTTGGGTCCTATATACATGATAGGCAGCTTACTGAGTTAAGGGGACATAGATTTTGATCTTTGAAATTTCCTACTCAAGGCTGAAAGGGATTTGGTTCTTTGAAGAACTTGTTTTAGCCTTATTAGCTATCATTCTATCAGCAATATCAGCTTGTTGATTTTTTTTATTTATACTTGAAAAAATTGTTTTCACAAGAGTACTAGCTAAAGTGTTAGTACTACTAATGTCTGCACTCTGTTTTTCTTTGTTTTGAGTGTGTTTCTTTTTATCATTATCAAAATCAACAGCTACTATTTTATCTTTTTGTTTGACAATTTTAGGCTTGGTTGTAGTGTTGTTTTGTGAAGATTTGTCAGAGGTTTTGTTGTCAGGGGTTTGTTGACTAGTTTTGCTTCTAAGGTTATATTCTTTTTGAGGTTCTATGATGACATTTTCCATGTCTTGATAATAATTTTCATCATCATCTCTTCTGTCATCATAAGGTGTGTATAGACCTTGTTTTCTATCATAATGAATCTCAAAGTCATCATCTTCTACCCCAAACATGTTGACATCATCTTCCTCTGTTATCTCATCCGTTTCCTCAACCTCACTCACATAATTTTGATGAAAGGGGGGAGCGATCTGTTGATCATCTTCCCTAGGTATGTTTGGAGGTTGGTTTCTTCTAAAATTATGATTCTGGTTCTGATTTCTATTTTGAGGAGCATTTTGGTTTTGGCTTGCTTGTGCTCTCTTAATTAGGCTCATTTCTTTCATCATTTCTTCCATCATTTTCTCCATTTTTGAGTTGGAAGTAGAGGGTGTAGATTCCTCTCTAAAGGACACTCTCTTTTCATTTTTCATTCTTGCTCTCTTTTCCATTAAGTTAACCTCCACAGAAATGGCGCCTCTTTTCATATCTTCAAGAGTTGCAAAATCTCTCTCTCTCAGCTGATAGGCCATCTCAGGGTCAAACCCTTTAGGGAACTTGTTTAAAGATGAGCCTTGTGGAGGTTTTAGTTCTGGGGAAAGTGCATTATACACACTATTAAATCTAGTCCAATAAGCTTGCACACTTTCCCCAGTGTTTCTATGGAGGTTCTTGTAATCAAAAAGGACTTGGAGAGGATTCTTCTTTAGTTCCCATTTGTTTAAGAAATTTTGATGGAAGGCTTGGAGATAATTAACACTGTGGGGGGTTAAACCTTTGAACCATTTTCTTAATTCTCCCCCTAATCTTTGAGCAAATAATCTAAGCTTGACAGAATCATCATCAATTTCATTTCTATCAAAGTAGTCATTCATTTTATCCACATGTTGTGATGCAGTTGTAGCATTGCTAGCATCATATAATGGAATTTTGGACTGATAGTCTTGTGGAAGATTGACTAATGGTGCATGAAGGACTAAGGAAGCATACCATGTTGCCATGATATGTGGTGGGGGTGGATTTACAAGAGGTGGATTAACAAAAGGGAAAGTGGGATGAAGTGAAGTGGTTTGAACAGTGGATGTAGGGTGAGCAGAAGTGGATGGACCAGGAATAGATTGTTGAGCTGATCTTGGATGAGAGACACCTAAATTGTGAAGGAAATGCAAATCAGGAGGTGTTGTTTCTCTGCTACCAGGATGTTCACTTGTTTCAGGAGATGAAAGTGAAGACTCAGAATCTAACTAATCTGAATCACCAAGAGACCTAGTTCTAAAGGGATTTACTAAGTCAACCTGTGATTGTTGTAGAGCTATAAGATTGTCGGGAACTGAATTAGCTCTCAAGGGTGATCTGAAAACAGTTGACAATTTAATCTTAGGAGACTTCCTAAGGATAATTTCTGGGTTATCAACTAACTCAGGTGGATCAGGGTCAAGATAGGCTCTAGTGTGAATCTTTCTAGCAGCCACTATGCTGTGTTTTTAGACCCAAATGAACAGGAAAATTCCAACCAGGTATGACAATCTTTGAGAGGTTAACTAATCTGTTTACACAAATCTTAATCCTACAGTCCTCTAATTGAGTTTGAATGATGTTACAATGATGAGGGTTCTTTCCAGTGGAGTCTTAAGGTCTGCTAAGGATTGTGGAGTCGCCAAGTGGAATTTTTTAGCTCCTAAGGAGGTAAAAGGTTTTATGGTCCACTACCATGTTTATTAAATACCAATCTAAAATATTTTTGGTGTTTTCTGAGTTATTTTTCATTTGTGTGGTTTCTCAGAATGTGCTAACTCTGTTTCAAACTTAGCTACGATTATGAGAAAAAGACAGTCTATTCTTATGCCTAAGCCAGCTGATTTCTCAAGGTTAGATAAAGTCTTATGAGAATCTTAGGGTTTACCTAGTTTGTCACTGATTCAAACAAGTTTCACCATGATTACCATTCCTTGGTAGTGCTTGAAAAGGATGCTTTTTACTCGCAATGTTTTTTGAAGTTTTTTAAGGGAAGGTCCCCAGCGGAGTCGCCAGAAATGTTAATTGCTGGTGGCTCAGCTGGAAAATAGAACAATTGTCATAAAACCAGGGGTTATCTAGAGTTTTAATGTGTTTTTTGAACTTTTATTAACTCAGAAAGATGTTTTCCCCAGCGGAGTTGCCAGAAATGTTAGCAATCTGTAGTCAGCAAGATTGGAAAAGTCTGATCACAGAAACAACATTGTTTCAACCACTTTGGGATTCTAGGATCTAGCCCTCCTGAATCCAGAGAGGGATCTCTCCAATAATTGCAAAGATGGATTTATCTTTGAAGTTTGGGGTAATGATATTATGCTAGTTATGAAGGCCAAGGGTTTGTTTTATTTTTGGAGGGTTGAGCATGATTACTATTTGAGGTGGAAAGTCCTAAATGCAAAGAGTTTCAAAGGTGAGAAGTTGCAAGCAATGAGAGTAAGCTTCAACCAAAAATATAGATAATCGCAGGTTTTAGTCCATTGGGATATGGAGTCATAATAGGGTTTAACTGGAATAGAAAGAGGCAAGAGTGGTCCATGGGGCAAGTCATATATGTATAAGGATCTCTTTGAAGTTTGATTTATGGAATGAAATGATACAATAAGTGGGAGAATTAAACAGATGAGGAACAAAGAGCAACCCAGGATCTGGTAAGTACTTCTAAACTAGCCAACCTTTGACATAGACTCAAGAGAAACACAAAATTAAACTAGGATCTGGTAAGTACTTTAAAACTAGCCAGCCTTTGATACACTTTCAATAAAGAACACTTCAAAACAAAGGGAAACTTGAAGGCAACCTTTGGAGTAGAAACTAGTGGGTCGGGCTCACCACAAATCCTCTCCTAGCTCTGCTTTACTTGGTTACTTTCAAGACAAAAAAAAGATAACGCAGAATGGCTTAAGATCTGGTAAGTACTTCTAAACTAGCCAGCTTTTAACACATTCCAAGGGAAACATTCAGACAGTTGTGGAGATAAAACTGGGACCAGGGCTCACCATATTTTCCTCAGTTCATCTTCACTTAACATATACTAAAAATAACATTTAATAATAACATTCAGCTAAGACAATAAGACGAGGGAACACCAGCATTCCTATGCTTGAACTGAATTAAATCATTCCTAAATAACACAGTTTAGAAGAAAACATTCAGATAAAGATTTTCAGTCAGAGAAGGTTATTGATGTACAGTAGTTCCTAACTCTATGCATGTTGTTCTTTATAAGAGAAAATGGAACACAGGGAAAATAGAAACAAAATGAAAAGTTACAATGAGAAAAACATCATTGTCAACATAGACCAAGATCCCATAAATTAGCTTGTATTGATGCTCCAAACCAGTTACAGATTTAAGTCCAGTGATTTAGTTTAGCAACCATCTACACATCTCAGCCTATCCTATCTATCACCAGCAGAGCTCCAAGAGACAGTGAATACTATTTACAATCAGAAGTTTCCAGCTCAATTACATTACAATGTTCAGCAACCTGACCAACCAACCCCTCTCTCATCTTCTGCAGAAGTATATATAGAAGAATGAGGAGGTGAGATCTGATAAAAGATCCCCAATTACAATTAATACAGACTTAATGGCTTCTTGGCCTTTGAGGGGCTCAATGAAGAAACTTTCATACATATCTCCTGTATTAAATGATTTTCATAAAGTTTTAAGCTCGGTGGGAGCTTTTGTTGACCTTCGAGGCTTTGTGTGGCGTCAAAGTAACTCTGTAGAGGTTTGTCATTAATTTGCATGTAGAATTTATCTTTTGGCTGTGTTGTGAGGTAGATATACGGTCTTGATCAATAAATTCCGCCTATGATTGAATAATTTGAGGTACAGGTGGCATTTCAGTAGCTGGGAGGAATCAATTTTCCTCAGATGTGGCAGTGGAGGCGTTCCTGTTGATAAAACACTTAAGATATTCTTTAAACTGTGTTTTAAATCAGGGATTAGGCTTTTGATAAACATTCTTAGCCATGATCCCCGCAGATATGTCTTCCATCCTCTGTCCTTTTTCATTTTGATCTTCGTGACTGATACTCTCTGACTGTGTCTGATTCATGGTTTTTGCTGGTATGCAGGGTTGTGCAGGGTTATGTGGCATCAATGCTTCATGAATGATTGATGAAAACGTGGTTTTAACACCTGTGAATGATTTTCCCTGGTGAATCGAAGGTGGGAAGATCATCAGCCTTCTATCTTTGAATTTCCTTCATTATGGCGAAAAAACCATTGAAAACCCTGCAAAATACAAAAAACTATTATAAAATCCATGCATTTATAGGTTTACTGCTTCAGAAGGCACGTGGAGAGAGCATGGCCATTGGATGGCATCATCCAATGGTCGGGATTTGATTAGAGAATTCAAATGGAGGGCGGTAGAATACTTTGAATCGGGGCCGTCAATTGCGCAGAGATCGACGACGAGGAGCAGAGGTGAAAGGACGATCGTGGGTCGTCGATCACGTGAAATCAATGGTCAGGAGCGCAGGTGGAAAGTCAAAATGAAGAAAATTGGTGATGAATTTTGGACTGTCGATCTGTAGATTAGATCGACGGTGGAGATGTTGTTACCGCTACGCCGGAGCCTGGTTATCGTGTGAGCAACTTCGGGGAGAGATCGTCGTCCAATGGGCGGCCTCAGATCGGACGATGGACGTCCATATCGCACCGGGTCCACATCCAAACTTTAACACGCAATGGACGGTGGTTTCATGAACAGTGCCCAGGACACATGTCGGCCAGCGTATGGAATCGCTGCGGAATGGAAGAAACCGCTGCACGCTCGGAAGTGGTGCGATGAAATCCGCCCGGTTTTGCAATCGGCGAGTGGATGGCGGGGACCACCGGGGTGATGGACTCTGTGCCGTCAATCTGCAGATCAAATCGACGGTGGGGATTGACTGAAACTTTGAACCGGCGGAAAAACTTAGAAAATAATTAAAAACCCAAAGTTCTAAAATAACATAAGGATTAATATTGTCGGGGAGCGGGATATATATATAATATGATCAGGCGCCCGGCTGCGGGGCCTTTGGGCGCATGGAGAATTATATGACTGGGGGTTAAAGGGAAAGGGCTAATCGCAACCGGGCAAAGCGATGAGTGCTTGGGTGGCCAGCGCCCGGTTCTAGCACCGGGGCATATGGAGGGGAGGGTTAAGGACTTAGCCCAAGGGGGCTTAAGTCTATGATATATGAAAAATATGATTTTCATGGATTTTCAATGTTTTTCAAAGGTTTATAGGGGTTCCAATAAGGCAAAGAAGGAGTCCTTAAACCTTATCAGAGGGTTTTGATGAAGGGGAAGGGGAAAACAATGAAAGTGAGGGATTTCATGGGGGGGAAAGGAGAGAACAAGAGGTTAGTTTTTGGAAAAGGGGAAAAGGGTCTTTGCAGCAGCAATCTGTCTTGGAAATCTGCAGGATTTCCGAATGTAGAATAGGCACATTAGTGAAGATTATGGAAAGAGGCATGAGGCCTTCAAGATTCTTCAAGAGCCAACACTTTTTAGCAATAAAATTTGTTCCTTGAAGGCTCAAAAAAGTTTTAGCCACATTTTGCTATAAAAAAATTATAGGTGGCTAACAGTGGTAAAGGTGGTTTTAATGCTAATCTACGAAAATGACGAGGGAAAGGATTTTTTTATTCCACGATTACTAGTTTATTTTAACCAAAAAAAATAGACAAAATAAAAGGGTAATGTCAGGCAAAAGGGTTTACCAAGAAACTATGAACTGCAAAATACCTCCTGGTGAACCAAGAAGTATGGGCAGGCAATCTCCCTGAATGTTGTGTTCGGTGTATCACAATTTACAAGGCATCCGACTCGATTCACTATGGATGGATAGCACCTAAAAGTTGTCCTCCCAAATATACTCGAAGGTACGTGGAGGCCCAAGTCCGTATTAGCGTTGTCTGATGTGAAATTGCATGGTGAGAGCACGCCTTTATACTTTTCGTACTATAACACCGCTCAATATACCGAAAAGTACGTGGACAAGCTATGATATACTTACGTACGTAGAGTGAGGTATCACACTCGGAATGTATCGCAAAAAAGTTAACGACAGCTACTATGTTTTACGACGCCGAAACACGTCTCTAGCCTAGACCTTCTAAATTCTATCGTTATGGCTCTAATTCTTTGTTAGGTAAATTGAGATAAATTTTAAGTTGATCTTGTTTATCAATTTTCCTTTCAAAGGTTCATCACGATGATGTATTGGAAATTCCTAAAATGCAAACTAATAATGATAAACAATCTTTCACTTTTAGTTTTTCAATGAAAATCGTAGCAACTAGAGGGAAAGAGCAATCAATTTGAGAGCAAACAAATCAAAGAGTACAAACTAAATGAAGATTTTATAATGGTTCCTTTTGCAAAATACACAATCCACTACATGTAAATGTTGTCTTTTATTTTCCAATTCCTTTAATGTTATGAATGCAGAAAAGAAACTAAGTTCACTAAATTAATAAAAACAAAGGCCTTTTACTTTTGAGAAATGAGGAATATAAACAACAATTTCTCTTTTGAAGGAAAAATGAGGAATTAAACAACAATTTATCCTATCAGGAAACGAACAATTTATGACAATTTCCTTTTCAAAAGAAAATGGACCTAATGCGACAATGAAAATACTTTGAAATTAATTCGTCAATGATAAAGAAAAATGCTTTAAACAAACATTGAACAAACTATTCTTTCAAAGGAGGAATAGGTACATAATTTCACTAGTTAATATGAGGCTCAAACTTTTCAAAACATAGCAGAGAACAAATAGAAAACAAAAATGCAATGAAAAATTCAATGGAATTTTGATGTTGTTTGGGGCCAATGCAGTCTCTAAAGGGAGACAGTGTGTTGCAAAGCACCCCTGAAAGGGAGACAGTGCTATGCAAAGCACTGCGTCCTGTCCAACAGTGTGTTGGACACAGTGTACAATGAAAAACACAGTGGTTTAACACACTTCTAATGCAAATTTGGATTTCAAAAAACCTAATATTTTTGAGTAAAACCTATTGGGTGAATAAACAAAGAAAATTAGAGGCAAATACACCTAGGATGAACAGTAAATTCTCTAGTGGAGTCGCTATTTTTTTATGTGTAATTATGAATTACGAATAAAAAATTCTTCCCTAGACAGTGCTTATCTAGAACAACAGATTTAATACTTTGCGTCTCATTTTCCTAATTGTAAATAGACACACAGAAGAGATCAAAGAACTTACTTGGAGTCCAAGCGCTTCCTATTCTCCTTCTATCGCTCTTGTTGTAGCTTCAAATCCAAGCTAGATGTCCGAAAATATTTCCTGCAAAGATGAACACTAAACAGCAAAAGATACCAATAATACATATGTTTATTGAAGCTATTTAGTTAAATCAATGAAACATAAACCATATACATTAGATAAGAATTCATAATATGGAAAGCATGAGATTTCGCAGATACATATGTGGGAAAGTAAGCAGCAATATTTATTAATGGATAGAATGGGAGGTTACAACCCGGTGATTGATTTGAAGTGACCAGCTCCAGCAGCATCCCAGCCTCATCACAATGCAGATCTCTCCAGTAGCATGTTACACAAATCAACTCCTGAATTGAAATTCCACCAGCATTTCTCTACTCGAATTATTCCTTATGAAACATTAAGATCTGTGCTCAATTTATAGAGGAGTTGAAGGTAGTTTTACAATCAATGACTTCCAATAATAGTCAAGACATGTTCTCAATCTTGTAGATTTCAAATGGACACATGGATTCAAATTTGGACACATGTGAACTCTTCTAGAAGGCACTAGCCAAGTGGAGATTCCAGAACAATGAGAATTTCGCTCCCAATGTGACCAATGCACCTATGAGTGTCGGGAAGTGCTTTCCAGAGCAACCTTGAATGGGGCTACCTGCATATGCAATGCACTTATTCCCTTTCAAAGGCAGTGTTGATGAGCTCTCATATGATATATTATAAACTTCAAATCTTCGAAACCTTTGCATATGAAAGTCATGTATGATTTGTCTTGTTATTTTTCTTAGGGCATGTAGCAACTAAAATGATAGGGGATGATAGACCCTTAATCATTGGTCCTGGAGATGATGTCCAGTTAACCAGGTCATTGGGAATGATGCCCAAATTGACCTATAACACATCTAACACCTAGAATTTTATTTTTCCTTCTTTATTTAGGGCATCTCACACCTAACATTTTATTGACATGGATGCCTACAAAAATAATAATCTTCCTAACATTTTCAACTTTTTGATTCTTTTGCATCTACATCGTACCTTATCATTTTGAATTTATTCAACTACTTATACTAACTTATCAAAACAAATGATGTTATGACACCTTCCTTGGTTCAGATTAAACTATTAAACCGGTTTTATTTTCTATGTAAATAATCAATATGTCAAGATTAAACAGTTTGACAAATTATTTTTCACTACCTATTAACAAGCAATTTAAACCTAATTCAATTATGCTTAAAATATATGATTGAATTTTATTGAACTTTTGTAGCATTTTAAACAGGTTGCACACACTTTATTTTCATAAATAAGCTAAACTAAGAGTAGTGGCATTTGGATGTGCAACACTTTCATAATTTATTTATTTTCTTATTTTTGATGGGGTTCACATCTTATATATTTTTATTTATAACATATACCCTATTTTGATTTTTTATGTTCTCCTTTTTATTTTTATTTTGAAAATTATTTTCAGATTGGAAAACATTTTACGAAATAAATTTGACAAATAGAATAAAATCAAACCTTGAGATCCTATGAAATATAGGACTCTAACAGTGGCTCCAATTGGGGATGACACTTCCATGCATTGAAGTTTCGAGAACCTGTGATAAGTATCCTTATCCTTCTTCACATCTAAGCAATATGTAATCTAATTTCTTTTTTGCTTCAACTATTATGATGGTCTATTGACCATGGCTTAGGGCCTTCTCTTCGGGCTTCAACCTTAATCAGCAAATCATCCAATCCAATCTATGTTGACTATGATATTTACAATGTTGTAAAATAATCTTTAGACTAAGATAAATTTTTCTTCAACATCTTTCCATTTACAGGACCACTAGGTAACCCTGTTCCATCTATATCTGTGATAAAAAATTCATTTTCACCTCTTAAAGAATTTATAATATATGGTCCCATCCATAGATTATCAAACTTGTTATGCTTCCCTTCGTCTTCTCTCCTTGCATCCCATTTTAAAACTTTTTCACCAAAGAAAAATTAGTTGTCTTGGTCTTTTTGTCAAATATTCTCTTGATATTTTCCTGGACAAGCTGTGATATGTATACCTATTCTCTTGGTTGTTGCAACTGAATGGTTTGATGGATCCTTCTGAGTGCATCATTTGGTTCCACATGTAACTCTTGCATCATGTTCATCACTGGATGTGCTATAGAAGATGGAAAAATAGCATCCATCCCATAGACAAGGTTGTATGGTGACATGCCAATGGACTTCTTGGTAGTAAGCATATCAGCCCAAAGTGCACTGACTAACTTATTATGCCAAGACTTTTTATTTTTTTCTAATAACTTCTTGATGATGTTTACCAAACTCTTATTTGATGATTTAGCCAGTCCATTACCTTGTGGGTAATAATTCGTTGAATTTCCTAAATAAATATGATATTTATTACAGAATTCAATCATCTTTTTGGACTTAAAATTTGATGCATTGTCAGTGATGATTTTCCTTGGGCATCCGAATCTAGATAGGATATTGGTCTCAAGGAATTTGGTAATAACAACATCAGTGACATTTCTGGAAGGGATGGCCTCTATCCACTTAGTGAATTAATCTATGGCTATTAAAATCCACTTGTGTTGGGCAAAGGAAGGAGGATGGATTTCACCTATGAAATCCAAACCCTTTCAATAGAAATGGGTTTGAGAGGCAAGGGTATGAGTTTCTTTTTACCTTCAAAATTTTGGCACCCGTGACAGGTTGTGACTTTTTTGTGGACATCAAAAAACAGGGTGGGCCAGTAAAAACTAGCCCTGAGAATCTTATTAGCAATAGTCTTCCAGTACAGGTGGCCACCACAATCTCCCTCATGAAAATCATTCATAATCTTGTCTGCATAATTCTTCAACAAAAATTTGAGTAATAGGCCACCAAAATCTTTCCAATAAAGGACATTATCAATGATGCAAAATTTTACGGCTTTTAATTTCAGAAATCTAGCTTTAGTTTTTGTAAGACCAGGAGGAGAATTTAAATTGAACAATACATAAAGCAGGTCTGCATACCAAGGAGAATCTAAAAATTCCTCATTAATTTTTGGAGTCTCCCGCTCCTCTTGATCATCCAAATTTACTACCAAATTTATGTCCAAAGCTTGAAAATTGGACTCAACCATAAGTTGTGCAAGTCCTTGCCCTTTAATTAGTTTGGTAGGTTTTATTTCCAAATCATACTCTAAAATTACTGAAATCCATTTTCCTCTTTTTCCATCTGGTCCATTCTGCGTTAAAATATCTTTTACCACAGCATTAGGTACATAAGAAATTATATTTGAATGCATAATATAAACTTTAAAATATTTAATTGCTTTGACTAGTGCAAAGGCATGTTTTTCCATGATGTTATACTTGAGATAAGCATCTCTTAAATCTTTGCTAAAGAAAGATATTGGCTACTCAAATCCTTCAATTTTTTTCTACAGTAAAACAAATGCAATAGTGTGCCCAGAGGCAAAAGAAAAGATTATAAAATCTTTAGTAAAATCTGGACTAATCAACGTTGGTGCTTTAGATAATGCATGTTTTACTAATTAGATTATGATCAAGAACCTAAGTGATAGCTCAAATTTCAAAGTGTTTGAAAGTGTGTCAAACCTTAATGACTGGATAGATCTCGTCCTCCTGATTCATGCGACATCAACGGTTCGAAAAACTGACACCGTATGAAGAAGTTATCGCGATTTGAAAAGTCTAGTAAATTGCAATTTTTGTCTTTTGACCAAGTTTGACTGGATATTTGCAAAGTCAAAAAAAGATAATATTCATGGGAATATTCCTAGAATATTCCCCCAGAATATTCCTTCTGGGCGAATGGGATGTGGACAAGTGTCACATTTTAATTGGGCGTAAGTTTTGGTTTCAACCAATCACAAGCCGCCACGTAGCAGGCCAAGAGGTTGCCAAGTGGCCCATGAACGGTGGTTTAAAAATTGTGGTTGGGGCTCCACAGGAGTCAATCACACAACCTACCGCCGAGAGCACCCAAGCCTTACCATTCGAGCTACGATGTTTCTTAATTATTGTAGTAAGCCGGTTATATTTAAATTATATCGTTTCGGCATTTGGGGGTTCAAAGGGGCCAGCCCCTCCCCATATGGCCAACAGCCATGTTCTGAGGGTTAACACCGATGGAAATCCCATAACCACCATCCGCAACCATCGCAAAAACCTTGTCACATGCAACATTTTTCATAATCTTAAGTCGATGGTTCCGCAAACTTTTAATGTGACCGTGGGTTTTGGGGGGGCATGTGCCCAACCCCAACGGATAAAATTAATGTTAACAGTTAGCCACTAGCGGAAAATTTTGCAACATGAATTTTATGTCGGAGTTCCATTTTTAACTCCAACTTAACTGAAGTGCTCCAGATTTGGTGAAGCTGATTTAGGGGTCACTAGACAAAAATTGATTAAGCTCTATCTTGAGTTAGATTCGTCCATTATGAGAGTGTGAATAGTCAATTTCGACTATCTCAGACATTCCAGATTCATTGGTGAGGGTTGTATAGCCATAAGAGGACTTCTGAGTGGTATTTTTCATCATATAAGTTCTAGGGACTACAAGGACCACCCTGGGAAAGCAGCAGAATGAGGCCTAGCCAGGGCCGCTAGAGTTCTTACTCAATAATAAAATAGTAAATTTTGGATGTTTCAAACATTCTGGAACTAATGGTGTGGTTTTTATAGCCTGTAGAGGACTTTTTAAGGCCGAGATGCTTCGGGGAAGTTTTGGGCAGCCTAGGGCCATCAGTGGATGTAGGCCTAGATTGGGGAGCCAGAGCTCATTTTGAGAAAATGATCAACCTATTTTGGATGTATGATGTATGCTAGAGACAGCAGAAAAGTTTTCAAGTATAGAAAATGGATTCTGAGGTAGTTAGTGCCAAATATAAGCTCAAGGGAGATTAAGGGTACTGACTCAAGGAGGCAAGTCAAAGGGAGCCGAGGTTCATCTTCAGCAAGATTGCAGCCATTCTAGGGGTATGATGATTTTCTAATCCCAATGGTTCAGTTTAGATAACCATTGGAGTTGATTAAATTACTTATAAAAGAATTTATACATCATAATCCCAAAGATCCAAGTCAGTTGACAAAGTATCAAGGAGACATAGCCCACGATATTCAGGTGAAACCCTTTATTAAATTTGTTGTTATGTGTTGATGCATATTTGCTGCATTATATGGTTGTTGCACATGCGTAATATCAGCAAAATAAATATTCTTAAAGCACTTAAACAGTTAAAAAAAAACATACACCTGAATCAAGTGTTTCAATTTCGCATAGTCAACAATAAGCTAGATCTTAATTTGTTTAAATGAGTGGGAGGTTCTTAAAAATCATAACAAGTTATCCTACCCATTTTTAGATCAGGTTGTTATCAGAGCACCAAGTTTCTTTCTTGACAGAGCACAAGGTTTCTTATTTGACTTGAAAAGTGTTTAACAGTGCAAAGAATTTGACTGTTTAAAAATTGACTATTGCTTACAAGTTTGAGTTTGCTATAGGTGAAGGGAAAGCTACTGATATCTAAGTCCAAAAGAGGACAAGAAGGAAGAAGGGTTGAAGGCATCTTCCTTACCAAAAGGACCTCGAGTCAACCCTTGAAGCACAAGAAGGTTTGTTTGCAAAAGGTTGCTTGAAGAAGAGCTTGACTCTACACCCATTTTGTTCAGAAGCTCTATCAATTGTTTTTGAAAGCTTTGTGAATTTTTGTTGAAGTTATTTTTTTCATTTACATAATGATGAAAACTTCTTCAAGTGAGGTTTCAAATCCTCCTCCTTCACAATATTCTTCGATGAAGAAATGAGGAGAGAATTCTATATCCTGAAGGATATTGTGCAAATTCTGTATGAATATAGAAGAGAAAGCACTAGACTTCATGAGAAATTGGTTGTTATGAAGCAAGAGAAAGAAGGAATTCTCCAAAGAATGCATGAGATGGAGATGCTGCTCCATCAAGCCCAAGAGGCCTTAACCAAACACATGCGTGATGCAGAGGTAAATCACTCAAATTTGTCTTCAATTTCCTCTTCAAAAATATGTGTAGGCTCATTTGAAAAGCACACTATAGGTATAGGGTCCAAGTTGATGTTTAAAATGGGCTATGAAGGAAAGGGTTTAGGAAAACATGCACAAGGCATGATTGATCCTATTTTGGTTGAGGAAATACCTAATAAGTTTGGTCTAGGCTATGTTCAATCTAATGGCGAAAACTCTACAGCCATGAAGGCATTTGAGACAAATTCAAAAAGAACTTTTGTTACAAGTTCTCAACCACAAACATGTAAAGTTTGTTTTCAAGTTTTTTGCCACTGTTTAAAGCCTATGTTGCAGCAATATGTTAATGGACATGCAACTTATGGTGAGTAAGAGAGTTTGGATAGCTATCAAGACATGAACACTTATTTTAGTCTGCAAAAGAAAGTTGGAACCTCTACAAGTTCATCTCCTCGAGAAGGCAAAAAATATGGAAATGCAAAGCAACATTTGAAGTATAATTCTTCCCATAGTCAAGTTGATTATGTTTATGTTAAGCATGGAAATTCTGCATGCTTGAATGGAAGAAAGAGTTGTTGTTCCTACTGTGGTCTGTGTAAATATGATGTTTCAAAATTCTAGAAGAGGATGAAGGCATACAAGAAACAGTTGAAGCGAAGGAAACTTGCAAAGAAGGTGCAAAATACTTGCACTCATTGCCAGAGAAAGGGACATTTCCTTTCCCAATTTTGTACATTGCATTCAACTAATCATCCCAAGCACATGAGGCAAGAGGATAGAAAGACTGGAAAAATTGGAACCAAGGATTTCATCATTGAAGTGAGAACAGATGTTTCACATGAAGAATATTTTCAGCAGCAAAAATCACCATGGAAGTGGCTTGGTAAGAAGTGGTTTGACTTCTTAACCCAGTAAGACATACATTCATTTGTACATATGCAAATTTCAGTCATGTATGCATTTCTATTGGAAACTTATGTTTGTTTGAGTCACCATGGATCGATGATCAAGGAAATGATGTTCAGCTACCTTCAACTGAAAATTTCTCACTAGAAATTTATGAGTGAGTTCAAGGAAGAAAATTCTTGACAGGAGGACAAGAGAATACAGGAAGGAAAATGTTGACTACCTTTGAGTTTGGGCTCAAAGGCACTAAGCCAAGCAAGGCAATTGAATGAAGGCTATAAATGTGAGGGTGTTGTACTCTCATCTACTAAAAATATTAGGTAATAATTATTTTGGGGTCCAAAATATTCCCAATGGGGACCTGTGATCAAAATATGATCATGGACCTAAGTGATAGCTCAAATTTCAAAGTGGGTTAAAGTGTGTTGAATCTGAGCGACTGGATAGATCTTGTCTTCCTAATTCCAGTGCCGCCAATGGTTCGAAAAATTGACACCTTATGAAGAAGTTATCGCGATTTGAAAAGTCTAGTAAACTGGAATTTTTGGATTTTGACCAAGTTTGACTGGTGATTTGCGAAGTCAAAAAAAAAGAATATTCCATGGAATATTCCTTGGAATATTCCTTATAGGCAAATGGGATGTGGACAAGTGTCGCATTTTAATTGGCCGTAATTTTGGTTTCGACCAATCACAGGCTGCCATGTGGCAGGCCCAGAGGCCACCACGTGGCCCATGAACAGTGGTTTAAAAATTGTGGTTGGGGCTCCACATGATTCGATCGCACAACCTACCACAGAGAGCACCCACGCCTTACCATTTGGGCTACGGTATTTCATAACTATCATAGTAAGTCGGTTATATTTAAATTATATCGGTTCGGCATTTGGGGGTTTGAAGAGGCAAAAATCGAGGGCCATCTCCTCCCCACATGGCCAACAGCCATGATTTGAGGGTCAACACCGATGGCAAGCCCCTAACCACCATCCGCAAGCATTGCAAAAACCTTGTCACATGCAACATTTTTCATAATGTTAAGCCGACGATTCCGCAAACTTTTAACGTTACTGCGGGTTTTGGGGGGCATGTGCCCAACCCCAATAGCTAAAATTAATGTTAATGGTTAGCCACTAGTGGAAACGTTGGCAGCGCAGCTTTTATGGTGGAGTTCCATTTCAACTCCAACTTAATTGAAGTGCTCCAGATTTGGTGGAGCTAATTTAGGGGTCACTGGACAAAAATTTATTAGGCTCTATCTTGAGCTAGATTCTTCCATTCTAAGAGTGTGAATAGTCAATTTCGACTATATTAGACATTCTAGACTCATTGGTGAGGGTTTCAGAGCCATAAAAAGACTTATGATTGATATTTTTCATTATTGAAGTTCTAGGGGCCACCATGGGCCAACAGCGGAATGAGGCCTAGCCAAGGCGCTAGAGGCCTTACTTAGTAATCCAATAGTCAATTTTTTATGTTTCAGACATTATGGAACTAATGGTGTGGTTTTTAGAGCACTTATAGTAATTTTGAAGGTCGAGATGCTTCAGGGAAGTTTTGGGCAGCCCAAGGCCATCAGTGGATGGATGCCTAGATTGGGGAGCCAGAGTTCATTTTGAGCAAATGATTAACCTATTTTGGATGTCTGATGTATGTTGGAGATAGTAGAAAATTTTTTAGGGATAGAAAATGGATTCTGAGGAAGTTAGTGCCAAAGAGAAGCTCAAGGAAGCATAAGGGAACCGACTCAAGGAGGCAAGTCTAAGGGAGTTGATGTTCATTTCCAGAAATATTGCAGCCATTCCAGGGGTATGATGATATTCTAATCCCAATGTTTCAATTCAGATAACCATTTTAGTTGAGTAAATTACTTGTAAAATAATTTATACAGCATAATCCCAAAGAGCCAAGTCAGTTGACAAAGGCTCAAGGAGGCGTAGTCCACGATATTCGGGTGAAATCCTTTATTAAATTTGTTGTTATGGGTTGATGATTATTTTCTACATTATATGGTTGTTTCACATGCTTAATATTAGAAAAAAAAAAAAATCTTAAAGCACTTAAATAGTTAAAAAAAAACATACACCTGAATCAAATGTTTCAATTCCGCACAGTCAAGAATAAACTAGATCTTAATTTGTTTAAATGAGTGGGAGGTTCTTGAAAAGCATAGCAAGTTATCCAACCCTTTTTCATATCAGGTTGGTATCAGAGCACTAGGTTTCTTGCTTGATAGAGCACAAGGTTTCTTGTTTGACTTGAAAGGTGTTTAATAGTGCAAAGAATTTGACTATTTGCAAATTGACTATTTCTTACAAGTTTGAGTTTGCTAGAGGTGAAGAGAAATCTACTGATAGATAAGTCAAGAAGAGGACAAGAAGGAAGAAGTTTTGAAGCAATCTTCCTTACCCAAAGGACCTCAAGTCAACCCTTGAAGCACAAGAGGGTTTGTTTGCAAAAGGCTGCTTGAAGAAGAGCTTGACTCTATAGCCATTTTGTTCAAAAGCTTTGTCAATTGTTTTTGAAAGCTTTGTGTTGGGAAACAAGCTCCAAAAAGAGAAGAAAAGAGATATCAACACCTTAGAAATAAGCCACTTCGAGGGGTCAACCTCCAATACATTACATGAATGAACAATTCTTGGATGATACAATTCAAAAAACCTCCTTTCTATATATAGGAGTCCATGGGGCCATAATGTAATCCTAGTGGGCCACAATGTAATCCTAGCCGACCTAACAATAATAATTTAAGGGCACAATAATAACAAAATGGGGGTTACAAGGGTTCAATAATAACAATAAGGGGGTTACACTAACAATAATAAGGGACTATACTATTGATATAGGGACCTAACATGCCCCTCTCCTTCAAAAAAGTGTTGTCCTCAACGCTTGACTAGCTCCGGGTGCTTCTGTATAAAATTCTCATCCTCCCATGTAGAATCTTCGGTGGGTAAGTTCTTCCACTTGATGAGATACTCTGAAATTGATCAATTCCGTAGCTGTCGAGTTCTTGTTTCCATGACCGCTTCAGGTTCCAATATGATTTTCCTTCCTCATCAAGTTCTGGCAATATTGTTTGAACTGGAAGATTTTCACCTATAACCTTCTTTAAGCATGAAACATGGAAAATTGGATGCACTCGTGAAGAAGCAGGAAGCTCCAATTTGTATGCCATAGTACCAATCTTTTGCAACACCTTGTAAGGACCGTAGTACTTTGGTGATAATTTATTATCCTTCTTAGCTTGCTTGAGGGACATTTGTTTGTATGGTTGTAGCCGTAAAAATACTCAATCTCCTACATCAAAACTTCTCTCGCTGCGATGTTGATCTGCCTGTTGTTTCATTTGATTTTGTGCCAAATTCAGGTTATCCTTTAAGAGTTGGAGAACTTCTTGCTGATGCTCGATGTGATCTTCCATTGCTTGAACCTTCGAATTTTCCCTTAAATATGATGTGATGGATGGTGGATGATATCCATAAAGTGCCATAAATGGGGTCATTTTTGCTGCGGTATGGAAGGAAGTGTTATACCACCATTCAGCAAGAGGTAACCACTTGACCCATTGTGTTTGTTTATCAGATACAAAACAACGAAGATATCCTTCCAAGCATTTATTTACTATCTCAGTTTGACCATCAGATTGAGGATGATAAGATGAGCTATGAGCTAATTGAGTACCCAAACAAGAAAATAACTCCGTCCAAGAATTTCCAGTAAAAATGGGATCTCTGTCGCTCACAATAACCCTTGGGCTTCCATGTAGCTTTTGAATTCTGTCCATAAATGTAGTAGCAACTGTACTTGCTTTAAATGGATGAGATAATGCACAAAAGTGTGCATACTTGCTAAGTCTATCAACTACCACCATGATGACATTCTTTTCTTCGGACTTAGGTAAACCTGTGATAAAATCCATTGAAATCTCCTCCCAACGTTGACTTGGAATGGATAAAGGTTGTAGAAGTCCCGGGGTCTTAATTGTTTCCACTTTATTTTGCTGGCAAACCAAACATTCCGCCACAAACTTTTGAATATCGGATTTAAGGCCATCCCAAAAAAATTCTTTCTTCACCCTGTGGTAAGTTTTTAAAAATCCTGAGTGTCCTCCTAAAGGAGAAGTGTGCAATTCCAGAAGAATATTTTGTTTTAGCTGGGAATTCTTACAAAGATATAAGCGATCTTTGTACCATAGGGAATCATTTTTCCAACTAAATGTATCAGATGTACTAGGATCTTGCTGCAACTTTTGAATGAGTGTCCATACATCTTTGTCCTTCTTCCATTCATCTCTTGCTTCGGTTATCCAATACGGTTGGATAATAGAAATGGCACAAAGCAATGCTTCCACCTCTTCATTCTTTCTTGAGAGTGCATCTGCAACAACATTAAGCTTTCCTTTTTTGTAGATTATTTCAAAGTCATAACCTAACATCTTTGTGACCCATTTTTGCTGCTCTTCTGATGATAGTCTTTGTTCCAAAAAGTGTTTAAGACTATCATGATCAGTTTTTACCTTGAAGTGTCTTCCCATTAGGTAAGTTCGCCATTTTTTTAGTGCATGTAGTATTGCTAACATTTCCTTCTCATAAATAGGTTTTTGTAAATACTTTCCTTTGATTGGACGACTTTCAAAAGAAATGGGTCTTCCTTCCTGCATTAAAAATACACCAATTCCATTTCCTGAGGCATCACATTCCACAATAAAGGTTTTTGTGAAGTCTGGCGTAGCTAAGACCGGTGCTAGGCACATTGCCTCTTTAAGATGTTCAAAGGCCTTAGTTGCATCATGAGTCCATGAAAATGCATCTTTCTTCAATAATGTTGTTAGAGGTGCTGCTATTCTCCCATAATTCTTAACAAACTTGCGATAATACCCTGTTATCCTGAGAAATCCTCGCAACTGCTTTATGGTCGTGGGGAATTTCCATTCCTTAATAGCTTTAATTTTGTTAGGGTCTACTTTAACACCCTCGTGAGATATAATATGACCCAGATATTCCACCTCTTGTACTCCAAAGAAACATTTGGATGTTTTTGCATATAATTGTTTCTCCTTCAATAGTTTGAGCACCCTGTCAACATGTTCAACATGATCCTTCCAAGACCTGCTGTATATTAGTATATCATCAAAAAATACTAGCACAAATTTTCTAAGGAAGGGTTTGAAAATGGAATTCATCAACCCTTGAAATGTAGAAGGTGCATTGGTAAGGCCAAAAGGCATGATCAAAAATTCATAATGACCCTCATGAGTTCGAAATGTTGTTTTTGGAATATCTTCAGTCTTCATTCTAATTTGATGATATCCTAAATGAAGATCCAACTTGGTAAAATAAATTGCTCCATGTAATTCATCCAATAATTCATCAACCACAGGAATGGGAAATTTATCTTTAATGGTGATCTTATTGAGCTCCCTATAATCCGGACACATTCACCATAATCCATCCTTCTTGTGTACCAATACTACAGGAGAAGAGAAAGAACTTTGACTAGGTTGAATTATACCTGCCGCTAACATTTCTGCAATCATACGTTCAATTTCGCTCTTTTGGACGTAAGGATATCTATAAGGCCTGATGTTTGGAGGAACACTTCCAGGAATCAAATGAATAGCATGGTCATGATCACGAATAGGTGGGAGTCCTTTGGGAGTTTCAAACACCTTGGAATGATTGTCCAATACTTGTTGGAGATCTTCAGGAATAGATGATGTTGATGTTGGAACTTCTAGTGAGCATAATTGTGCAATTACACCTCGCTGTTCTTTCTTTAGAAGCTTTGTCATGACATTAGAGCTTATTATCCTTCCTGGCTTCCCTGAAATACCTCGTAATTCAACTTCCTTTCCTTCTGAAAAAAATACCAAGAAAATTTCTTGAAAATTAAAAGCTACCATCCCCAAAGATTGTAATCGTTGTACTCCTAGTAACACATCAGCACCTCCCATAGGAATGGAAAGCATTGGACTAGTCAATACATATTCCCCCATGGTTAGCTTGATATTATGGCATTTCCCAGAGCAATTTATAGTTCCTCCATTTGCAACCATCACTTGGCATTCTGGTGCTGGGTATAGGAAACAATTTAATTCCTTGGCTACCTTACAATAAATAAAATTATGGGTGCTACCTGAATCAATCAACACTATTACCTTTTTCTTCTTGATCTGTCCTGCTATCTTGAGAGTTTAAGGAGTGTTAATTCCTGCCAGCCTCCATGCCATCAATCTTATATTCCATGCCATCTATCTTAGATTCCATGCCTTTCTTCAAAACTTCCATGTCATTTTTTGTTTCTCTTTGCGAGAGCGAAATTTGTTGCACTTTCTCTTGTAATTTTGATATGTCATGTTGCCATTCTTCGTCTTCATGAGTCATAGTATAGCTTTCCAAAGGATTAATGGGTGTTGAATTCTTTTTAGGGGCCATTTTATAATCCAATACTGATATCTATTCTACAATATGCCCTTGCAATCAATTCAACTTGATTCTTCAAACAAGACTTATGCAATTCGGAAGAAAAAAAATACACACCTTTTACTTGCTTTTGAGGAGCTCGATATTGAAATTGTATTATCTCTGTGATTGTGGCTCTTCAATATTTGAAATTCAGCACTGAAGTAGCCCTCTTAATTATCTTTTTAATGCCACTGGTTTTACTTGATTTGGATTCTCCAAGATAAATTTATGTCCAATCTCCCACAATGACCTAATTATGGACTGGTTCAGTATAGCGAACTTGTACGACTTGCCACGTGTCACTGTTTTGTCATTCACCTCTAAAATTTATAGCCAAGAAACTATATTCAGTGTACTTGTGACCACTTTTTACGGCACTCCAATCCGATGCTCAGAGAGAGAGTTATTGAAATTTTCCCACGATCACCTTTTTGAGATGAAATTCGGGAGCCTGAAAAAGCACTACCTTCCACAGATCATATCTCCAAAAATATTGCGAACCAAGCTCTGAAATTTTTTGACGAGTTTCCTTAGGATTTCAGCTTTGCACCATAAAAATTTCAGATTCTGAACCTCAGTAGAAAAAAAGTTATAGCGCAAATGCCACGATGACCTGTTTAGGAGCCTGAAAAAATACCTAACTTCCACAGATCATATCTCCGAAAATATTGTGAACCAAGCTCTGAAATTTTTAGAAAATCTTTCTCAGGATTTTGGCTTCACACCCTAAAAATTTCAGCTTCTGAAACTTTGTAGAAAAAAAAATTATAGCGAAAATTCCACGATGACCTGTTTGGAGCAGCGAAACCCTAGAATCCAAAGCTCTGATACCAAATGTTGGGAAACCAGCTCCAAAAAGAGAAGAAAAGAGATATCAATGCCTTAGAAATAAGCCACTTCGAGGGGGCAACCTCCAATACATTACATGAATGAACAATTCTTGGATGATACAATTCACAAACCTCCTTTCTATATATAGGAGTCCATGGGGCCATAATGTAATCCTAGTGGGCCACAATGTAATCCTAGTTGACCTAGCAATAATAATTTAAGGGCACAATAATAAAAAAATGGGGGTTACAAGGGTACAATAATAACAATAAGGGGTTTACACTAACAATAATAAGGGACTATACTAGTGATATAGGGACCTAACACTTTGTGATATTTTGTTGAATTTATTTTGTTCATTTACATAATGATGAAAACTTCTTCAATTGAGGTTTCAAAACCCTCCTCCTTCATAAGATTCTTCGATGAAGAAATGAAGAGATACTTCTATATCCTGAAGGATATGGTGCAAATTCGTATGAAGATAGAAGCAAAAGCACTAGACGTCATGAGAAATTGGTTGCTATGAAGCAAGAGAAAAAAGGACTTCTCCAAAGAATGCATGAGATGGAGATGCAGCTCCATCAAGCCCAAGAGGCCATAACCAAACACATGCATGAAGTAGAGATAAATCACTCAAATTTGTCTTCAATTTCCTCTTCAGAAATATGTGTAGCCTCATTTGAAAAGCACACTAGAGGTATAGGGTCAAAGTTGATGTTTAAAATGGGACATCAAGGAAAGGGTTTAGGCAAACATGCAAAAGACATGATTGATCCTATTTTTGTTGAGGAAATACCTAAGAAGTTTGGTCTAGCTTATGTTCAATCTTATGGCGAAAACTCTACAAGCATGAAGGCATTTGAGACAACTTCAAAAATAACTTTTGTTACAATTTCTAAACCAAAAACATGTCAAGTTTGTTTTTTAAGTTGTTTTCCATTGTTTAAATCCTATGTTGCAGCAAGATGTTAATGGACATGCATTTTATGGTGAGAAAGAGATTTCATATAGCTATCAAGACATGTACATTGATGTTAGTCTGCAAAAGAAAGTTGGAACCTCTACAAGTTCATCTCCTCGAGAAGGCAAAAAATATGGACATGCAAAGCAACATTTGAAGTATAATTCTTCCCATAGTCAAGTTGATTATGATTATGTTAAGCATGGGAATTCTGCATGCTTGAATGGAAGAAAGATTTGTTGTTCCTATTGTGGTTTGTGTAACCATGATGTTTCAAAATGCTGGAAGAGGATGAAGGCATACAGGAAACAGTTGAAGTGAAGGCAACTTGCAAAGAAGGTGCAAAAGACTTGCACACATTGCCAGAGAAAATGAAATTTTGTTTCACAATGTTGGACAGTGCATCCAACTAATCATCCCAAGAAAATGAGGCAAGAGGATAGAAATACTGGTGAAATTGGAACCAAGGATTCCATCATTGATGTGAGAACATATGTTTTACATGAAGAAGATTTTCAGCAGCAAAAATCTCCATGGAAGTGGCTTGGTAAGAAGTGGTTTGACTTCTTAACCCTGCAAGACATACATTCATTTGTACATATGAAAATTTCAGTCATGTATGCATTTCTGTTGGAAACTTATGTTTTTTTGAGCCACCTTGGATCGATGATCAAGGACATGATGTTCAGCTACCTTCAACTGAAAATTTCTCACCAGAAATTTCTGAATGAGTTCAAGGAAGACAATTCTTGATAGGAGGACAAGAGCATTCAGGAAGGAAAGTGTTAACTACCTTCGAGTTGGGGCTCAAAGGAACTAAGACAAGTAGGGCAAGGTGAATGAAGTTTGGAAATGTGAGGTTGTTGTACTCTCATCTACTGAATAGATCAGGTAATCAGTCTTTTGGGGTCCAAAAGATTCCCAATGGGAAGGTGTGATCAAATTATGATCAAGGAACTAAGTGATAGCTTAAATTTCAAAGTGGTAAAAAGTGTGTTGAACCTAATCAACTGGATATATCTCATCTTCCTGATTCAGGTGCCGCGAACTGTTCGAAAAACCGACACCGTATGAAGAAGATATCGCGATTTGAAAATTCCAGTAAACTGCAATTTTTGGCTTTTTACCAAGTTTGACTGGGTATTTGAAAAGTCAAAAAAAGATAATATTCCTAGAATTTCCTTGGAATATTCCCCTCTAATATTCCTTCTGGGCGAATGGGATGTGGACAAGTGTCGCATTTTTAATTGGGTGTAAGTTTTGTTTTCGACCAATCACAGGCTACCACGTGGCAAGCCCGGAGGCCGCCACGTGGCCCATGAACGATGGTTTAAAAATTTTGGATGGGGCTCCATAGGAGTCAATCGTGCAACCTATCATAGAGAGCACCCATGCCTTACCATTCGGGCTACGATGTTTCTTAACTATCGTAGTAAGCCGATTATATTTAAATTATATCGGTTCAGAATTTGGTGGTTTGGAGGGGCTAGCCCCTCCCCATATGGCCAACAGCCATGATCTAAGGGTTAACACCAACAGCAAGCCCATAGCCATCATCCACAACCATCGCAAAAACCTTTTCACATCCAACATTTTTCATAATGTTAAGCCGACGATTCCGCAAACTTTAAACGTGACCGCGGGTTTTGGGGGGGCTTGTGCCCGACCCCAATGGCTAAAATTAATGTTAACAGTTAGCCACTAGAGGAAAATTTGGAAGCACACATATTATGGTGGAGTTCCATTTTTAACTCCAACTTAACTGAAGTGCTCCAGATTTGGTGGAGCTGATTTAGGGGTCATTGACCAAAATTGACTAAGCTCTATCTTGAGCTAGATTTGTCTATTCTAAGAGTGTGAATAGTCAAATTAAACTATATCAGACATTCCAGACTCATTTGTGAGGGTTTCCGAGCCATAAAAGTACTTATGAGCTATATTTTTCATCAGAGAAGTTCTAGGGCCACCATGGGCCAGCAGCAGAATGAGACCTAGCTAGGCCCGCTAGTGGCCTTACTCAGTAATCCAATAGTCAAATTTTGATGTTTCAAACATTCTAGAACTAATGGTTTTCTTTTCAGAGCTTGTAGATGAATTTTAAAGGCCTAGATGTTTCAGGGAATTTTTGGGCAGCCCAGGCCCATAAGTGGATGGAGTCCTAGATTGGGGAGCCAGAGCTCATTTTGAGAAAATGATCAGCCTATTTTGGATGTTTGATGTATGTTGGAGATATTATAAAGGGTTTTAGGGATAGAAAATGGATTCTAAGTCAGTTAGTGCCAAAGAGAATCTCAGGGAAGCTTAAGGGCATCGACTCAAGGATGCAAGTCTAAGGGAGTCAAGGTTCATCTTCAACAATATTGCAGCCATTCCAGGGGTATGATAATGTTATAATCCCAATGGTTCAGTTCAGATAACCATTGGAGTTGAGTAGATTACTTGTAAAATAATTTATACATCACAATCCCAAAGATCCAAGTCAGTTGACAAAGACTTAAGGAGACATAGCCCATGATATTTGGGTGAACTCCTTTATTAAATTTGTTGTTATGTGTTGATTCCTATTTTCTACATTATATGGTTGTTTCACATGCTTAATATCAGCAAAAAAAATATTCTTAAAGCACTTAAGTAGTTAAGAAAAAACATACACCTGAATCAAGTGTTTCAATTCCGCACAGTCAAGAATAAGCTAGATCTTAATTTGTTTAAATGAGTGGGAAGTTCTTGAAAAGCATAAGAATTTATCCAACCCATTTTCAAATCAGGTTGGTATCAAAGCACTAGGTTTCTTGCTTGACAGAGCACAAGGTTGCTTGTTTGACTTGGAAGGTGTTTAACAATGCAAATAATTTGACTATTTGAAAATTGACTATTGCTTACAAGTTTGAGTTTGCTAGAGGTGAATGGAAAGGTACTGATAGCTAAGTCCAGAAGAGGACAAGAAGGAAGAAGGGTTGAAGGCATATTCCTTACCCAAAGGACCTCAAGGCAACCCTTGAAGCATAAGAGAGTTTGTTTGTAAAACGCTGCTTGAAGAAGAGCTTGACTCTATAGCCATTTTTTGTTGAATTTATTTTGTTCATTTACATAATGATGACAACTTCTTCAAGTGAGGTTTCAAAATCCTCCTCCTTCACAATATTATTCGATGAATAAATTAAGAGAGACTTCTATATCCTGAAGGATATGGTGCAAATTTTGTATGAAGATAGAAGAGAAAGCACTAGACTTCATAAGCAATTGGTTGCTATGAAGCAAGAGAAAGAATGACTTCTCCAAAGAATGCATGAGATGGAGATGCAGCTCCATCAAGCCCAAGAGTCCTTAACCAAACACATGCATGAATCAGAGGTAAATCACTCAAATTTGTCTTCAATTTCCTCTTCAGAAATATGTGTAGGTTCATTTGAAAAGCACACTATAGGTAGAGGGTCCAATTTGATGGGTTTAGGCAAACATTCACAAGGCATTATTGATCCTATTTTTCTTGTGGAAAGACCTAAGAAGTTTGGTCTAGGTTATGTTCAATCTTATGGTGAAAACTCTATAGCCATGAAGGCATTTTAGACAATTTCAAGAAGAACTTTTGTTACAAGTTCTAAGCCACAAACATGTCAAGTTTGTTTTCAAGTTGTTTGCCATTGTTTAAATCCTATGTTGTAGCAAGATTTTAATGGACATTCATCTTATGGTGATCAAGAGAGTTCGGACAGCTATCAAGACATGAACACTGATGTTAGTCTGCAAAAGAAATTGGAACCTCTACAAGTTCATCTCCTCGACAAGGAAAAAAATATGGACATGCAAAGTAGCATTTGAAGTATAATTATTACCATAGTCAAGTTGATTATGTTTATGTTAAGCATGGAAATTCTGCATGCTTGAATGCAAGAAAGAGTTGTTGTCCCTATTGTGGTCTATGTAACCATGATATTTCAAAATGCTAGAAGAGGATGAAGGCATACATGAAACAGTTGAAGCGAAGGCAACAGTCAAAGAAGGTGAAAAATACTTGCACACATTGCCAGAAAAAGGGACATTTTTTTTCTCAATGTTGGACATTGCATCCAATTAATCATCCCAAGAACATGAGGCAAGAGGATAGAAAGACTGGCGAAATTGGTACCAAGGATTCCATCATTGATGTGAGAACAGATGTTTCACATGAAGAAGATTTACAGTAGCAAAAATCGTCGTGGAAGTGGCTTGATATGAAGTGGTTTGACTTCTTAACCGAGGAAGACATACATTCATTTGTACATATGAAAATTTCAGTCATGTATGCATTTTTTTGGAAACTTATGTTTGTTTTTTCCACCTTGGATCGATAATCAAGGACATGATGTTCAGCTACCTTCAACTGAAAATTTCTTGCCATAAATTTCTGAGTGAATTCAAGGAAGACAATTTTTGACAAGAGGACAAGAGCATTCAGGAAGGAAATTTTTGACTACCTTTGAGTTGGAGCTCAAAGGAACTAAGCCAAGCAGGGCAAGGTGAATGAAGGCTGGAAATGTGAGGATGTTGTAATCTCATCTACTAAATAGATCAGGTAATCAGTCTTTTGGGGTCCAAAATATTAGAAATTATGAGAGAGCAGAAACGCACAATATTCACACACACAATAATTATTTTTCTATCATAATCAAATGAATATATTACAATTTTTATAGTGCTGTTGAGATCCAACTAATTCCACTCTTGGAGGGAGAAGTTGAGATAATCTCTCAACATCCTCCAACACACCAAACCAATCCCTAATCTGTAGTATGAATATTAAATGAGGCATTATCTCAAACACCCCCCCTTAATGCCTACGTTACAGAAATGAAGATCACACTAATTTAATACAACCATTTGTCTGCCCTGGTCTTCATTAACATTTGTACCCACTCTGAGATCTCATAGACAACGCTCTTTTCTCCACCATTTTTGAGCTACCATTCAACCCATTTAAAATACATTTGTTTCTGACCAGCGATACTAAATTTGTAAGATCAAGGATTCTTCACACCCCCGAAGAAGAGTCTCCACACTGAGCTATCCTATGGAAATATTTCCATCTGTGAAATAACCCCGAAGAATAAATGTCAACAGTCTATAGGAAAATATTCTGGATACAGAATATGATCAGTGATTAATCCTACAAAGTGACCTTTACATACAAGGATCTCATTGTCTAACCTGTAACTGATGCTCTTGAAGCCCCGAGGAACGACAAGATCCATCAGCATATAACAAATTCACACAATCAAATTAGTCAATTGTCCTCTTGGCACCGAAGAACGTCGAGAACGACTAATTTAAATTGTGTAAATTTATTCAATAATTGGTTCTGCACTACACCTTAAAACAATATAAAAATAATAAATTTGACATAATATATATCTAACAAATGCACAGGAAGCTTCAATTTCTTCGTCAGTATATAGCACCTTCCTCCCGATGATTTGATTCTCCAGCGATGGCAGCCTCCGTCTTTTGCAAATGAATTTGAATAAAACTAGACAACTACAGAACGTTTTGCAGAATGTAAATGATTTGTAGTTATAATGCGAGTGCGTTTCACTGAATGTAAATGATTTGCTCAAATTCTATGTCCACGTTATGCATTGATGTACAATTATCAATTATTTTCTCATCATGTTATGTATTTATGCACAGTAACTCATTAATGTCCATGTCCACGTTATGCGACAATGCACTTAAGCATATTGAGTTGAACTGACTACGTTTTGTTCGCAGTAGTATCCGGTGAAACTCAGCGGAAACAACATGAACTTTGGCGGCAGCAATAACATGGTCAACCACAGGTGCAATAGCAGCAACAGGAACGTGATCGGCCCTAACACCTGGATCGACGGAAATCCGATCGTGGGCAACAACAGTGGCAAAACAGCAGCAACGAAATAAACAGCGGCAAGCTTCGATCCGAATCAAAACAGTTCCATGCTGCTGCCGAATTTCTTGTTCCAAATGGGCAGCACCGCCATTTTGTTATCCAACAAACGCAAAGAACAAAGACACGTGAAATGCAGGCTCATTCATGCATTTCGAACTCACAAAGGCGCAGACGATAAAGCGTATCGGTGCATTTATCAAGAAGAAGACGTGCAGGGGAAATTCTTCGCTTTCGAGAGATATGATGGCGATCACCAGCGACGCGTTGAAGGCCAATATAACGACCCTCGGGCCTCTAGTTTTTCCAGTTTCCGAGCAGCTGCTTTTCAAGAAGGAAAGATGTGATTGATCTACATGGAGGCAGATCTCAAATGTCATCCTCTCTGAGATCTCTTGCATTGTCGATCTCAAGATTACAATTTCCACGACAGCTCTAGCAATGACAATGCTCTGCAACAAGACGTTTTCTACCGAATTCAATGCGCAGCAGCAACCAATCATAGAGCTGATCTGCACATCTAATTATCTTCTTTGGTTTCGAATCTCCTCAAACATCAATCTTGACTCCTCAACCAACGATCTGCAATAGATTAGACTAGATTGACAACGACTATGTAGATACACAATGAACACACAACATTCTCACAAACAAAAGAATTCAACACTCCTAATCTACGTATGTACATAGAACCTCTCCCAAACTATTTCATCTTCCTGGGCACTCCCGTGAGGGATTAAGCCCAACCTGGCTCCGATACCATATTAGAAATTATGAGAGAGAAGAAACGCACAATATTCACACACACAATAATTATTTTTCTATCATAATCAAATGAATATATTACAATTTTTATAGTGCTGCTGAGATCCAACTAATTCCACTCTTGGAGGGAGAAGTTGAGAGAATCTCTCAACATCCTCCAACACACCAAACCAATCCCTAATCTGTAGTATGAATATTAAATGAGGCATTATCTCAAACACAAAAGATTCCCAATGCGGAGTTGTGATTAGATTATGATCAAGGACCTAAGTGATAGCTCAAATTTCAAAGTGTTTGAAAGTGTGTCGAACTTGAGTGACCGAATAGATCTCATCTTCCTGATTCCGGCATTGCAAACGGTTCGAAAAATCGACACCGTATGAAGAAGTTATCGCGATTTGAAAAGTCCAGTAAACTACAATTTTTGGCTTTTGACCAAGTTTGACTAGGTATTTGTAAAGTCAAAAAGAGAGAGAATATTCCAGGGAATATTCCTAGAATATTCCTTAGAATATTCCCCTATAATATTCCTTCTGGGCAAATGGGATGTGGATAAGTGTTGCATTTTAATTGGGCGTAAATTTTAGTTTCGACCAATCACAGGCCACCATGTGGCAGGCCCAAAGCCTGTCACGTGGCCCATGAATGATGGTTTCAAAATTGTGGTTGGGGCTCTGCAGGAGTCGATCGTGCAACCTACTGCGGAGAACACCCACACCTTACCATTTGGGCTACGATGTTTCTTAACTATTGTAGTAAGCTGATTATATTTAAATTATATCAGTTTGGCATTTGGGGGTTCGGAGGGGCCAACCCCTCCCCATATGGCCAACAACCATGATCTGAGGGTTAACGCTGACGGCAAGCCCATAACCGCCATCTGCAACCATCACAAAAACCTTGTCACATGCAACATTTTTCATAATGTTAAGCCGACGGTTCCGCAAACTTTTAACGTGACCGCGGGTTTTGGGGGAGCATGTGCCCAACCCCAACGGATAAAATTAATTTTAACAGTTAGCCACTTTAGGACAAGTTGGCAGCGCGCCTTTTATGGCAGAGTTCCATTTTTATCTCCAACTTAACTGAAGTGCTCCAGATTTGGTGGAGCTGATTTAGGGGTCACTGGACAAAAATTGATTAGGCTCTATCTTGAGCTAGATTTGTCCCTTATTAGAGTGTGAATAGTCACTTTTGACTATCTCAGACATTCCAGACTAATTGGTGAGGATTTCAGAGTCACCAAAGGACTTCTGAGCGAGATTTTGCATCAGAGAAGTTCTAGGGGCCACCATGGGCCAGCAGCAGAATGAGGCCTAGCCAGGGCAGCTAGAGGCCTTACTCAGTAATCCAATAGTCAATTTTGGATGTTTCAGACATTCTAGAACTAATTGTGTGTTTTTTAGAGCCTATAGAGTACTTTTGTAGCCCGATATGCTTCAGATAAGTTTTAGGGGCTAGCAGGAGAAGGAGGCCTATCTAAAGCAGCTAGTATACATTCTCAACAAACCAGTAGTCTAGTCTAACTATTTTGAGAATTATGAATCCAATGGAAGTATTTACATAATATTTTGAGGACTTCTGAAGGCCAATATGCTTCAGAGAATTTTTCAGTGACCCCAAATCCAAGGGGTGCCACCAAGTGTTGGAGGAGAAATTGAAGCATCCAGAGCCCAATTTATGAAAGTGAATAATCTATTCTAACTATTTTGGACATTTTTAATCCATTTAAAGGATTTTTAGATCCATTTGAAGACCTCTAAAGGTTGAAGAGCCACAGGAAAGTTTTGGGCAGCCCAGGGCCATCAGTGGATGGAGGCCTAGATTGGGGAGCCAGAGCTCATTTTGAGAAAATGATCAGCCTATTTTGGATTTCTGATGTATGCTGGAGACAGTAGAAAAGGTTTTAGGGACAGAAAAGAAATTCTAAGGCAGTTAGTTCCAAAGAGAAGCTCAGGGAATCATAAGGGCACCGACTCAAGGAGGCAATTCTAAGGGAGTCGAGGTTCATCTTCAACAATATTGCAGCCATTCCATGGGTATGATGATGTTCTAATCCCAATGTTTCAATTCAGATAACCATTGCAGTTGATTAAATTACTTATAAAAGAATTTATACATCACAATCCCAAAGAGCCAAGTCAGTTGACAAAGGCTCAAGGAGACGTAGCCCATGATATTCGAGTGAACTCCTTTATTAAATTTGTTGTTATGTGTTGATTCTTATTTGTTGAATTATATGGTTGTTTCACATGCTTAATATTATCAATATATATATATATATATATATATATATATATATATATATATATTCTTAAAGCACTTAACCAGTTAAAAGAAACATACACCTGAATCAAGTGTTTCAATTCCGCTCAGTTAATAATAAGCTAGATCTTAATTTGTTTAAATGAGTGGGAGGTTCCTGAAAAGCATAACAAGTTATCCAATCCATTTTTAGATAATTTACCATGTCAAAATATTGCCTATATTCTATACTCCATTTGATTTCAAAATCTTTCTTGAGCATATTGGTTATGTTTCTAAGAATTTCAGTAAGATTAGGGATAAATCTTCTCAGAAAAATTATTTTCCCTATGAATGATTGAAGTTATTTAATGTTTCTTGGGGGAATGATATTTAGGATTGATTCAAATCTCTTAGGGTCAATTCTAACTCCATATTTTTATATGATATGTCCTAACAGTTTACTTTCTTCTAGGCCAAATATTGTTTTCTTGGGATTTAAAGATATGCCAAATTTCCTACATTTCTCAAAGACTCGTCTCAAATGTCTCAAGCGTTATTCGTCAGACTTTGAATACACAGTTACATCATCCAAATAGATTACAATAAAGAGGCCAATATTTTCTAAAAAGGCAATGTCCATTTCTCTTTGGAACGTGGCCCCAACATTCATCAGTCCAAAAGGCATTTTCACATGCATGAAAGTGCCCCATGGAGTGGTAAAAGTTGTTTTTTCTTGATCTTATGGATCAACCAGGACTTGGTTATAGCCAGAGAAAGCATCTAGTAATGGTATCCTAGTTGATCCTATCACCTTTTGTAAGATATGGTCCATTTTGGGTAAGGGATAGTTATCTTTCAGGGAAACCTTATTCAGGATTCGAAATTCAATGCATAACCTGATTTCTCCAGTTTTCTTCCTGGTTGGTACTAGGTTAGACACCCATTTCGAATATCTAAGAGGAACAATTATTTTAGCATCATACATTCGTTTAACTTCTTTCTCAACTAAAGGTAACAAAACTGGATGTATCCTCCGAAGTTTTTGTTTGAAAGGCTTTTGTTCTTCTTTAATTGGAATTTTGTGTTGAATGATGTTGGAATCATAAAATTTTAGATCCTTATAACTCCAAGTGAACACATCAATGTATTATTTGAATATGGCTATATATTTCCATTTAGTAATAAGAGGTAATGTTTTTGGCAGTTTAATCATCTTCAAGTTTTGTTCAGTACCTATGTTACATTCCTCAACTTCTGCTCCAATGGGCTCAAGTTTAGGCTTCTTTGCTACATCAGTGAAGTCAAAGAGGTCTTCTAATGGAGCTAATCCCCAGGGAAAAACGTTATCTTTTAGTTGAAGCATTTCAAAATCCTCATTTTCAGGATCTATTTCATGAATTTCTAATGTATGCACACTTTCATCTAAAATATTATTTACATCTAATCTACCACACTGCTTTTTCAATCAATTATATACAACTATTGAATTTTCCACATGATCATGTAGTTTATGTTCCTGATTATCCAAATCTATCTGTGTTTCCTCGAACTCAAATTTTGACTTCAAGAATTTTTCAATCTGTTTTTCATTCCCGAAAACCTGCCAATATCGTATGTTATCTGGTATTGCAGGTCGATGTTTAATTTCAATTGTGTGTGGTTTAATCGGGTGAGGTACTTTTCAAGTGCTTGCAAAAACATCAAGACTATAAGCTATGACATTTTGACTTCTTGGAATTACTACTAGATCGTATTCCAAAAAATTTTGTAAGTAATCGAGCACTGCATTTCTATAGGCTCTTAATCTAGGGTGTTTAATAGCATATTCTCCTTTTACATGTTTGATGATTAATTCAGAATCTCCCTCCACAATAATTCTTTTGGCCCCTAATTTCTTAAGCAACTGCAAACCTAACATCAAAGCTTCATATTAGGCAATATTATTGGTGCACTAAAAATTGAGTTTATAGGAATGCCCTTCACAATGATTATTAGCTGGATTAGATAACCAGATTCTTGCTCCAGAGCCTTCTTTACTACAAGCCTCATCAAAGGTCATATTCCAAAAGAGTTCTAAAGTAGGAGTTAATTTTTTTATTAGAGTTGTTTTTTTAGGTGTATCCAGGTAATCTCCAAATTGGGGTTCTATTTCAGTATCATTGAATAATATGAATGAATATAAATCAGTCAGAACAGAATATAGAGGGTAATAATGAGGTTTTTCTTGACTTCTTACCATATATTTCACGAGTTTCCCTCTATAATCTTCTTTGCTAGCCAAACACTGGTATTGTAGAAAAAGTCATATCTAGTTGAAGAGTTCATTGTAGCTTTTCTTCCTAAGAACATGATAAAAGCATGCCATATTTAGGAGGAATGTCTACTACAAAAATTTCCATAACTAGGCTTTTGGCTGGGATTTGAGACAAATTTATACACAATTCCTTGATGAGACCTAAACACTTCACTTTACTTGAATCAAATGAGTATAGATCTTTGTAGGTCCTAGTGATGTCAAGACATAACTTTTCCATTACAGCTTTGGGCATTAAGTTGTGTGAAGCCCTTGAATCCAGCATAGCATTATGTAGGATTTTATCATGTATGTTTAAGATGACATAGAAAGGAGGGACTGCTCCTTCTTGTAACTTACCATCTACTTCTAGACCAAACAGTAATTCAGGTTGATCATCATTCAGATTAAGAGTGTCAGCAGTTTCCCCTATTTTCAGTACTTCCATTACCTGAGTTCTATATGTTTTTTTTCATTATATCTGTCAAAGGGATGGGAATTTTGACTTTAGCTAGTTCATTTTCAAGATTAAATGATGATTGAATCTTTACAACATTATGAATTTCAGGTACATCGAAAGTTTCTTTAGATTTAAGTAGGGTTTGCTGACTGGTGGTTGGAACATCAGTTTGAGTTGTTTTAGAGATCAAATCAATTGTCTTTCTAGTAAAAACCTATAAAGGTTTCTTACCAAGAGTTTCAGCAGATTTCTTAGAAGACTTTTCTATTGTTTTCTTAGGATCTGAATTGGAGGAAATTTTGGGAGGTTGATAAGTATTCTTTTTAGTAGTATTGTCAGAACTTTTTCTGCTCCTAAGATTATATTGTTTGTGCACCTCCATAATGGTGTTTTCAAATCCTTGTTTATATTCTTCTTCAGATTCATCTAATTCAAGCTCTATTTGAGCTAATGAAAATAGCTTCTGGTCTTCTTCTGTGAGAAAAATAGTATCATTATTTTGTAAACCAAACAGATTTATTTGGTTGTCTTCTTCCTCTTGAATGATCTCTCCATTTTCATCAACATAATTATCTTGAAAAGGGGGTCTAATTTGTTGGTCAAGTCCCCTTTGTTTAATCTGTGGTTGGTTCATCCTATTGTTTTGATTGTGGTTTTGGGGAGGGTTTTGATTTTCCCTAGGGATGTTTCTATCAATCATCATTCATTCCATTACCCTCATTAGAGAATATATCTTAGCATCAGTGCTAGAGGTTGATGCTTATTATTTTATGGTAAATATCTTCTCAACTCTCATCTTAGCTCTTTTGGCCAAAAAATTGGCTTCTACACTGACTGCTATGGTCTGCATTTCCTCTAAAGTGTCAGGATTCCTCTCTCTTAACTGATAATCTATGTCTATTTTAAAACCATATGGAAATGTAATCAGCACTAATCCTTTGGGTGGTTTTATGCGAGCAAGAATAGTGTTATAAATAGAGTTGAATCTGGCACAATAATCCTGCACACTCTCTCTATTATCTCTTTTGATATTTTCATATTCTGAGAGAATTTAGAGGGGGTTCTTTTTAACTTTCTATCTATCTAGAAATTGACATTTTATAACTGTTAGATTATGGATGGAACCAGTTGGTAAAGCTCTAAACTATTTCCTGACTTCACCCCCAAAGGTTTGAACGAATAATCTCATCATAACATCATCAGCATCAATCTCATATCAATCAAAGAAATCATTCATTATGTCTACATCCTTTTGAGAAGTAATGTGTTGGGTGCTATCGAATTGGGGTATTTTCGATTGATAATATTGGGGCATAGCCCCTGGATTTTGAGGAAGAACCAATGGAGCATAACGTGCAGCCATGATTGGAGGTGGAGGGTTTATAGGTGGAAGATTATTAGGTGGTGGATTAATAGGTAGTGGAGGAAGTGGAAAAGGTTGAACTATATGTGAAGGAGAGGATGGATGAAGTGATGGAGATGAAGGCTTTTGAGTATTTATGAGAGGATAAGCAACATAATTTTCATAAGCAGCTGAACTCACATATCTTTTTTGAACAGTTTGGGATGTAATGGATGAAGCAGTAGTATTTAATGCAGACAATCCTACTGATTGTTGAAGAAAGGCATTTGTAACTACTGAAGTGTTGTCTAATACCAAATTTTTGAGGATTTTATAACCCTAGACAATTTCTTGATCGAATTTTAAAGAAGACGAACTTTTAGGTGAATCTAGATGCATAATCGATCGGTTAAGGACTATTCTATCTGCCCAATTTAGGGATTTTCTTCTAAAGAGGATTTGTTCAAAATTTATGTCAAATTCGATATCTTGTAAGGTCTCAAGCTTAACAGGAAGGGATTGTGCTCTTGGGAGAGTATTATTACTTCCCAAGCTTTCTGATGAACTTATCTATTTAACTGATTTCTTTGAAGTATCCCTAGTTCTTCTTCCAATCCTTTGAGGATCATCCACTATTTTAGGTGGTTTGGGATCAGGATGGGATCTTGTATAAGGTCTCTTGGAAGCCAGTTTTAAAAATCAAATGCACACTATAAAATGTAATTCACACCAATCTTTTGAATTTGAAATTGCACACTATATTTACAAAAATAAAAAAGATAGCAATCTCTATGAAATATTAATACAGTCATTATCTAACCAGAGATTGAATTTGAAAGAAACTATGATTGGCTTCAATTCTTCCCCAGTATGGTTGCCACTAAGTTAGCGTTCTGTAATTTTGCTAGAGATAGTGAGAAATAATCACATAGGCCAACATCAAACCAACTTTGGAATCCATGACCTAGCCTTCCTAAATTCAGAGAGTGCTCTCTCTATAACATTTATCTTTGTTTAAATAATTTTTATGCTAGTTATGATAGTACTTGTGTTTTGGGTTTGTTTTGGATTTCTGGAAGATTGATTGTATTTAATTTATTAATATATTTTGGGAAATGGAGTCAAAATATAACTGGATGGTTGCATCAATATTTCACAGAGTAAACACAGGGAAATCTAGGAATATTTACTGGATCTCTAGGATTTATAAATGGATTTATGGCAGAAATATGAATAGATTCAGCAGAACTAAAGAGCAATTAATAATTCTGTAGTTTGGCTTTTAATGGAAAACTTAATGATCGTAAAGGCAGCCAGAATAAGGTACTCAAAATTAAATCCTATTCATCACGCTTTCTTCTTTACAATTAGAATTCAGATGTTTACAATGAAAGAGTGTTGGAAATATTGTCATTGATGGCAAAGGAGAAGAAACGAGTTGCACCTGAACTATAATAAAGAAGAACCAACAATAAGGCAAAGGAGACAAACAAGGAGCAGAGGCAGCAAGGGCAGCAAGAAGAGGCAACTCAGACACCAGGAAGAAGTAGAGACAGGGCCATTTGATTTTGAAGATCTGGCCAAAATCAAGAATGCTTTTGTATCTGATTTTATATATATGAATGAAGGAATTTGGTTTTGAAATATATGTGCATTATTTGATCGAATTCTGTGGATAATTACATGAGAACTCTGTAATAGATCTCTATGATGGTGTTCTGCATATAATTGAAGAAAATCCATATAATTGTTTGGGACAGATTTAAGTGGAAGGGTTTTTTTATATATCCTTGGAAATACTGAGTAAATGTACAAACGAATTGAGTGGGACAGAGAATTCTGCCATTCTACGTGCAAGCCACATTTGTAAAGAAGTTGTGTGGTGCAAAGGGGAACATTCACCTATTGAATTTGTGTGTTAATATTGAACATTGATGGTAATTCTATATACATCGATCATAGACTGAATCGATAAGATGGAAGAGAGATAACCTCTCGAATCTATGTAACGAGTGTTTGGTCTTGAAAGATGTAAGGAGATTCGATCTCAAAGGAGGGTCATACACCCGGTTGTGTATATACAGTGAATAGAATCCTGGGCTTTGAAGCTACATATGAGGATTTCATTGTATTCATAACGATGGATTTGTAACACAGTAACTGAATATAGAGAAACAGTCATGCACTGTCTGTGTGCCGAAGAGGGTTGGAGGCTAGAAACCAGACCTGTTTGGAGTCATAGATTGAACAGAGGTGGAATTTACAAAGTAATGGCACAAATAAACCTGTGAATTTGAGGCGTAGAGGTTTGAAGACCAATTGATAACTTAACCCAGAAAGTAGGAGTCACAAGGTATAAGGCGGAGTTATGAAGAAAAAGGCGGGTTTTGATAGAACTATGCAAAGGAACCTTGAGTGAAGACGCAAAGGAACCATGAACAGGGAAGTAGTCTTAAGAAACCACTTACGGTTTTCACATAAATTTAAAATGGTAAGCGGAATCGAAGAAAAAAAATGTGATAAGGGTCCACGTGTGACACGTGTCCTGAAGTGGTATTCTGAAACCACGAATTTCACATTATTTTGGAGAGTTAAGTCATGAGGTTAAAAATTTTGCGATATCCATTGGATTTCACATAATGGGTTGATGTGTTGCAACCACCGCTGGATCACAAGTGAAGTAGCACAGGCGAAAGGTACGTTAAAATAATATTGGGACCCAATATTAAAGGTGCGATGGTTTATGTTTTAAACCAAGGTCGGAGTTTTGTATGAAATACAATGGAATATGAACATAGCCCAATGTGTTAATAAAAGGCGAAGACTTATGTTTGATATAATATATGTTGTCAAAATTGTAGTACAATTTGGGGTTTTAATTCAAGTCTTACTATATTCAGATTTCTATAAAGTGAGTGTGGGCCCCAAGATTTTTTTTATATTGAAGTATGGGTTTTAACCAAGGTCGGGTTTGATATATGTTAATAACTATTGTGGCCGAACATTCATATTTGTTTCCATTGTATTTTAATCCAAAGTCAAATTTCATGTGAAGATGTGCGTTGGTTTATCCACGTTATGATATGGCTTGCTAGTCTATGGTTTCCTCAACCTTTATTTGAAGGGAAAAGAAAATTCTGTGGTAAGTTATTGTGTTGGATTTTAAACCAAGGGAGGAATATTAACATGGGTAAGACGTGTAATGGATGGTGGCTGAAAGTATAATGTGTTGCACACATTTGATGAATGATAAGAAGGTAAGTTGAAACAGTAAAGGTTTATGTCGTGGATTTTATACCTATATGAGTATCCATTCCATAAAGTGGCCACTATATAATGCATTTTATTATAAAGGTTGAAAGTTGATTCGAATGCTCTGAAGTGTATTAACTAAGGTTTAGAGTTTGGATTTAATTGTATATGCATATTTGAAATATGAAGTTTATCATATGTATGGTTTCATAACCATAGATTAAAGAAGCTTCCGTGTACAGTAATTTAAATTGCCAGTTCAAAAAATAAGATATTGAAATTGCCCAGATCGGTATTTGTATAGAACATAGAAATTGGAGATGCATTTTCACATGCACAGGAATGAAAATGTGGGTCTGGCAGGGGTACATGCATAGAAAGAAGGAGAGTATGCAGAACTGTTACATGACAGTAGCAGAAAAGACAAACGCACAGCGAGCCAAGAACTGAATGGGTTGAATTAAAATATTTATTGTAATTGAAAATGTAAAGTTTTATTTATTTTATATTGTTTGTGATGCAATGGCAAGTCTCCGAAGGCAAAACAAAACTCCACTGAAATATTGAAATATGTATGTACTGCTATATTCCTCTAAATCAGCTAGACAAAGAAATGAGAAGGCGGAAGTCAAAGAGTCATGGTTGTTCATTTCGAATTCCTTGAGGAATGCTAACAGTCATGAGGTAATCTCTATAAATAATATTACAAAGATATACATAGAGAAGTTAGAGAATGGAGAAATTAGGCAGAGAGGGTAAGAAAAAGGAAGAGCAGATAGAGAAGCTGGGAAGGTGCAAAGATGATATAAGGCAGATATGAAGGCTGGTGGACAGCAGTGAAGAAGGAACAGAACAGAGCTAATATCCAGGTAAATCAGCAAGTTTTTTTTGAAAGAGTGAGGACGTTGGTGCTTCCATATCAATTTGTAGCTTGATAGATGTCAGTTGTAGTTGGATGAGGTAGGAGCCTCCTGTAGGTTGTAGCCTACAGAAAATAGATGGGAGATGGAGCTTCCTTGCAAGTTGTAGCTTGCAGAATTGAGGTAGGAGCCTCCTGTAGGTTGGAGCCTACATAAAATCAGTGGTGAGAGGGAGTTGGAGCTTTCCTTTGCATCACAACAATAATAAGATGCGGTTTTTTCCCTTATGGGTTTCCACTTATATTTGTTTTCTATGTGCATGATGATTATGTGTTGATATTCATTATTTAATCTGCTTAATACCTGCTACTCACTTATTAATATTGTTGTTCCATTGTATATTAAGTTGATCACGAAATCAAGATGTAAATAAATGTAAAAGAAATTTTTACAAGACCATAACTGTGTTAAATTGATTCACCCCCCTCTCAGTTTAACCAAGGGTTCAACAATTGGTATCAGAGCATGTTCCTTCTGTATCAATTTAACAACTGGAAGGAGATCCTAGGTCCCCAGTATGGCTATACTAGAAGGATGCTCAACAAATAAAGCCCCTTTGTTCACCGGTACAAATTATGCCTTCTAGAAATTAAGAATGAGGACGTACATAATGTCTCTAGGAATAGAATTTTGGGCTGTTATGGAATTGGGATATGCCCCAAAGGAGTCTGACTCAGAGAAAGATGCCAAACTAGATTTTGTAGCTAATGCAAAAGCCATGAATGCTCTCTTAAGTGGACTATGTGAGGCAGAATTTATCAAAGTAATGCACAACAAGACTGCCAAAGAAATATGGGATACATTAGAAAGCATCCATGAGGGAGAAAAAAAGGTGAAGATAGCCAAACTACAAGTCTATAGAGCTCAGTTTGAAAATATAAAAATGAATGATGATGAAGACATTGCCAGTTTCTTCTTAAGGGTTGCAGAAATTGTGAATAACATGAAAGCTCTAGGAGAAACCATAAAAGATTGTGTAATTGTTCAAAATATTCTAAGATATTTACCATCCAACTTTAACCCCAAGTTTTCCGCCATAGAAGAAATAGTTGATTGGGAAACTCTGACCATGAACCAATTACTTGGAAACTTAACAGCCTATGAGATGAAACTACCACAGAGGAATTCAAATGTGAGGGAGGCAAATTTTAACACACAGTAGAACAAAGAAGAAAAAGAAGATACATGCTCCTGCTTTGATGAAGAAGAGGCCAAATTTGTCAGAAGATTGGATAGAGGCTCAGGCAAGTATAAAGGTAAACTTCCATTTAAATGCTTTAACTGTGGAAGAATTGGACACTACGCATCTAAGTTTCCTCATAAGAAGACAAAGAATCAGACTCAAGAGACACAGAAAACCATATCAAAGAACTGGCAGAAAGGGAATAGATACAGAAGAAAATCATTTTATGCTCAGCAAGATAGCAGTGCATCTGAAAACTCAGATGAAACCTCAAATGAAGAAGGAACCTCTGAATTTGTATTGATGGCTAAGGAAGAGCTTGAAGGATTCCTTCTAGAAGATGAGGAATAAGGTGAAGGTGATCTTGAGGGGGAGCTAAGAAGTGCCCTGGAGGAAATAGACAGACTTAAAGTAAAGTGCAGAAAACATAAAGACATTCTCCTCAAATATGTAAGAGAAGAACAAAATTCAGAAGACCTCATTCAGTTGAAAGTAGAGCTTGAAGAAGCCAAGAAGATAGAAGACACTCTACTTAGGCAAATTGAGGATAAAATTCAGAAGCAAGAGAAATTGGAAGAAGAAGTAGTATGCTTGAGGAATAAATTAGAAAACACCCAAAGGAAATTGTCAATAAACACTCCTCAAATGACAAGCTCTGATAATTTGAATAAAATAATATATGCTCAAATATCTCCTCTGATAAAAACTGGAATAGGTTATGAAGGAGAAACAAGTAAATTCAAAGAAAAAGATAACAGGAATATCATTTTTGTAAAAGTTGTTAAGGAAATTGAAGCAGCTCAGAAGGTTCCTACAAAAGTAGAAGCGTGTAATGAGGTAAAAAGAAACAAGAAGGAACCTCAAATGACAAAGAACGAAATAAATAAACAGTCAACTGAAAAAGGCTCATACACTCCTGAATATATAAAATTTGGAAGCTATCAAAGGAGATTCTTCCCCCCTATGAAAAATGTCACTTGTTATGCCTGCCATAAACTGGGACATATTGTTGCATATTGTCATAAAAGGAGAATCGATTCCAACTAGCAAAGGATGCAAAAAGTGAAAAGACTACCTCAAGCTAACAATTGGATAAGACAACCCTTCATCAGGTATGCAAATTTTTTCATGGGTATTGTTTTTACTGTAAGGAGTTCGGCCATAAAGCCAAGGAGTGCAGAACGAATGTAAAAATACTTATGTATGGAAACTCAAGGAGATGGATGAACAATGGAGAATTCACTCATGTACATAATTCATTCAGAAACATAATCAAATGCTTTGGCTACCATCAAATCGGACCCTAGTGTCACAAATGTCCTCTCAGAGAATGTGGTCCATCCTCTCAGGAAAGATACCAAAAAAAAGGATGCATGCAGTGGAAAAAGAATTTGAATAAGTGTGACCTGGCTCTAATAGCTCAAGATCAGAAAAACCAATGGTATTTGGACAATGGAAGATCAAAGCATATGACTGGAGATCGCAGCAAATTTGTAACCTTTGATGAAAATAAATTTGGGAATGTAACATTCGGCAATGATAAAGCAGGGAAAATCAAAGGAAAAGGCTTAGTCAGTCTAGAAAATGGAAGAGGAAAGGCCCAAGATGTACTATTTGTGGATGGGCTGAAAGCAAATCTTCTAAGTGTTAGTCAAATGTGTGATAAAGGTTGTGAAGTCATTTTTAGAGCCAAGATTGTGAAGTAAGATCAAGCACCACCGGAAAGTCCTTGATCAAAGGTGCTCGAACAGAAAGTAATGTCTACACAGTGAAAGAAGAGGACAAAGCATGTCACCTAAGCAAAGTTGATGAATCATGGTTATGGCATAGAAGACTGGGACACCTAAACTTTGACCACATCAGAAGTCTGAGCAAGAAGAACGTAGTCAGAGATATTCCAGTCATAAAGAAGCCTTCAAATACCATATGTAAATCCTACCAACTAGGCAAGCAGACCCGCACATCTTTCAAGACCAAAGAGAAACTATTTACAAGTAGACCTCTTCAGCTTGTTCACATGGACCTGTGTGGACCTTCAAGAACTAAAGCACCAAGTGGAGAATCTTATTTCATGTTGATAATTGATGACTTTTCTAGAATGACATGGGTAGCATTTCTCAAATATAAATCTAAAGCACTTGAGAAATTCAAGATATTCAAGGCATTGGCAGAAAATCAAACAGGATGCAGGATAAAGTGCATCAGATCAGACAGAGGAGGTGAATTCACAGACTATGATTTTGCAGACCTATGCAATGAGCATGGGATAAAACAACAGTTTACTATTGCAGGTACACCTCAATAGAATGGAGTGGCAGAGAGATAAAACAGGTTAGTACAACAGATTTCCAGAGCAATGATGCAAGAAAGTAACATTCCCCAAACCTTATGGGCAGAAGCAGTACACACAGTTGTTCACATTCTTAACAAAGTTCATTTAATACCAAACTGTGACAAGACTCCTTACGAATTATGGCATGGTAAACCAACATCAATCAAGCACTTTAGCGTCTTTGGAAGCAAGTGTTTCATAAAAAATAATGATGAAAAACTAGGGAAGTTTGATGCAAGAGCTGATGAATGAATATTTTTAGGATATGCATCCAAGAGTAAGGGTTACAGGTGCTGCAACAAAACACTACACAAAATTGTGGAAAAAAATTGATGTAAGATTTGATGAAGATCAACCAAACAGAACAAGAAGTACAAAATGCAACAATCCTCCAGAAGATCATGAAGAAGAGAACCAAGATAATGATGAATTGAGCAAGACAACAGAAGATACTGAATTAAACTCAAAAGTTCCCTCAAGACACACTCAAAAGAATCACCCAGAAGATCAAATCATTGGGGACAAAAGTGTGGGAGTCCATACTAGAAGACAGCTAGCTGAACAGAAAGAAGAAGTATACCTAGCCATGCTATCTCAAATAGAGCCAAAGAAGTTTGAAGAAGCCAACAAAGACAAAAATTGGGTAAATGCTATGAATGAGGAACTGGACCAAATTGAGAAGAACAATACCTGGGAATTAGTTCCAAGACCCACTGGGAAAAATGTCATTGGCAAAAAATGGATATTCAAGAATAAGATGAATGAACAAGGGCAGGTAATCAGAAATAAAGCCAGACTTGTATGCAAGGGATATTCACAAATTGAAGGTCTTGATTATGATGAAACCTTTGCCCCTGTAGCCAAAATGGAAGCAATCAAAATGTTTTTGGCCTTTGCATTTTATCATGATTTCAAGGTATATCAAATGGATGTGAAGTTTGCCTTCCTGAATGGAGATCTAGAGGAAGAAGTCTACATGGAACAACCTGAAGGATTCTCATTAACAGATAAACATGACTATGTGTGCAAACTAAAGAAAGCCTTATATGGGCTAAAACAAGCTCCTCGTGCGTGGTATTCAAGGCTGGACAAATACTTACAAAAATAAGGTTTTAAGAAAGGAGGAGTAGACAGCAATTTGTACATAAAGGCTAATGAAAATGATCTCCTAATTGTGGTAGTCTATGTAGATGACATCATGTTTGGTAGCAATAAAGATAAGTTAACAAAATTATTTGTTGAAGAAATGAAATCATAATTTGAGTCGTCTATGATTGGAGAGCTCACTTTCTATTTAGGACTTAAAATCCAACAAAAGGACACTGGAACATTCATCTCACAAGAAAAATACTTAAGAGAGATGTTGAAAAGGTTCCAAATGGAAAACTGCAACCCTGTGTCAACTCCCATGATCACTGGATGCAAGCTATGTGCTAATGATGGATCTACAGTTATAGATCAAAGACTTTACATATCCATGGTAGGAAGTTTTCTATACCTAACTGCCTCTAGACCAGACATTGTGTTGGCAGTAGGACTTGTGGCAAGATATCAAACAGCACCAAAACAAAATCACTTACTAGCAATCAAGAGAATATTCAGATATCTACAAGGAACTGCACATTATGGGCTATGGTATCCAAAAAGAAAAATATTTGCTTTGACAGCATATACAGATTCATATTGGGCCAGCTGCATGGATGACAGGAAAAGCACAAGTGGAGGTGCATTTTATTTGGGAAAAAGCCTGGTGGCATGGCTAAGCAAGAAGCAAACTTCTATCTCTCTATCTACAACAGAAGCGGAATACATTGCAGCAGCAGCATGTTGCACACAAGTAATTTGGATGAAACAAACTCTCCAAGACATGAAGGTAAGCATGGATGATCCCATTTCAATCAAATGTGACAATAAATGTGCAATAAGTTTATCAAAAAATCCTGTATTTCATTCAAAAACAAAGCACATCCCTATTAAGTACCATTTCCTCAGAGAACAAGTAGCTCAGAAAGTAGTGAAGTTGGAATATGTACCAACAAAGGAACAAACAGTAGACATATTCACAAAACCTCTTACTAAAGAGCCATTCGAATATCTAAGAGACAAACTAGGGGTAGTGTCTGCAGATGTTACTCTCTGACATGAAAAGAAAGAATCATTCCAAGTGGAGATCAGAAAAGAAAGCATCATTCCAGGGGAAGATCAGTCAACAAATATTGTCACAAAAGAGCCAGAAATAGTGAGAAGTGAATGGAACAGGTCCTCAAGGTCAGAGTATTATGGACAATATTTGGAAACCACACTAGGAAATGTGCAACCCCTTGCCATTGATGTCAAAGGGGGAGGAGAAGCAAGCAAAAGAAGAGTATTAAATTATTGCCATCAATTCTAAAGGGGAAAATATTGTCATTGATGGAAAAGGAGAAGAAAGGAGCTGCACCAGAACTATCACAAAGAATAACCAGCAATAAGGCAAAGGAGATAGATAAGGAGTAGAGGCAGCGAGGGCAGCAAAAAGAGGCAGCTCAGACACCAGGAAGAAGCAGAGATAGGGCCATTTGATTTTGAAGATCTGGCCAAAATCAAGAATGCTTTTGTATCTGATTTTATATATATGAATGAAGAAATTTGGTTTTGAAATATATGTGCATTATTTGATCGAATTCTGTGGATAATTACATGAGAACTCTATAATAGATCTCTAAGATGGTGTTCTGCATATAATTGAAGAAAATCCATATAATTGTTTGGGACAGATTTAAGTTGAAGGGTTTGTTTTTATATCCTTGGAAATACTGAGTAAATGTACAAACGAATTGAGTGGGACAGTGAATTCTGTCATTCTACGTGCAAGCCACATTTGTAAAGAAGTTGTGTGGTGCGAAGTGGAACATTCACCTATTGAATTTGTTTGTTAATATTGAACACTGATGGTAATTCTGTATACATCGATCATAGATTGAATCGATAAGATGGAAGAGAGATAACCTCTCGAATCTATGTAACGAGGGTTTGGTCTTGAAAGATGTAAGGAGATTAGATCTCAAAGGAGGGTCATACACCTGGTTGTGTATATACAGTGAATAGAATCCTGGGCTTTGAAGCTACATATGAGGATCTCATTATATTAATAACGATGGATTTGTACCACAGTAACTGAATATAGAGAAACAGTCATGCACTGTCTGTGTGCCGAAGAGGGTTGGAGGCTAGAAACCTGACCTTTTTGGAGTCATAGATTGAACAGAGGTGGAATTTACAAAGTAATGGCACAAATAAACTTGTGAATTGGAGGCACAGAGGTTTGAAGACCGATTGATAACTTAACCCAAAAAGTAGGAGTCATGAAGTAGAAGGTGGAGTTATGAAGAAAAAGGAAGGTTTTGATAGAACTATGCAAAGGAACCTTGAGTGAAGACACAACGGAACCATGAACAGGGAAGCGGTCTTAAAAAACCACTTATGGTTTTCGCATAAATTTAAAATGGTAAGCGGAATCGAAGAAAAAAATGTGATAAGGGTCCACGTGTGACACATGTCCTGAAGTGGTATTCTGAAACCACGAATTTCGCATTATTTTGGAGAGTTAAGTCATGAGGTTAAAAATTTTGTGATATCCATTGGATTTCGCATGATGGGTTGATGTGTTGCGACCACCGTTGGATCACAAGTGAAGTAGCACAGGCGAAAGGTACGTTAAAAGAATATTGGGACCCAATATTAAAGGTGAGATGGTTTATGTTTTAAACCAAGGTCGGAGTTTCGTATGAAATACAATGGAATATGAACATAGCCCAATGTGTTAATAAAGGGCGAAGACTTATATTTGATATAATATATGTTGCCGGAATCATAGTACAATTTGGGGTTTTAATTCAAGTCTTACTACGTTCATATTTCTATAAAGTGAGTGTGGGCCCCAAGTTTTTTTTTATATTGAAGTCTGGGTTTTAACCAAGGTCGGGTTTGATATATGTTAATAACTATTATGGCAGGACATTCATATTTTTTTCCGTTTTATTTTAATCCAAATTCAAAGTTCATGTGAAGATGTGCATTGGTTTATCCACGTTATGATATGGCTTGCGTGGAATATTAATATGGGTAAGATGCGTAATGGATGGTGGCTAAAAGTATAATGTGTTGCACACATTTGATGAATGATAAGAAGGTAAGTTGAAACAGTGAAGGTTTATGCCGTGGAGTTTATACCTATATGAGTATCCATTCCATAAAGTGGCCACTATATAATGCATTTTATTATAAGGTCGAAAGTTGATTCGAATTCTTAGAAGTGTATTGACTGAGGTTTAGAGTTTGGATTTAATTGTATATGCATATTTAAAATATGAATTTTATCATATGTATGGTTTCATAACCATAGATGAAAGAAGCTTCCGCGTACAGTAATTTGAATTTCCAGTTCAGAAAATAAGATATTGAAATTTCCCAGATCGGTATTTGTATAGAACACAGAAATTGGAGATGCATTTTCACATGCACAGGAATGAAAATGTGGGTCTGGCAGGGGTACATGCATAGAAAGTAGGAGATTATGCATAAATGTTACATGACAGCAATAGAAAAGACAAACGCACAGCGAGCCAAGAACTGAATGGGTTGAATTGAAATATTTATTGTAACTGAAAATGTAAAGTTTTATTTATTTATATTGTTTGTGATACAATGGAAATTCTCCGAAGGAAAAACAAAACTCCACTGAAATACTGAAATATGTATGTACTGCTATATTCCTATGAATGAGTTGGACAAATAAATGAGAAGGCGGAAGTCAAAGAGTCATGGATGTTCATTTCGAATTCCCTGAGGAATGCTAACAGTCATGAGGTAATCTCTATAAATAACGTTACAAAGATATACATATAGAATTTAGAGAATGGAGAAATGAGGCAAAGAGGGTACGAAAAAGGAAGAGAAGATAGAGAAGCTAGGAAGGTTCAGAGATGATATAAGGCAAATATGAAGGCTGGTGGACAGCAGTAAAGAAGGAACATAACAGAGCTGATGTCCAGGTAAATCAGCAAGTTTTTTTTGAAAGAGTGAGGAAGCTGGTGCTTCCATATCAAGTTGTAGCTTGATAGATGTTAATTGTAGTTGGCTGAGGTAGGAGCCTCCTGTAGGCTGTAGCCTGCAGAAAATAGATGGGAGTTGGAGCTTCCTTGCAAGTTGTAGCTTGCATAATTGAGGTAGGAGCCTCCTGTAGGTTGGAGCCTAGATAAAATTAGTGGTGAGAGGGAGTTGGAGCTTGCCTTTGCATCACAACAATAATAAGATGTGGTTTTCTCCCTATGGGTTTCCACTTATATATGTTGTCTATGTGTATGATGATTATGTGTTGATATTCAGTATTTAATCTACTTAATACCTACTGCTCACTTATTAAGATTGTTGTTCCATTGTATATTAAGTTGATCAGGAAATGAAGATGTAAATAAATGTAAAAGAAAGTTTTACAAGACCATGATTGTGTTAAACTGATTCACCCCACCTCTCAGTTTAACCAAGGGTTCAACAAAGAGGACAATGAAACAATACTAACTGAAGAAAAACATCACCAGTATTTAAGCCAAAATAATCTTGTGAATGATCTGATTATTATTGATGCTTCAGTGCTTTTTGAAAAGCTTACAGTACTCCAAAAGACAGTAATGATTCTGATCTCAATCAATCGACCCTTGATACTTCCAAAACTGAAGTATTTATACAAAAAATTACAATAATATAGTCTCTAACAGACTTGAACTAAAAAATCTAGCTATTACAAAATTATAGTTTCGGTGCAATGCGATGTGCAGAGCAGGTGCTGATGTAGTGGGGCAGTTTAGGACATGGACAACATTTTACTGTTGTGTTGGCAGAATGAGCGCTAAGATGGTGGATGAATTGTTGTATGAATGCCCATTCTCTATTTTGTAGTTACAAATGGATCAATTTTATGCAAACGCCTTGCCCGAATTGACCTTTCTGTCTAATTTACTATCTGAATCATTTTATGTCGTGTTTAAAACCTTTTTTTTCACAAAACAACGTGAAAAAACCAATATTCCAGGCCTGAAATCCTTTAGCTTTCAATTCTGAGCTTTATCGCATCCATAGCACCACCACACATCGCATATTTTACATTTTATGACATGAAAAAAGGAATTTGCCATGTGATGCAAAGAGGGAGGTGATGTGGCGGGAGTATTATGGTGGGGCCATACCGCATAGCAAAATCGCAATCGGGAGTGGATAGGGTTTGGAATATAGTTTAAAATTTAACATTTGTGAAATGTGATGGAGCGAAAAGGTAAGTTATTTGTGATGCGATATCGCACATCGGCAATTGCAATTTTTAATGGTTTGGAAAAATGGCATAGGTTATTATTTGTGAAGTGCGATGAGCGTAAAGTTAAAATATATGCAATGCGATATCGCATATCGGTGATCGCAATATTTAACATTTAGCGAAAACGGAATATGATATAATTTCCGATATGCGGGCACTTAGGCATCGACGAGTGTGAAACGACGAAATACAAGGAATAAGGAGGAAACGAGGTTCGCAAGCGATTTTGGTGGTGCAGTAAGGTATGATGGGTCCCACTTTCATCGCATCGGCGAAAAATAAGTTTTGGAAAAGTCTTTTAAGAGGTAAAGCTTCAAGTTTGCAGGCTGCGACGAGCTGCGAAGTGCGGTCAATAGGTAAAGTTTCTTTGTGCGCCTTTAACTTATAAAGGGTCTCCGAAAGCTTGAATAAGCCATTCAGCCACCAGTTTTGGCCTTTTTTGACAGAATTAAAACCTGTAGTGCCCAGCCTTATTAAAAATTATTTAATCACATTTAAATGATGTGATTAATTCAATCAAAACATAATTAATTATCTCCTAATGCTGCATTTGAACGTGCAAGAATATTTTTCCTAAGGTTTTAACCTTATTTGGAAATAATTTACAATCATGGAATATTATTTACAACATGACAAATCTAAGGTGAAATAATCAGTCACCTTTAAAACAGAACGAAAATTTTATTTTTCTTTATTGCTTCCCTAACGTTTTGTTTCACCTCCTTTGTTTAGAGCATCTAACACCTAGCATTTTATTTTGCCTTTTTTATTTAGGGCATCTCACACCTAACATTTTATTGAGATGGATGCCTACAATAATAATGATCTTCCTAACATTTTTAATTTTTTGATTCTTTTGCATCCACATCCGACCTTATCATTTTGAACTTATTCAACTACTTATGCTTACTTATCAAAACAAATGATGTTACGACGCCTTCTTTGTTTCAGATTAAACTATTGAACTAGTTTTATTTTCTATGTAACTAATCAATCTGTCAAGATTAAATATTTTGAAAATTATTTTTCACTGCCTATTAACAAGCAATTTAAACCTAATTCAATCATGCTTAAACTATATGATTGAATTTTATTGAAATTTTGTGGCACTTTAAACAAGTCGCACAAACTTTATTTTCCGAAAAAAAGATAAACTAAGAGTAGTGGCATTTGGATGTGCAACACTTTCAAAATTTATTGTTTTTCTTCTTTTTGATGGGGTTTAAATCTTATATATTTTTATTTATAACATATACCCTCTTTTGATTTTTTATGTTATTTCCTTTTTATTTTTATTTTGAAAATTATTTGCAGATTGGAAATCATTTTACGAAATAAATTTGACATATAGAATAAACTCAGTCACCTTGAGATCCTATGAAATATAGGACCCTAACACAACCAACCATCATCCCTTAATGGTCCTTACATGCAAGTGGTATCTTCCCCACCACTATTTAATTATGTGGCAACCTATTCCATGCTCTTATCTATTGATGATCTAGTCAGTTATATAGTTCATCATGTACTGGCGGCATTGGACCCTAATTTCAAGAGTGTTTTTCTCCCATTTTATGGGAACCTCTTGGAATCCATGACCTCTTATGGGCCATGAGAAAAGTGTCAGAGTAGATTTCCTTTTCTTTTTTCAAACTTCTTAAAAAATGAAACAAGGTGTTCGTAGTAGAGTTCCTTTTCTTGTGTCAAGATCCTTAAAAAATGAAACAAGCTCTTCAAAGCATATTTCCTTTTCTTGTGTCAAGATCGTTAAAAAATAAAACAAGGTGTCATGGGCATAGTTATTTTACTGTGTCAATCTCATTAAAAAATGAAACAATTCCCCTTTCAATTCGAGACTTTCATTAGATCTCATAAATTCCCAGTCGAGTCTTTCACTTGATCTCCTAAATGAACCTTCATTTCCATCCACATGTTAGTAACTAATAGTCTACTTAGGTGAATCAGCTGAAGCTTGGGGGGGCATGTACCTCGAATTGATTCACCATGTTGGGGGCATGCAAACTTATTTCAAGAATATTTTGTCTCCATTTCAAGCTTGTTTAAAAATGAAAACACTTTCAAGCATAGTCCACATGTTTCAAGTTTGTGAAAAAATGAAACCAATTTCAAGCATAGTTTCCCATGTTTCAAGTTTCGTAAAAATGAAACTATTTTCATCCTACCTCTTGTGATTTCCTTTTTATCAACCTCTTCTGCCAAATGAGCCTTGGCTTTGTCATTCCATTGTCACTGTATGTTTGGTCGATCATACACTTTCACTTGGTTATTTACCCTTTCATGAGGAACCACTGTAATGAATGGTATTATTAGCCAGCTTCTTGACTTTTACATGTTTTGAGTAGTTCCATCGTGACCGAAACCAGTCACTACCCTTTATACCACTCGTTCCTCCAGTAAGAGTCTAGTTTAAACTCTTTTCTGACTCTCGAAATATGAAAAGATTGTCGAGCACTTGTCCTTTCGAGCTTGTTAAATTAAATGAATTGATGTCGTCTCAATATACCTTTACCCCTTTTTCGGGCTGAGAATGACTATTTACAAAAACGGAATACCTTGGTCAATAATTATCAAGAGGTTCTCTTGGATATTGTTTTCTACCTTTTCGGATTCAAGAGACTATTTACGAAAAGGGAAAGTTTGGAGTTTTATTTTTCGTCTCTCTTTAAAACTCCCTAAATATGAAAAAGATACCGATTTACATCTATGTCGGAATCGTAAAACTTGAATGACGAAGGAATTTTCACCATGACGAGACCGAGCTACTACTTCCTAGGGCTTTTTATACTTACCAGTATGGATTCATCCGAAGGGTGAACTTATACACTAAGCATATGGTATCCTCTTCAAGCTTTCTATAAAAAATAAAGATGTACTCGCTAATAATTAGCTATAGAAATTATATGTACTAAGCATGCATATTTCCTAGATCCACCTGATCTCACACTATTTAACTTTATGAAAGATATTGAATCATTCCACTTGTTAATCTTTTGTGGAAAATTAATTGCACACACATGTAAATCATAAATAAAAATAATCGCACATAACACAGTTGTTTTTAACCGGGAAAGCGTGAAGATGAAAACCCCAAATATATATTATGTATCATGGAATCATATGAAAATCCTCATACAAAGCTTATCAAGCTTTCAGTACAGTACAATATTCATACACTAATCAAGAACAATCTTGCAAATCCATGCACCGGTCTTTGCCCTCCTGCTAGCCTACCTCCATTGCACAATCCCTGCTGAAGAATAGCTCTGAATGAATTAAAATTACTCTTTCCTTCACTGTGCAATCCTCATTGATAACTCCAATGTGTGTGTGATGCAATCAATGCATCACTATAGTCATAACAGATTGTCTATATTGCCCTTTCACCTATCTCTCCACTGGGTCTCCACTGAAACTGCCATGCACTGTAGTTAACTGTTTTATTGTTCAGTTGATTAATGAGTTATTATTTGTGAATTAATTAAATAATTACTTCACTCCACTCTCACTAGTGTATCAATCAGTTAGACTAGATATAACTAGCTCAACTAAGTCTAACTGAGTTAAACTAAATACAACTCCATAACTACTTCTTCCAATTGTGTCATAACTCTGCCATTCGAGTTCTAACTAAGTCCTCCATGCATTAGCTCCAGTAAACCCTTGGGAATTGCGTAATTCCCTCAGTCCACTGATGTTCCACATCTATGCACTGAAACAAAGTGCTCCAAGAGAATAAGTTGTTGTTTAGAATCTGATTATTATTAAGAGCTAATAATAATCAACATGCATCTATTTTTAGATCAGCGATCTATAAATAGACTTCGCCCAATATTATAAAAACACAATTTCATATATTTTTCCAACTTGATCAAGCATCCACAAATAGCATCCTGTAACTTCTGAAATATGATCATCATGTCTAAAAATAGACATAGTCTAAAAATAGATTTTCACCAAAAATAGCCTATGGGCCCACGTGGTGAAGGCGACTCTTTTCACTAAGCTCATCATCTTGTTGAATCTCAACGCTCCCTCTCAACAAGATATGGATTATCTTTCACCCCGATCCTGCCTCTATGGTATTCTAATTTTCTCCTAGTGAGCACCTTCGTCATAATATCTGCATCCTGATCCTCCGTAGGAATGTACTGAAGCAACATGATCTTCCGCTGCACACAATCTCTGATATGATGATATCCGATATCAATATGTTTAGATCTATCATGAAAAATAGGATTAACCGAGAGTTTAATGCAACTCTGATTATCACAATGTATCACCGTGGGATCTAAATGTGAACCGAACAAACCAACCAAAATCTTCCTCATCCAGATAGCCTCACATGCAACTTGACTTGCTACCATGTATTCTGCTTCCGTTGAACTGAGTGCCATAGATCTTTGTTTCCTACTGTACCAAGAAACTGTCGTAGATCCGATACTGAAAATCCCTCCTGGTGTGCTCTTTCTGTATGTTGGGCTTCCTGCCCAATTTGCATCCGTGAAGCCATGCAAATTTAACTCATCCGTATGTCTGTACCATAAACCATACTCATATGTGCCCCTGAGATATCTCAAAACATGCTTTCTTGCCTTCCAAAAGAGCTTGGTAGGCTTAACCAATGCTTGTGAAATTTGGTTCACCGCATAGCATATGTCCAGTCTTGTATTGACTAAATACATGAGAACACCCACCAACTTTCGATAAACAGTGGCATCCAGTACCTCTGTCGATGTAGCATCCTCTTTCTTCCAATTTCCTAGAAGAGGAGTATCGATAGGCTTGCAGCCTTGCATGTGAAACTTCTCTAGTATCTCCCGAGCATACTTGCCTTGAGACACAAACAGTTCACCTTCTCGCTGCCATATTTCCAATCCAAGGAAATAATGAAGGAGGCCCAAATCCTTCATCTCAAACTCCTTTGCAAGATCTGCCTTGCATGAGTGTATCAACTGCTCATCACTTGTTAGTATTAAATCATCAACATAAAGTAAAATTATTAAAAGCTTACCCTCCACCACAATCTGGTACAGGTTTGCATCCGCCTCACTCTTGGTGAAGCCAAGTCCAGTGAAATAGTTGTCGTTCCGAGTGTACCAAACACGGGGTGCTTGTTTCAGCCCATACAGCGCTCTTTTGAGCCAACACACATGCAACTCACTGTTGAAGATCTCAAATCCTTCAGGCTGCTCAATGTACACCTCTTCCCCAATGATCCCATTAAGGAACGCAATCTTCACATCCATCTGATGAATGTGCCAACCCATCTGCACTGAGAGAGAAAGGATGGTTCGTATGGAAGAATACCATGCGACAAGTGCAAAGGTTTCTTCATATTCAATCCCCTTGATCTATGAGAAGCCACGGGCAACAAATATTGCCTTATATTTCTCGACACTCCCATTAGCAACTTGCTTTACCTTGTAGATCCATCTTGATCCTACAACTGATTTTCCCACTGGCCTTGGAACAATTTCGCAAACATTGTTTCTTACAATGGAGTCATACTCCTCCACCATGGAATCTACCCATGTGGGCTCTTGCACTGCTTCTTCGAAAGAATATGGCCCTGTCATGATACACTTGCTCATAAGATCCATGTATCTAGTAAATCGGTTAGGTGACTGTCTCTGTATGCGTTGTGATGTAGGGACTCCTACATTCTGTGCCACATAAAGTTTCAATCTCTCAGCTTTTGTGGTACGCTTTTTCCTTATTTGATGTTTGGTTCTACATGAGTGGACTCCTCCACTCCATGAATCTCCTTTTGTGGCTGATCCACATCCAGAGGCTCATCTTTTGGAACAAGAATTTCCTCTTCTGCATGCAAGTGTAGCTCCCTCTCAAGCGACAACTTCATGGCTTTCACCTCATTGAATTTTATATCCCATCACACAACAGTCATCTGAGTGTCTGGAAAATACACACGATAGTTATGGGGTGTTTCTGTGTACCCCACAAATATCCCAACTTCTGCAGTTGGCTCCAGCTTCTTCCTAGCGTCCTTTGTCACATGAATGTAAACAGGTGAGCCAAAAATCTTCAAATGAGAAATATCAGGCTTCTTACCAGTAAAATCTTCTTCGAGTGTACTCATGCCAAGTACTCTATGAGGACAACGGTTTTGCACATAAACCACAGTGTTGCATGCTTCCACCCACAAGTGCATCGGTAGGCCCTAGTCATGCAGCATCCTTCATGCAACACCCATGATCGTTCTGTTATTTCTCTCCTCGACCCCATTTTGTTGTGGGTTATGAGGCACTATGAGTTCTCTTTGAATTCCTTCTTTGCTACAGAAGTCTTTGAATTCGCCCGAGATGTATTCACCACCATTATCGCTCTGTAGAGCTTTCACTTGCTTCCCTGACTCCTTCTCCACCAATGCCTTGAACTCATAGAAATTTGAGAATGTTTCACTCTTCTTCTGCATGAAGAAGATCCAGCATCTATGAGAATATTCATCAACAAATACAACATAATACATGTGTTTTGTTGTTGAAGCAACCGAGAAAGGTCCACACATGTCTGTGTGAATTCTCTCCAGGATCACCGAAGCACGGTTCTCCTTCTCATGAAAGGTGATCTTCACAAACTTACCCATATTACATCCCTTGCACTGATCTAACTGCGTAAGAGTACCCTTGGGAATACCAGTAGAAATCTGCTGCAAAATCTTCAAAGTGCCATGGTGAAGATGGCCCAATCTCCTGTGCCATAATTCACCCTCATCTCGGCTCACCACTTCTTCTGCTTTGCCCACCATTGCAGCGCAGCCATCTACCTCTAGCTTGTAGAGATTCTTAATTTGAACCCCTATCTTCTTGGTTTTACCCATTGTTTTATGTCGAAGGAAGGCTTTTCCCTCATTGAAAACAACATCATAACCCTTGTCTTCCAGCATTGCGACTGAGACCAAGTTCTTCTCCAGACCTGGAACATGCATAACATTCTTCAACAAGAATGGATTACCGGACTCCCTCTCAAAGGTAATGGTCCCAATTCTAGTTTCATTGTACCGACCATCGTCGCCCATCTCTATATGCATCTGGAGGTCCTTCTCCTCCAAGTCACTAAACAACTCTATGTCTCTCGTCATATGGAAAGATGCATCACTATCAAGATACCACACTGATCCCATTCAGCTTGAAACCAAGCATGCGATCAAGGAGAAATCAAGTTCAAATTGTGAGGCTAAGGCCTCTCCAGCTGCATATCTAGCAACCTTATTTTTCTTCTTCTTCTATGGACAGTTAGTTGCAAAATGTCCATGTTCGTGACAGTGAAAACACTTCACTTTGGACAAATCCTGCTTCTTACCTTTAGCATCAGATTTTGAAGGATTTTTCTTCCCCTTCCCTTTCCTTGATTTGGCAGCAAAAGCACAATTCTCTTCATCTTCATTCTTCAATGAATATCCATCCCTGGTACCCCACCTTATCTCCTCCTACACAAGATGCGACCAAAGTCGCTCCCATCCCGGCAGTTTCTCCCATCCATTGACAGAGCCTTTGTAGCTATGCCAACTCTTCAGAAGCCCAAGGAGAGTGAAGCTCACCAATTCTTCATCATCAACAGTAACCCCCACACTTCCCAGTTCATCCTTGCAGTGGAAAACCTTCGTGAGGTATTTTGGAATATTGTCGCCCTTCTCCATTTTTATTTTTCTGAGCTTGTCTTTAAGCGCCAACTTCCTCTGGTCACTTTTTCTTTCGAACAATTCTTTCAAAGCCTTCCACATTAATAATGGAGTGGCTTTCCGGTGAAGGCTAGACATAATATGGTCCTTCACACCTTCCAACGGAATTCTTCTCGTCTTTGTTGTCTTCTTTTTCCATGCGTCAAGTAATGCAGCATCTCTAGATCCCGGCTTAGGAACATTGCTATCGATGAACTCCTTCAGTCCATTATCCTTCTAGCACCACCTCCATCCTATCCTTTAAGGCTATTTAATTCAATCTCCCATCAAGGGCATACTCCAATCGCAACCCATTGAAAGACATTTCAATGTATACTCGACTTCTGCACCAAGAATCTTCTATAGCAAATTCGAATTGTCCACCAGCACAAACTCACTTTACAATTTCAATATTCAATTAAAAATGCTTCGATACCATGTAGAAATTATATTCACTAAGCATGCATATGTCCTATATCCACCTGATCTCACACTATTTAACTTTATGCAAGATACTGAATCATTCCACTTGTTAATCTTTTGCGGAAAATTAATTGCACACACATGTAAAGCATAAATAAAAATAATCGCACATAACACAGTTGCTTTTAACCGGGAAAGCCTGAAGCTGAAAACCCAAAATATATATTATGTATCATGGAATCATATGAAAATCCTCATACAAAGCTTATCAAGCTCTCAATACAGTACAATCTTCATACACTAATCAGGAACAATCTTGCAAATCCATGCACCGATATTCTCCCTCCTGCTAGCCTGCCTCCACTGCACAATCCCTGCTGAAGAATAGCCCTGAATGAATTTGAATTACTCTTGCCTTGACTGCGCAATCCTCATTGGAAACTCCAATGTGTGCGTGATGCAATCAATGCATCACTATAGTCACAAAAGATAGTCTATATTTCCCTTTTACGTATCTCTCCACTGGGTCTCCACTGAAACTGCCATGCACTGTAGTTAATTGTTGTATTGTTCAGTTGATTAATGAGTTATTATTTTTGAATTAATTAACTAATTAATTCACTCCACTCTCACTAGTGTATCAATCAGTTAAACTAGATACAACTAGCTCAACTGAGTCTAGCTGAGTTAAACTGAATACAACTCCATAACTACTTCTTCCAATTGTGTCATAACTCTGCCACTTGAGTTCTAACTGAGTCCTCCATGCATTAGCTCTAATAAACCCTTGGGAATTGCGTAATACCCTCAATCCACTGATGTGCCACATATGTGCACTGAAACAAAGTGCTCCAAGAGAATAAGTTATTGTTTAGAGTCTGATTATTATTAAGAGCTAATAATAATCGACATGGATCTATTTTTAGATCAACGATCTATAAATAGACTTCGCCCAATATTCTAAAAATAGAATTTCATTTATTTTTCCAACTTGATCAACCATCCACAAATAGCATCCCGCAACTTCTGAAATATGATCATCATGTCTAAAAATAGACTTGCGCCAAAAATAGCCTGCGGGCCCACTTAGTGAAGGCAACTATTTTCACTAAGCTCATCATCTTGTTGAATCTCAACATTGGCAGGGGGAATGGAACTGAAATATATTTTTTGTTTTGCACCAAATGCAACATATCGCTCTTGAGGATGACACTCATCTTAATTTCGTGTCAGGTTAGGGATATCCTCATTCGTCACTTGCCTTCCTGGGTTTGGTAAATCCATTTTCCTCTCATTCGATCATCACCTACTTTCATCGTGACCTTTGATCCTATTTTGAGTCAAACGCTGCAAAATTCCAGATTCATGTCGCTTATATCTTCAAGAGAAGTCCTATTTGTAAATTCAAACATCTTATGCTTATTTGACCCTCTCTGCAATAATCCTTATTCACTCCTATCATCCTGAGAAATCCTTTGTTTCGTGTCGATGATGTGGGAATAATTATGGCCCTCCTTCGACGGATCACTTCATATTGACCTCAGCACATTATCTAGGAAGATGATTTAGAAACTCATTTTTAGTACCTTGTAGCTTGCATGCCTCAATGGAAATTTCTTCATGTTCAACGATAGGTTCACATCATTGGCCTTCGATCGGATGATTCTGCAAGTGTTCAACTTCAACTCATTCATTCACACTTGTATTTTTGTTGTCGTACCTTGACGGCCATCGTCATTATTGGTCGTTTCTCTCGCACATGTTAACGGTTTACATCATCGACCGGTAATCAGGTGGTTTCTACCATATTCGACATCAACACATCCATTTGCATGGTTAGATTCATACAATGGGTAGATTGATATCGAGACGAAGACCCTGGATCCCATTTTTTATTATCCAGGCTACGAGGAGTTATTCAGTATTCACAATTTTACACATGATCATTTCTATACGAATAGTTGCGACCATACCGTGGATCCCTTTCCATGATCTCTTTTAGATGGATGGTTGCGCCCATGCCATGGGTTCATGTTTTATTTGATGCCTATTCAGAGATATCTTATTAGGTATGTTTATATCAGAGATTTCACATATTTTATTGTGTTTTATTTACAGGTCTCAGGATGGTGGTTTCCCAAACTCCTTGCCATGGCGAATAAAACATTTCAACCATTACTTTTGGTTCTGCTTTCATGCTTTAGGGGGCATTTGTTACACAATATTTTATCGCATTCCTCCTTTCTTATCCCAAGTTTCGTCTTTTGTGTCGATCATGTCACAAACGTCATAAATTGACAAAATCTATATAAACTTGTTCATCCTAGACAACATGCTTAAGATATCCCTAAAGAACTAAATGAGAAATGCCTTGAAGATTTTTTGCAAAGTTTGTAAAAAACCTTATTTTGTAAGCCCAACGCGGTCCCCTCTTAATAAGCTCGCACTTGTCACCCTGTCCCTATCCTGTGAATAGCACTTCCAGCGTGGGAATTTAGCAGTAAACTTGCGTTGGTCCTCTTCAAGCAGGTTCTCCAAAAATTAAGCAGAAGCTTCAGCCTCTAGAATTCTTGAGAACAGAGTTCTGATACTTGTTGGTTGAGGATATGGTTGAATGCTCCCATGTTTTGACCTTGATCTTATCTCCAAATATTTTCCCCTTAGAGATAAGACCTTTCTTTTGGAAATACTGAGAGGGGGGGGTGAATCAGTATTCCTTTCAATTAGAGCATTAGTTAATCTTCAGTTATTATCAGTGTTTGTACAATGATAGCTGCAAACAAGAGGGACACAAATGCACACAGTTTTTAAGGTGGAAACCCACTTCGGGACAAAAGCCACCTAATTCTTTTCTAATAATTCTTTAATATTCAACTCCAATTGAAAATAAAGCTCCAACTTCCTAGAATATAGAAAATAATTCTTCTCCATCTCCCACTAGATGGACGCTCCTGTGCCCGAGATTCTTCAGTATTCAACTGAACAAATGCCCCAACCCCCAATGAGCTACAACTCACCCTAGCACCACCCTACCACCCTATAAAAGAATAAAAGAATAATGGACTCCCATACCAGGGAAAATGATCCCCTTTAAAATGATATAGAATGATGTAGAAGAAGAAGATATACTAGACCATAACCCCAACTTTGACACAGCCACCTAATGATGATCCTAGACCTCCCAACACTGCCTCTTCAACCCTTGGCAGATAGAAAATAGTACAATTTTTACAATAATGTATTTACAATGACTTAGTACAATGATACCTTTATAATGATTATATGTAGCGCTGCCCACTTGAAGACTTCATATGATGAACTTCTTGCTGCTATTATGCACCTTGGTTGCTTCTATTTTCATGCTACCTTTTGTTGCACCTTGATTTGTTTTGCTACCATAGAAATTTTGGTCCTTTGCAACCCTTGACAACACATGATCTAGCTTTTTCTTTGCCTTCTAGGAGCTCGATATTGAATCTGGTGTATCTCTGTTATTTCAGATCCTCGAGATCTGATTTTTGGTCCTATAGTAGTCCTCTGAGTCATCTTTCCAATGCTAGAAGTATGACCCAGTTTGTATTCTTCAAGAGAGAGTTATACCTAATCTCTCACAATGCCCTAATTATGGTTTGTTTCAGCAGAGCGCACTTGTACAGCGTGCCACGTGTCATTGTTTCTTCATTTGGCTCTAATATTGATAGAGATAAAATTAGAGACTGTGCACTATCTACAAATTTTTATGGAATTCCAATCCGATACTCAAAGAGAGAGTTATGACGAATTTACCAAGGTCACTTCTTTGAGATGAATTTTAGGAGCCTGCAAAAACCCTGACTTCCACAGATCATATCTCCAAAAATGTTGTGCATCTTGATCTAAAATTTTTACAACAACTTCCTCAGGATTTCAGCTTCACCTCATAAAAATTTCAGCTTCTGAACCTTCGTAGAAAAAACGTTAGAGCACAAATTCCACGACGACATGTTTCTGATGGCGAAATCCCTTACATAAGGAGGAAATGAGGATCACAATTTATATAAATGCTTAGGTTTAGAGGGGCTTCAACAAGTGAGCATGGGAGGGATTTTAGGAGCTTAAAAAATATTAATTATGAGTTTTCAATGACCCATGCCCCAACCCCATGGGGTTTTATCCCACTAACTAGGGGTACAAACTTCAAACTTGAATATCTCTCAAATTGTGAAGAATTACATGGTGTGCCATATATCAATGGAAGCATCTCGACAAGTAGAAACCATAAAAATCATTATTGACCCAGAATATATTAATTTTGAGGTCGAAATTCCCATGAAATATTGGGTTAGCCCCTACTGTTGCTTGGGTTGACATCAATGACAACCGCTGATCAACAATCTCACCCTTTGGCATTGATGGCAACACAATTACTCCCCCTACGATCATGACACCTCTTCCTACAACATTCTGTCCCCCTTTGACATCAATGGCAAAGGGTAACTCCCCCTGAAACACAACCATCATGTGGACCTATACACACTTCCACTCCCCCTGACACACAACCGTCCTGCAAACCTGTAATCTACTTCCACTCCCCCTTTATATTCTGAAAAATGAAAATCTAATGAGAACTTGGGAGAATCCCAAGCTTCTGGCGAAGATATTCCAATGTTGGTGAATATTTAATATGTGATTCTTTTGGTGCTGCTTGGAATCTTGCTACTTGTCCAACTACTTGCATAACATCTGGTTGGGAGGCTATTACATATAGAAGACTACTAATCATATATCTGTACAACCTTTGATCCACATCCTTAAATGAGTCGTCTATGCTCAATTTGCAACCTATTACCATTGGAGTAAGGATGGGTTTGCAATCTTCCATTTTAAATTTCTTGAGAATTTCCTTGATGTACTTGGCTTGACATATAAATATTCCTTTCTCTTGTTGAGATATTTGAAGCCCTAAGAAGTATGTCGGCTCACCAAGTAAAGACATCTCGAAATCACTTTGCACCTTTGTAGCAAACTTATTACTTAGTCGATCATCATTGCTACCAATTATTGTATATTAGCTATTAGACATGCTTTAGTTGCTTCATCCAAAACATATATGTCGTTTGGAGCTCGACTTGCTGTAGCCACAATTTCACCATACACGCCTTTCCTGATTTCACATTTCGTGGAGTTGAATAGTATTGTGTGTCCTTGATCACACATTTGTCCAACACTGAGCAGATTGTGATTCATTTTTTCAACCAATAGAACATTCTTGGCTAGAGCATCTTTTCTTCCGAGAGTGACAATACCTAATCCTATAACATTTGAAGATCCATCATTTCCAAAGGACACAGTTCCATCCTTCTTCTCTTTCAGAGATACAAATTTATTTCTATCTCTAGTCATATGCGTTGAGCAACCGCTATCAACATACCACACATCTTTGTTCTTTTGAGCCTTGAAATTGAGAGCACAATTATCATTCTTCTTCTTCTTCCATGTTCATTCGTTCTGTGGCTTCGAAGATTCTTCTAGAGGATTTTCAAGTCTGCAGTCTTTGGCTATGTGTCCAAAGTTTCGACATTTGTAACATTCAATATTATTTCTTAAATGTTCAAATCTATTGATGTTTCTTTGAGCCCTGGGAGGTTCATATTTGACAGATCTCCTGGAATTGTATTCGTTCCTAGGGTACGTGCGACATTCTACAGCTTTATGACCAAATTTTCCACATGAATAACAGTAGCCATAAAAAATATGTTGATACCTGGATGGAAATTTTCATCGAGGAATTGTCTTCCAAGGTTGTTCTTGCGAATCTTCTCCAATGAATTCTACATGAATGTCAGATCTCATAGGTTCATTGTATTTTGTTGTAGAAGGTCCTACATCTTCTTCTTTGTAATCGATGCCAGTTTTTTCATTGTAAGATCGTTGATTGTTGATGATTTCTTCCAATGCCCTTGAGCTATTGGCATAGTTTTGGATAGTTTTTCCTTTCTTCACTTCCTCACGCAGCGAGACTAATTCGGCTTCTAATTCTTCCCTTTCTTGGTTGCTTACTTCCAACTTATTTTGAAGTGACTCTTCAATGCATTTGTGTTCTTCAACTTCAATTTTGAGACCTTGAACTTGTTCTTCAAGAGTATTGGAATAGATCTTCTCCACCTTGAGATCTTTTATAAGTCTGATTGCTTCCTCATAAAATTATTCTATGGTCCATCCTTCTTCTTCGTTGTTTGATACCTCTTGTTTATTGTGCTTGGATTTATTGTGCTTGGCCATAAACAATACTCTCTCATTGGCTTCTTCTTCACTGTCATTGTCTTCATCGGATGATGAGCTATCTTCTTTAGAGAGAAAGTTCCTTTTGGATCCTTGCTTGTTGAATTTCTTAAAGCCTTTCTTTCCTTTTGAGTTGCCATTACTTTTGTTTCGAAATTTTGCTGCAAAATTCCCAACCTCATTACAGCTGAAACATATCAATGGATGTTTACCTTTCAATTGTCCCTTACCAATTTTTAGTTTTCTCGTGAAGTAAGCATATTCTTCACCTCAAAGACCTTCTTCATCATCTCCCTTTTCTTCACACTTGCAGGTGCATGTCATTTCAATTGAAGGTTGTTTGTCCTTATTGGTTTTCTTAGATGCAACGAACGCAGTTTCTAGATTTGAAGTACCTTTTTCTTCATCAAGTCTCATTTCATATGCTATGAGAACTCCATGTAATTCTTCCTTGCTAAATTTGTCTAGAATTGCACTGTATTATAAGACCGATACCTTTGGGTTGAATCTCCCTGGTAACGTTCTAAGAATATTCTGTATAATAGTCTTCTCGTCAACTGGCTCTCCCAATATTTCCAGAGTATTGGTTATTTCATCAACGTATTGGAAGTATGCAGCAATGTTGCAATCTTCTTTCATTCTGAGTTTCTCAAATTTCGCTCTATATATTTGAAGCTTTGCTTCTTTGACATTTGAGTCACCTACATATATGTTCTCAAGCTTTTCCCATACATTTTTGGCGGTTTTACAACCCAACACCTTATGATAAGCAGATTCAATAAGTCCACTGATAATAATATTCTTTGCTTTTGCATCATTTACCAAATTCTTCTTACCTTGTTCATCCGCAGTTGATGTAAATCCATTTTGAACAGTGTCCCATGCTTCGTAACCTTGCACCAAGAGATAGACCTCCATTCTACCTTTCTAGAGTGCATAATTATTTTCATTGAATAGAGGTACACCATTCTTGGTATGCTCCATGACCTCCTTCCAGCTGTTAAACTGCTATTGAAGGAACCAAGCTCTGATACCAATTTTTGAAAATACTGAGAGGGGGGTTGAATCAGTATTCCTTTCAATTAGAGAATTAGTTAACTTTAGTTATTATCAGTGTTTGTATAATGATAGTAGCAAACAAGAGGAACAAAAATTCACACATTTTTTAAGGTGGAAACCCACTCCGGGACAAAAACCACCTAATGCTTTTCTAATAATTCTTTAATATTCAACTCCAATTGAAAATAAAGCTCCAACTTCCTAGAATCTAGAAAAGCATTCTTCTCCATCTCCCATTGGATGGACGCTCCAACGCCCGAGATTCTTTAGTAGTCAACTGAACGAATGCCCCACACCCAATGAGCTGCAACTCACCCTAGCACCACCCTACCACCCTATAGAAGAATAAAAGAAGAATGGACTCTCGTACCAGGGAAAATGGTCCACTTTACAATGATATAGAATGAAGTAGAAGAAGAAGATATACTAGAACATAACCCCAAATTTGACACAACCACCTAATGATGATCCTAGACCTCCCAACACTGCCTCTTCAACCCTTGGCAGATAGACACTAGTACATTTTTTACAATAATGTATTTACAATGACTTAATACAATGATACCTTTACAATGATTGTATGCAGTGCTGCCCACTTGAAGACTTCATATGATGAACTTCTCGTTGTTTTTATGCACCTTGGTTGCTTCTCTTGTCATGCTACCTTCTGCTACACCTTGCTTTTCTTTGCTGCCATAGAAATCCTGGTCCTTTGCAACCCTTGACAACAGCTTTTTCTTTGCCTTCTAGGAGCTCGATATTGAATCTAGTGTAGCTCTATTATTTCATATCCTCAATATCTAATTTTTGGTCCTGTAGTAGTCCTCTGAGTTGTCTTTCCAATTCCACAAGTCTGACCGAATTTGGATTCTTCAAGAGAGAGTTATACCCAATCTCTCACAATGCCCTAATTATGGACTGTTTCAGCAGAGCGCACTTGTACGGCGTGCCACGTGTCACTGTTTCTCATTTGGCTCTAAAATTGATAGAGAGAAAATTACAGACTGTGCACTATCTGCAAATTTTTACGGAATTCCAATCTGATACTCAAAGAGAGAGTTATGACGAATTTACCAAGGTCACTTCTTTGAGATGAATTCCAGGAGCCTGCAAAAACCCTGACTTCCACAGATCATATCTCCAAAAATATTGTGCACCTTGATCTAAAATTTTTACAAAAGCTTCCTCAGGATTTCGGCTTCACCTCATAAAAATTTTAGCTTCTGAACCTTCGCAGAAAAAAATTTAGAGCGCAAATTCCATGATGACCTTTTTCTGATGGCGAAATCCCTTACATAATGAGGAAATGAGGATCACAATTTATATAAATGCTTAGGTTGAGAGGGGCTTCAACAAGTGAACGTGGGAGGGATTTTATTATGACTTTTCAATGACCCATGCCCCAACCCCATGGGGTTTTAGCCCACTAACTGGGGATACAAACTTCAAACATGAATATCTCTAAAATTGTGAAGAATTACATGGCATGCCATATATCAATGGAAACATCTCGACAAGTATAAACCATAAAAAGCATTATTGACCCAAAATATATTAATTTGGTAGGTAAAAATTCCCAAGAAATATTGGGTTAGCCCCTGGTGCTGCTGGGGTTGACATCAATGATAACCGATGATCAACACTTTCCCCCTCATTATTGGATCCTTAATCTCCTTAGCTCTGTTATAAGAGAGTGCCATGCTAGTGAGTCTTGGTTGGTCATTGTTGGTTTCCTCACTTCTGCATGATTCTACCCATATGTTTTCGATTTGACGAAGAAGGAGAATAGATTGAAGAGCACGGATTGGACTTGGATTACCACTCCTAAGGAGGCCTTCAACATCAAGTCATTGGTTGTAAGATTTCCTTTGATCATATTATAATAAAAATTATAATTTTCTTCCCATAAATTTGTTAATATTAATTGGTTTAGCATGATACTCCTTGATCTGTCATGTTGCTTGCTTTGAAACACATATACTATGTATCATTCGTCTTTTGTTGTGTGATATTATTTACAAGTATTCGAACGTAGAAAACATAGCGAGGAACGAACCTAGAAGTGAAAGGATCAACATCAATACTGAGGAAACGACTGCATAAGGAGCGAGGTAGGCCATCTTCCTCTCTCACATTACTTTTCAATGTTAAACTAGGAAAGCTTGTATACTTTGTCACAATTGTTACTGGACCCACTCATTGGGCTAGAGGGATCGCTTCTTTCCAAAGAATGGATTTGTTTGTGTAACGCTCACTGGATTATGTGATCATCTTAAACCATGGGCTCAATTTTACTTAATTAATTTCTTTAAGTGACACGAGCAACTATAATAAGCCATGAATCTTTATGTAATAAAGTAAGGAAATAAACCTTCAACATTTCTAATCCATCTTAGTCATTGGACAACATAGGGTGGAGAGCATACATTGGACGGTTTAATTATTTCTTTATCCTTTAAAACCTGAAAATAAATATCCACAATACTTAGAAACAATTTGTAAAATTAAAGTTTAAAATAAGTAGAAATAGAAGGATTTGTGTAGTATAATAGGCCTCTATATATGGGTTATTGGTAGATGGAACTTATGGTGGGCCTAATTTTTCTAATGTGATTTTTTAGTTGTGTTGTTGACACATATTTTTCAATAAGCACATTGTCGACTCAAAAATTTAGAAATAGATACATCAAGCTTTATAGGGGACTATCTTTTAAAATTCGAGCTATAACCTAATATTAAAGGTTGTAAGGGCCAACACTTGATGATGTGATGCCATAGGATTAGTTGATAAAAAATCTAAGAACCCTTTTAAGTGAGACTCAATGAGATGGAGGAGGATTAAATCTGGTCTAATTGTAGAATTTAAAAACTTGTATTAAAATATGGACAAAGTTTCGAGCGGATTCAACATTCTATCATGGAATGATTGGTGATGGGTAATTACTATATTTTTTCCTAGTAGGGTGGTTAAGGCTATACTGATAGTGTTATAGGTCAATTTGGGCATCATCCCCCATGACCTAGTCAAAATGGACATCATCCCTAGGACCAATGAAATAGGGTCTATCATCCCCTTACATTTCAATTGCTATATGCCCTAAGAAAATAACAATTCATTCATGGCTTATATTGTGAGATTTCTAAGGTTTGAAGTATCTGTTATATCACTTATGAACTCACAAATGTAGCATCTAAAGGGACTAACTATGTTTCATATGCAGCATCCTCCATTCAAGGTTGCATTGCAATTCACCTCCCAACATTCAAGAGTGTGTTGGACACCTAGGAGCGGAATTCTCGTTGTTCTGGGAATATCCACATGGAAAGTGACTTCTAGAAGAGTCCATATGTGTCAAAATTTAAATCCAAGTGTCCATCTAACACCTCTAAACTTGGAAACGCGTCTTTCCTATTCTTATAAATTCATTCATTGCGAAACTACCATCAATTTCCCTATAAATTGAGCACATATCCTAGTGCTAGGGAAGGAAGAATTTTGGTAAAGAATTCATGTTGGATTCTCATTTGAGAGAGTGAAAGTACTGATATGTTGCTAGTGTGACATTGGATGTGATGAGGCTGGGATGAAGCTGGAGCTAGTGACATCAAATCAATCATTGGTTGTAACCTCCCCCTTCTACTCTTTAATAAATATCGTTTTTCATTTTCCCATATATGTATATGTTTATGTTTCTATTTCTCATTGTTGGAGAGGTAAATCCCCTCTGCGGACAGAGGCGATCCCTACTAGCCCAGATCAGGTCTACCAACAACCGAGTCACGCTAAGACGCAGGTTCCTAGTTACAAAAGACCAAGATGCTACAAGAGGCCTACCTTAAGTCCCACGCTGTTGTTGCTTGCCGAGAAGATGGCGCTTCCGTCTTTCGCTTTGGCAGATCACAATTCTCCCGCTTAGCATGTTTGAACACCTGCACGTACATGAAGAAACAACACACAACGTAAAACCTAATACATGCAATCATATATTATTCAGAGAAGATATAATTCATAACATAAGACATGAGGATATGAATGGAACCATAATCAAAGTCATTTATTATTAATCACAACGAAAGAAAGATACAACCTGAGCTTTGATGCTGGATCTTCCTTCGGCGGGTTGACTACGGAGCATGTCTCGATGAAGCTCGTCGGGAATGGAACAAAGCTCTCTCTCTTCAGCTTGGTTCTCAGAGGTTGTCTGGCGATAGTCTCCTTACTACTGATTCAGCTCTTAGTTCTATGACCATTAAGACTACTAAGACTAGCTTTCAAAGGGAAAATGGCAAGCTTATATAGATGGTGGAAGGGGAGTTGGGATCCCTACAATGGTGGGATTGGCCCTATCTTCAAGGAAGCTTCCATGATAGGTGGAAAACCACTTCCCCTACATGGTGATCCGGAGCCAAACCTCCCAACTCATTTTAGAGACTCGTTCAGGAGTTGGTTGGAATCAAACTTCCGCCATTTATTTTTAAAAAACAATCCTTATAAGCTTGGCACGAGTAATACACTGGGATAGAGCGCCAGTTGGCGCCCTCTTTGGTGGATTTCCTCCATTGGTACGAGGGCTGAACTGGCTGGTCGCGCCAAGGCCAAAAGGTCTATTTTTAGGGTTTTTTATAGGAAACTGTCTTCAGAGGAATGATGGTCCTTGTCAAGGGGGATGCCATGAAAGTGGTTTCAGGTCATGTCACTACTCACAAGTCACGGAAAAGGCCCTCCAATGTGCGGGACGAGGGATTGCAGGGACGGTGAAAAATTATTGTGTAACAGATGCCCCCTAAAGCATGAGGCCTGAGAGAGAGAGAGGGGTGAAATGCTTTACGAGAACGTGTCCAACTGAAAACACTACCGTTGGAAAACCTGCGTAGACAAGTACAATTGATATCTCAAATACATGATGTGTGGTATGGGTGCAGCCATCCATAATAGAGTATACAATAATCAGGATCCAAGGTATGGACGCAACCATCCAAAAAGGATCAATAAGTAGACTCAGGTATGGTCGCAACCATCCAATCAATGAGTCATGTAACCAATCATGATAATCCATAAAATATGCAGCCTGGATTCCATCAGACAGAACCCAAGGTCTTGCACTCCATCTCGACCCGAACAGAGTACAAGTTCTAGCATGTGAATAAGTGAGCTGAAGTCGAACATGCAAGAACATCGTCTGATTACCAGCCAATGATGGAAGCTGTTAACAGATGCGAGAGGAACCACCATTAATGACAATGGCCCTCAAGGTACTATAGGTACAATCCATAGAATGTGAACAGTGAGCTGGTGTCGAACACCCATAGAGTAATTTGATCTAAGGCCAATGGTGAAAACCTTGTGTCGAATGCGAAGAATCTGCCATTGAGGCATGCAGGCTCCAAGGTACCGGAAAAAAGTCTCTAGATCATCTTCCTGGATAATGAGCTGAAGTCGACAAGAAATGACCTTGATCAAAGGTGGGCCATAGTGTTTCCCACATCATCGACGCGAGACAGCGGAACATAATGTTTGTGAATAATGATCAAATGAGAATCAGAGGAGGGTTGAAACTGTAGAGGTCAACTTCTCTTGAACATATCGGCAGCACGACACCGGATTTGGTAGTATTTGACATCAAACGTTATGAGGTCATGATGACGAGGCAAAGAGCAGATGAGAGGTCAAAAAGGATCACCCAAACCCATGGAGGCAAGCGGAAAATGAGATGATATGTCCTCAACCCGACACAAATGCAGACAAGTGCCATGTTCAAGAGTGACATACTACCGACACGACGATGATACTGGTTCCATTTTTCCCCACCATTTCTGGTGAGTACCCCAATTATTTTTTAAAACAAGCTTAAAGGGGATAGCATATGCTTGTGATATAAGTTTTTCCTTCAGACAAATCCAACCTAGTACATTTAACGAGCTCTAGGAAGGAGAAACTCGAATATCGTCATTACGACGGAATCCAATGTCATCATGTTTTAACGAGTCTAACAAAGGAATAACTCGGCGTCTTTTCATGTTTAGAGAGTTTGAAAAGACAGCGGAAAAGTAAACTCCAACAATCCCTTTTGGTAAATAGTTCCTCAGATCTAAAAAGGTAGAAAACTATGTCTGAGAAAACCTCCTAGTCGCAATAGGCTAGGGTATTCCTTTTTCGTAAATAATCTATCCTAGCCTGAAAAATGGGTAAACGTATACTGGGTAGATGTCGTTTCACAGACAATTTAACGAGATCAAAATGACAAGCGACTCAGCAATCTTTTCATGTTTAGAGAGTCAGAAAAGAGTTGAAAGATGACTCCAAAAATGAATTTTTCGTGTTTTTACCGAGTCCGAAAAAGTATAAAATACAACTCGCATCGTCGTTCAGGCTGCGTGAAAACCTCTTGCTTCACATGAAAGTGAGCGTAAAACCATTTTCGACAAAATATAATAAAACATTGGAAAAATGACTTTCAAAACCTAATTTTGACTTTGAAAAGTTATAAATATGCCAAAAATAGTAAAAACATATTCACTTTTACTTTTTACCTTTTGTGAGAGCAACAGTGAGCTTTTGTTGTGCAAACTTGCGGCGGCGATTGTGGTCAATCCAGTACGTTATTTCAGTTCTCGTTCGTTCCAGGTAAGAGGTGCTCTCCTTAGCTTTGTTTTAATTCATTTTTTATAGATTTCCATTATTTTTTTGGATCCCTGAGGGGACCTTTGCAAAATTAGGGCTCGGCCAATTGGCGCAGGTATCGGGCATGGACCCGCGCCAATTGGCTCCTTTTTGCAAAGGGGTTGCGCCAATGGCGCAACTCAAATTTCCGCTCAAATTTAACAAAATGCCAACCAATCAGCTGAATTTTTTAGTGTTCAAGAGATCTAATGAGGTGTTTATGACCATTTTGGTGCAGATACACGCCACAATGGTGCTCGAGTGGAAAGAAAGGGAGCATGGTGAAGAAGATGAAATGGCCATTCAGAACGAAGCATGCATGAACGCTCTCCAAAACTGCGGTCTAAAAAATTTCTTCTTAACACCATGTTTGAGAGCACAGCCTAAGTTACTGCAATATTTGATCAGCATTTGGGACGAGAACGAAGAAAAATTCAGGCTTCGAGACCAAGTGTTGGAGCTTGAAGTATCCGACTTTTATTTCATAATTGGATTGTCCTGAAGAGTTCCACTGTCGATCATGACAGGCACTAGACCATCTGGTGAGAAAATGGCAATGGTGATGGAAAGAGTGTGCCCGGGGGCACAAACAGGATCAGGCAGTGGGAAGGTTGATATCCACATGGTTCCTGATCTAGCACTCAGGGTGGTACTCCACACCATTACGCGGGCTGAGGGGTCGCAGGCACCGCATGAGGCAACTAAAGCACAGCTCCTACTAGCATCTGAATGCATGAACCCGACATTTTTTTATTGGGCCACTACCGTAACAACGAATATCAAATGGCAGCTAACGAAGTGTAAGAAGGCCAAACTAAAACAGTTTAGGTATGGATCTATCTTGGTATCGTTCATCCTTGAACGACTACCAATTTTCTAGGGTTAGGGGGCGATAGTCGCTGAGCCATCATTGAGGGAGCCAAGGATGGCTCGATGGGCAGCACTCATTCCCAGATCAGGAGGGGGCTAGCAAATGTCATGGAGGCTCGAGTTTTTTGTATGGCTACGGCAACAGCTGATCGTCGTTGAGGACTGGCCCTATGCCGGTACCGACTTCACGGGAGACCCAGATCTTCCACTCTCGAAGGGGGATGACTAACCACTTCCCCACCATGCGACCCGGCACCAAAACCACCATTTTCATTGCCTTTAGCCCCCTTTGGGTAAGCCCCTAACCACTTCCCCACCATGTGACCCGGCGCCGAAACCAAATGCTAAGGCCCTGGGTGCTTATCGCAATCGGGGCGTTCATATGGGTGCATTTTCTTTGTTAAAATGAATTTCCCCGATGCGATGAAGTTTTGGTCTATGGACTCCCACCACATTTTCTACCATTGATCCTTTAAACAAATCAACGGTCAGCGCGCTTTTCATCGCATCAGAAACTTCTACGAGGGTTCTTCCGATTGCACCCCTTTGAAACCTTCGATTGTGATGGCCCGATTTAGTCCCTGCCGTTGATATCCTCCTAAGATCCAATGGCTCGCATCTAATCGCCCTCCACCACAGCCTCCGAAATTTGAACCCACAGACTCATTTCCAACCGTTGATCTCGATAAGATTGATGGCTCTAATCTCATCGCATCGCAACTTTTCTTTGCACCTTAACTCTCTCCCCCGCCAATTGGTGAACCCGCAATTGGATCTGGGCCATTCATTTCACTCATCTGATAGTCCAGATTGAAACTTGACACCCTTTTTGAAATCCATAAAATCCCGCTGTATAAATTTTTCGGCGAATCTCCGTCGTTGATCTCTACAGATCAACGACCCGCATTAACCCAAACTCCGCCCGACCCTCACCTCATATCTTATTCCATTAACCCCAACATTAAATCTGAGCCATTGATTTGTTTCATCCAACGGTCCATATTTAACCCAGTAGGCCCAACTCATTTGGGACCTACCGCCCCCATTGATCAATCCTAGCCATTCATTCCCTCATCCGATGGTCAAGATTAAAATCGCCTTGACCCCGCCCCACCTTTTATCGCCCGTGCATCTATTCTCCATCACTCTCTCCTCACAACCATCCAATCTAATACCCCAGATCTAACGGCCAGCGCGCGTTTTCACGTGAGTTTAAGCCCAAAAGTTAATTTTTCAAAGTTACGCGATATGGGCGGTTTTAAAAAGCCACATGGCGGGCGGCGAGGCATATCGCATTTTTTATGAATATTTTGGAAACCGCTTAAGAGCAGTGCGACACTAGTGATTTCTATGGCCGAAACCACTTTTCCTCGTTTCCATTGCATTATCCCATTTGTAATCTCCGTCATTGATCTCTGAGATCTAACGGCTCACGTTTAATCTCACCCTCAGTTCATCTCCTTCCCCCTTTTATCCACAGAACTTCATCGATCAACCTCCACCATTGATCTCTGTGGACTAATCCAATCCAATGCCCCAAGATTGTTCGGAAACCCCAAATATCATTTGACCCCATTTCACCTATCATAAATTTTTTCCCTATTTTCCTTATATTTTCCGCCATTTCACTATGACATTTCCCTTCCATCTTATAAAATATTGGGTTAATCTCGACCATTGATCAATATGCATCTACGGCCTGAACTTAATCTCTCATTCACCCCTCCAACCGCCTCTCCTTATAACCTCTGCAGGAAATCCTCGCCATTGAATGTTTTCATCCAACGGCTGCGCTCTAAACCTAAACTTCTAAAGTAGTCTGAACCCTTCCCCGCAAGATTTTTTCTAATTTTTCTTTGTTGTGCAGGTTTTAATTGTTTTTCAATTGTTTTAAAAGAGAATTGAAGACCGGGGATGACGATCCCCCAGGCCTTTATGCGTAAAGGAGATCATTCTGCAGGGTTTCCCCTCAAGGTTTATCAGTGCCTCATGAGCACTAACGCCATTATAAAACCTTTGTAACACCTACACATCAACAAGACACGGCAAAACTTAATCAAGCAAAGAGTATCAGTGTTAAAGGATCTAAGTCACGGCAGAGATGAATAATTGAAGATTGTTGAAGGAATTTTTGAGGGATTACGGCCTAAATCGACTATCTAAAAACCTAATCCACTCAATTAAACACAATTTGAAGAACAAAAGACAGGAAATGAGGCCTAATTGAGCCTAACACACAGAATTAAAACAAATTAACAGTGTGTAAATAAAAGAAAAAATATCTCTCAGTCCGAGAAACCTCCACTGCCACATCAGAGAATAATTGAATCCTCTCGGCTACCAAAAGCCACCTACAGCCTCAAAGCATTCAAAAGAGGCCTAGTTATTTCCATAACAGAAGATATTAGCAAAAAGACAGCTGAATAGTTATTTCAAATCAAAGAAAATTATTACAAACTGTCAGCAGAGTTATTACAAGGATAAGAAATAGCCTTAAAGTCAAATATTTTAATCCACTAAACCTCGAAAGCATAACAGAGTTATGAAACAGAGATATAGATCAAATTTATTCCTGCCTTCTGCCTTGCATGGTTTTCAAGGCAGAGAATTGCATTAACTGTAGAATTAATGATACCTGAACCCTAGAAATATTTCCACCTCCTCATTTTCCTATAAAATCTTATTGAGGAGCACATTGTAAAGGGTTGGTTGTTGAACTTTGATATAATACTTGTGCTCGAAACTTTCTACATGTAAATAGTGTTCAAAGGCTCTTGAAGCTCTGTTTATGATCAAATAAGTTAGGCTGAGAAGAGAAGATGATTTCTGAACTGAAACATTGGACTTGAAGAATGTAATTGGATTGACATCAATATACAAGCTGATTCTTGGGATCCCGGTCTATATCATTGGTGAAGTGCTTCTTTATGTGTTATTGTTTTCCTTTCATGTATGCCATTTTGTCCACCTATTCTTTGATAAAGAACAGCAAGCATATAGTTAGGATTTACTGTTTATGTTAGCCACCTATAATATTTTGTTATACCAAAAGGTGGCTAAAACTTTTTGGAGCCTCAAAGGAACAAATTTTATCACAAAAAATTGTTGTCTCTTGAAGACTCTTGAAGGGCCTCATGCCTCTCACCATAATCTTCATTTACTGTTCCCATTTCATACTCAGAAATTCTACTGATTTCATGAGAAGAAACTGTCGAAATACCATCCCTTTCCACTCTAAAATTACCTTCATTTGCTCCCTTTTTCTCCATAAAATCCCCTTTGTTTCCATGATTCCTCTTCTCCCTTTCATGAAAATCACTCTTATAAAGTTAAGGAATCACTCTTTAACCTTACCGGAACCCTCCATTTCCTTTGAAAAATCATTCAAAAACGCATTTTTTATAAGTATTGGACTTAAGCCCTTAGGCTAAGTCTTTAACCCCTTTTCTTCCATACACCCGCACCCTGGAACCACTTGCTAACAGGTTAAGGCGCTTATCACATCGCAACCCTTCCAAATTGCGGTTTTATCTTAAAAGTGCTCATCGCAAAAATTTGCGCTGCGATCCATCACAAATCGCAATCGCACTTCCCGCCGATCGCGCAAATCGCAAAATCGCATATTTCATGTGAAGCCCCCGATCACTCATCGCAAATATTTGCAATGCGATTGATCGATCACAAATCCCTTCTCCATCACATCGCATTTTTCCATTGCATCGCATTTTTCATCGCGCGCATTCACTTTTTCCGCGCTCTCTTTTTATCTCTTTTGAGGAAATCTCCACTGTTGGATGCTTTCATACAACGGCCATGCTCCTCTCCCGCCCTCTGAAGCAGTTAAAACCTAAAAACGCGGGATTTCCTAATGTTTTGCTTATTTTGTAGGTGTTTTAATGGTTTTCCATTATATAATGAAGGAAAGCCGAGGGTTGGGAAATATGTTTCCTGCGCCTTCGAGCTATTTGAAAGAACCATTCATGGACTCTGTTCAATGATTTATCAATGTTTCATGAGCGTTGATAACATAAAGAGGCCTGCGCGGCCCTGCACATCGACAAGACACTGTTTTATTAAGAAACACAGTTAAAGAGTATCAGTTTTGAAGACATAGCACGGCAGAATGAAGATTAAAGATAGATTTGGGGAATTACAGCTAAGAATGATTATCAAAAGCCTAATTCCCTGGGTTAAAACACAATTAATAGAAAATCATAAGTGTTTCATTGACAGAAAGGGCTTCCACCGCTTCAAATGAGGCGAATTGATTCCTCACCTAACACAAATCCACCTATTGCCTCAAACCATTCAAATAGAGGCCGAAGTTATTGAAGAAGATCATATTTTGCCTCAGCGCAGCCAGGGAGTTACTTCTGCAACGAAATCAATGCAGAAATATCCGCAGAGTTACTCCAAACATTACACAGAGCCTCAAAAGTCAAATAAAGCTCCCACAGAGCTTTGATATTTATTGAAAAATAGTTAATACAGTGTTCCACCTGTTAACTTCTTCATCGAGCCCCTCAAAAGGCCAAGAAGTCTTGAATCCGTATTAATTGCCTTAAGAGATCTTTTGTTAGGTCTCACCTCCTCATTATTCTACAAATACCTCAGTAGAAGATGAGAAACTGTCGGTTGAGTTGGTTGCAGAACTTTGAAATACATTTGAGCTCAAACTTATGATTGTAAATAGTGTTCACTAGCCCTTGGAGCTCTGCTTGTGATAGATTTGTTAGGCTAAGTAGTGAAGATGATTGCTAAACTGAAACATTGGACTTGAAGATTGTAACTGGTTTGACATCAATATAAAGTTGTTTCTTGGGATCCTGGTCTATATTACTGGTGAAGTGCACCTTTGTTTGTTATTGTTTTCCTTCTATGTATGTCATATTGTTCACTATTCTCTGATAAAGAACAGCAATTATAGAGTTAGGATCTATTGTATATCAGTAACCTTCTCTGACTGAAAATCTATATCTTAATGTTTTCCTCCAAATTGTTTATTCAAGAATGATTTAATACAGTTAAGCAGTTAGGAATGTTGGAGTTCCCTCGTCCTACTGTTTGCTTAAAAACATTGTTCTTGAAATTTATTTTCCTTATTGTGCTTATTAAAGATGACCATGGAAGATATGGTGCGCCCTGGTCCTAGTTTTTCTCCAAAAGCAGATTCTGAAAGTTTCCCTTGGTGTTGACTGAAAGCAGACTAGGTTTAAAAGTACTTTATCTGATCTTAAGTTACACTTTGTTTTTCTTATATGTTTTCATACTTTCTGAAGGTAATTATGTGGATTACTGGATTGTTTTTCAATTAAGCTGATTTAATACAAAATTCCCCAAGAATTCAATGGTTAGCCCTGCACTTGGTTGGTTTTAAACAGTTACTTAAGAGGCTTTTCTTGTTTGGACTGACTATAAATCCTCTGAGAAATTATTATCAGTTTCCACCCCTCCAAGACTTTATTGTTTCCATTCCATCATTTTAATCTCAATAATCCTGCGGTATAGATGACTTGCCCCTTGGATCACTCTTGATGTTGTTGCTCAATTAAAGCCTAGATATGACTCCATAGCCCAATGGACTAAAAACCAGCGTTATATCTATCTTTTAGCCAAATTTGTTCTATTTGCTTGCAACTTCTCACATTTGAAACTTTTTGCACTCAGAACTTTCTCCTCAAGTAAAAATCATACTCAACCATCCAAAAAACGAACAAACCCTTGGCCTTCATAACTAGCCTAATACCATAACCCCAAACTTCAAAGACAAATCCATCTTTGTACATATTGGAGAGATCCCTCTCCGGATTCAGGAGGGCTAGATCCTAGAATCCCAAAGTTGGTTGAAACGATGTTGTTTCTGTAATTGGACTCTGCCAATCCTGCTAATAAATTACAGATTCCTAACAGTTTACAGTACCCTTCTCTAACTAATAGGCTTTATCTCAATGTTTTCCTCCAAATTGTGTGTTTAAGAATGACTTAAGTTAAGTTTAAACATTATCAAGGAATGTTGGTTCGTCCCTATCTTGATGTGCAAAGCTTGAAAGGAATTTCTTGAATGATATTTTCATTATATTCTTTGTAGAGTTTGACTAGAAAAGTTTATGGTTTGCCCTGTCTTCTAGTTTCTTTCTCCAAAGGTAATTCTGAAAGTTTCCCTACGAGTATGTTGAAAGTAGTTTACATTTAAAAGTATCTTATCTGATCTTAGGCTGCACTTTGTTTTCTTATCTGTTTTCATCCCTTTTGAAAGTAATTATGTGGATTACTGGATTGTTTGTCTGATGAGTTAGCTTTAATACAAGCTTGTCCAAAGAAGTCTATGGTTAGCCCTG